>CM046061.1:46458097-46970597 GCA_025215515.1 Schistosoma japonicum
AAACAGAAAAAAGTAAGCTAATATAATTCACGAAGAACGTGGATGCAAAATAACCTCTCTAAGTGATCATGAGAACAATACTCTTTGTATTTAAAAAGCTTTAAACGCTACTTTTATTTCATGTTCAAATGAACGGATTTTCAAAACTGCATACGATCAGATTTACCGATGTAACCATCAAATCTAAAAACCGTAGTACAGGAATTTTCGATAACCCCTGTATCGAAACCGGGTTGTTTGTATCAGTATACTATTGATAAAAATTTGTCTACATTCGATTTCTTCGTTACAATCTCTTGTTCCACTTTTCTTTCCATCATTTACTAACAGCATAATCTAGGGTGTTATATATTAGATAAGCCTATTCATCTTTATCGAGCAAATATATATATATATATATATATATATATATATATATGCACTTAGATATGGATATATATTTCCTTTATAATAATTAGGTTATTATTATAAAAAAATAGCTCTGATAAAAATAATGACAAAGAATCAATCAATTTAATCCTTAAATTAAAGAAGTAGAATAATTATGGTCACACCTATCGTTTAATCCATGAATTTCAAGTGGATAGTAATGACATAACGTAGAAATAAAATGAATTGATGGATAGGCTAAATGTTCAGGATATTGAGGGACATAAAAGGCAACACCGTATCTCGCACGAAAATACTATGATCTATTTCTATGAATCTTTTTGCATTGTTAAGATTAAAAAAAATCATAACATTTGATCGAAAACTGAAGGAATTTAATACTGACTTACTAGCTAACTTTTACACATCGATTACCCTATGAATACTTAGTGTTAAATAGATAAATTGTCAGTATTATGACTAAACATTTACTTCTGGTTTTGTTTACACACAAAAATTGAAGAATATTTACAGTGTTACAGGTGATACTGTCATTCTGAAAATGTTCGTAAATGTTGGGAAAATAAAATTAAGATATTGAGTTTGGCAAGTCAGTTTTGTTAAGAACATAAATGCAACGTCCCATGTTAGTATGTAACGGTTATCAAACGTATAATAATTTTTATTGGTAGTTTAATAAGGTTCGGTTTATATCTTGTAACTTAAAACCTTATTATTAGTTATAAATATAAATTTTTGGTGACTATTTACGTAACCTCTATTATCTAGCGTTAACCGTCAAGGAATATGCATAATTTTGCCTGTAGTTAGATATTTCCACTAAATTAGCTAAATACAATACCAAACTATCTAAAACGTTATAATTCAGCAAAGATAACAATCGATAAATGTCTGTTACCCCACATGGAGCATTATTTGCCGAAAACTATCTCCAGCCACTTTCATCCTGGGCACCCCCTTCCAGTTCTTCCCAAGTGCTATTCATTGTTTTTATGTCTGCCTCTTTGATCTTTCTCCTCCACTTTGGCCTTCAGAATTTTATGTTAGTGCCTGTAGTTTGTGGTGTTGTTGGTTGATTTCCTAAATGTGTCTCCTATCCACCGACAGCGTCTTTTCCTAATTTCTTCCTTATCTGGATTTTAGTTGGTTTGTTTTCTGCCACAGAAGGATGTCGTTGATGGTGCCTGAACAACGTATTCACAGTATCTTACACAAACAGGTGTTTATAAATAGTTGTATTTCTTGAATGGAGCTTTTCATAGTTTTCCAAGTATCAGCTCAATACAATAAAAATATCTACACATTTGTATTGAAAAATCTGACTTAAATGTTAGCTGACAGTAGTTTTAAATTTCAGATGTTTTTCAGTTGTAGAAATACTACCCTTGCCTAGTCGATCCCTGTCTTCACATTTTCATCAGATGCTCCTCGTTTATCGATGACGCTGCTAAGGTATGTAAAAGTTTCTACACCATCCAGAGATTCTCCGTCAAGTGTAATTAGGTTGGTACGCACTATTTTATGTCTGAGGATCTTGCTCTTCCACTTGTATATACTGAGGCTTACTACTTCAGAGAGTGCTGTTACAATGTCCGTCTTCACCTGCATATGTTGTGTGTGAGAAAGAAGATCTAGGTCCTCTGCAAAGTTCAAATCGTCTAATTAAATCCACGTCGTCCTCTGTATTCCATGCTTCCCTCGAGATGCTGCAGTTTTTATAATCCAGTCAACCACCAGCGGAAAGAGGAAGTCGAGAGTAAGCAACCATGTATGACACTGGTCTTCACTTCGGATCCATCTATGAGCCGTTTTCCATGCACAAATTCGCATTGTAGTCCTTCTTCAGAATTCCGTATGATATTGACTATCTTCTTTAAACACTATAGTGTTGAAGAAGACTCCATAATGTTCTAGTGTTTACACTGTTAAATGCTTTCTTATAGTCAAGGAAACTGATGTAAAGTGGAGTTGTGTTCAGTTAATTGTTCAACGGTGATCCATAGTGTCTCCATTTAGTTGGTATACGGAATCCAGCTTACTGATCTCAAAGTTGGGCATCTTCTGGATCTTTCATTCGGTGCAATAACACCCTGCTGAAGACTTTTCCTAGAACTGAAAGTAGAGTGATGTCTCAATGGTTCCCATGCTCGGTAAGATCTCTTTCTCTTAGTTTCTTGATGAGGTACTCTCCTTTCAGATCTGTTGGCACTTATACTTCCCCTTAAATCTTTCTGAAGAGAATGCGGAGCATCTTTGAAGTTACTCCTATATCTGATTTCAGTGCCTCTCCTCGTGTGTTGTCTGTCCCTGCTGCCCTTCCACTCTTGATTTGACAGTCAGATGGCTATGTTGATTTCCTTGGCGGTTAGTGGGCGGATATTTGTAGGGGGATCCGTGGCTGCTGCTTTGATGACTGGTGGGTTCAATGGGACTGGTCTATACATGAGTTCTTCACAGTGCTTCCTCTACCTGTTTTTGTTGTTCATAGGTGCTAATGATTGGTTTGCCTTCCTTATTTTTGGATGGTTGTTCTGGTTTACTGTAATTTCCAGATAACATCTTCATTGTGTCATATAGGCGTCTCATGTTTCCTCTCTCAGTTATTTTCTTTATCATTTCCACGTCTTACACATATTTCCGTTTATTTGATCTAATGCGCCTCTTCACCTGTTCTACTTCATGTGTGTGCGAGGCACTTTTTTCTTTTTGGCCGGAGTATTACAATATCTGTCCTGAGGTTAATATTTAGTGTCCTGTTTGTAATCAATGGGTTTTGCTTATTCTAAGTATCTTTGTGTCGTATTCTTTTATTTCATCAGCTATTTAGACTCTTCTCCCTGTCTTCAATATCGCGTGAAAATTCCATGTACCTATATTAACTGTTGCACTGGTTATCAGTAAAGATAATACCGCAGTCAAATGTATCATATTTGTGTAAATAAATATGCACATTTCTTGATCATATCTTGAACACCGCATCGAACATTGAGCAGATACGATGTAAAATAAAAGCAAACTGAATCATGTACCAAGCATGCATCAAGTTCAACGTTGTAATTGACTGACTGACTGACTAATTAAAAACTCATACCCACGACATAATTCATTTTTTAAATTTCTATAAACCGACAATGTGTAGATAGTATGCATTAGATTGGTGACAATTTACTGATCTAATATAAGTAATCGCTAGAAAATTAAGACATATGATTCATTCTCTTTAAGTATAAAATTAATATTTATATATGGATGACTTTTATCTCCGTGCAAGTTTCAGCGGATTATTTTGTTTCTTTCTGTTAAGCACTCAACTCTCTTTAGCACAGTTTTTGTTAAACTGGTTGGGACCAATAATTGCATTACTGATATGTAAATAATAAAAATTATATTAATGTCCTACTGAAGTACATGATTAAACGTATCTGGGTGGTAATCTATAACACCTTTCGTTGAAAACTTTAAATTAATGCTATAGATAATTGCAATTTCAATTACATCGTGTTATTTTGGGAGATTAAACGACAATAACTTCTAGAACTGTGTTTTACAAAACTATTTCAATTATATTAGTTATGGGAAATGTAAACATTTTATTTCCTTGATTGTCACGTTCTCTTTGCCCTGTCTTCCCATTTAGCATGTTTACTGTCAGTATATCATCTCTAATTTATGAACTACAGTTAATTAATTGTGTACACGTTACCTTTATTCATTACCACTATCTCCCTTGTTTTATATTAATGTTATTCACTAATTGGCTGGCTGTGTGGTCTGGTTTAGATAAATATAAAGGAATGTTTGGAATATAATATGATTCTATCTGGTTGTTCATCAGTCTTGTGTTCCTCCTATTTTATTTAGGGACTGAGTGGGGATTAGGGAGACATGAAGCGACCAGCTAGGCACTATCATCGGCGTTTGCCATAGTAACTTTGTGCGCACAAGGTCATATCGATTAATTGGTCGTACTTCCTCTTACCATAACAGCTTTTCTGACATCATAACATAAGGGAATTTTATCTCTTAATACATCAACAATGCAAAGTTTCTGTGTATACTACATTAATGTTCGTGTTCCAAGTAGCTTTAAATATACCACTATTTGAGACCTAGAAGGAGAACTTATCTTCCTAATACTGCGTGAATTGATTAACAAAAGTCGAGATCCGAGTTTTTACTTTAGTTACTTGTAGTGTTTTTGTCAATGAAGCATTAATATTTTATCATTATGAATAACAAATGATTTGTAGTATGAACTGATTTGTTTAAATTTAAGTGACTACAGATTTTCTGTGTTCCCATATATTCAGAATTATTTAAAGATGTTCATCGTATATTTATTTGTTTGATGCTTTGTGAAATAGGTGGTAAGTTAATGAAATACAAACTGACAGAATTTTTTAACAAGAAAGGGAAGATGGATAGAAAATAGCAAGTGGTTAACTGCATAAACTATGATGGTCTAATGCTAAAATAAATTGATTTATAAGGAATCCTGTTGGATTTAGAAAAATAATTATTAACTCATGAATAAATTATAGTATTATATTTAAATAATTATTTTTAACTCTTGATAATATTTGTAGGCATCATTAAGAAGGTTGGACTTGATTATTTCTTCAGAAGAAATAGCTTACGTCAGAAATCTTAATTTGTACTCATTGGATTATTACAAATAGATTACGAAATTTCACAAGCTCTTAACAATCTTTTATTATTTCCCTAACTGGTTAGCTTATAACTTATTTACCAGAATCTATGATTATTTTATATATTTGGCGTAAAATTGAATAAACTTCAACTTATAGAACAAAAGAAGCTTAAAAATGTTTATTTTTCTGAAAAAATGTTACATTTCTGATAATGAAGAGGATTATTGAAGGATTTAGGCATGACATTGATATGAAGTAAGCTAAGTTAGATTTTCAACAAATAGATTATTTAATGACAGTATTCTATAAAAAAAAAGTTAACTGATTGCAAAAGTTTGAAAAATCAGTAAAATAAGAAATGAAATATATTCAGAACGGTTAACTTTTACATTTCTGTAGATAACAGGCGACTGTTATATCCTCTTAAATATTACACTATGAGAAAAAAATAACTACAGCTCAGAGAATAGAAATTGTTTTTGTCGACAATGTTTACTATATATATACGTTTATATATACAGTGATTTTTACAAGATGTTAGTTCACTTAAAAAAGTAAAGGCATTCAAAGCTTCAAGTATTGAATAAATACCAAAAATGTTGTTTAATGCTTTGAATGATAAATGAATGCTTTAAGATGAAAATGACTTAAAAATAGGAAAAATCAGCGGTTACTGTTCACTTGACAGATATGAAATCAAAACACTTGCCGAAAATAATAGCATATATGGAAATCTGGAGAAGGCTTATAATGAAAATTGGTTACTAATTACGATAAATAAAAGAAAACAACAAACGAAGTGGAATGTGAAAATAGATGAAAAAGTATTAGGGTCATCGTTAAGATTTCAAACTTAAAGTACTGTTTCCGCAAACAAAGATCAGGCTTGAATTTCTAAAGCTTGGGCAACCAATAAGTTACATATTCATGCTTCCTTTGAGCTCGATTATTTTGCAACATAAATGTTACTGGCAAACGATTTTGGGGTTCAGCGTAACGAGACTTAGTCAGGTGCTCTTGTATTAAAATAGGGACCAATTTACACCCATCTATTTAGTGTCACTCCGGATAATATTCTGATATGTATTTAGAACGCATTTACATTAAGCGGCAGCATAGCAAGCTACAAAGTAGGGAGTAAACTTGTAGGTGCATATAAATAAGTGGAGTTTACCCGTAACACATCTAGATATAGGTCGGCAATAAATAATAATTAAAACCGTTTAGTAGGTAATGTTTTTCCTAGAGATTCTGTAAGTTTTAAAAAAAAATTCATTCTGCCTTATCTTCTTTATATCCAAAGATCATGAATGGAGTCCCTCTTTTTTCAGGAAAAACTATTTTAGGTTTACTGGTTTACGCTACACAGCACTGTCATTGATAACCACTTTTGATTAATGTATGGCTGTTGAGGATTCAAAATCCCCAAAAATACACTCGTTCATTTAATCAAGCGAAAGGCGTTGTATTGATTTTTTTGTAAGATTGATTTGTAAACTTTCATCAATTAATTCAATTTCATATGTGAGATATATAAACTTTGTTTGCTAGTTTCGTCTGATATAGATATAGTTTGCTCCACGACATAATCTTTCTACAAGTCTGGTGTTTTGGAGTAGCTGTGAGTTGGGAATGAATAAATCGTTGTATCCAGTTGAAGTACAAGTATCAAAGATAACTATTTATATTAACCGTAGAGACTATCAAGGGAATCAGACATAGAATCTGGCTACCCTGAATAATTTAGCTGTGTCATATCTGGAACTGTACTAAGCTAATAAGAACCCACGCGTTCGTCTCACCTGAGAAAAAAACATAACAATTGCGACGTTGATTGCAACCAAAGACATATCAGTGGCAACGGCTTATCAAAAAAATGGATTCGACCGGATTTGAGATACTATTGGAACAGCAGCTGAAATTAATCCAGTTATTCGTCGACTCAACGTCCGCATCCAACGCAATATCATCTGTCCCTACCTTCGGCGATGTACCTTCAGTAGACGCCATTGCTAACAGTATAGTCGAATTTATTTATAATCCTGACGCAAATGTAACTTTTGACACTTGGTTCCGTAGATATGAAGATCTTTTTAAATGGCGAAGTCTGCATAGTCTTTCATAATATAAACTGAATATTATTTGTCTTTAACTCATTTTTATTACTTCATGGAAATTTTATTAGATTGTGCTAAACGCCTGCTAAATGGTCTTTTTAATACAATGATAACACCGGTTGTAGTTAACTTGTTTGTGTTTAAGAAAACCCATCAGTTAATTCATCATTTCTAAATATACGATAACGTTCATAATACAGAAATGGTGTGGTAAGCTTTAAAGGATTGAAAGCCTACTAGATAAATCTGATCTCTTAATGAAAAGATCAGTTGTTTTCACTGCATAATGTGGTTAATAAAAAAAATCTTACAAAGTAAATTAACAATTTAAATATCTCTCAATATATCACTTCATGACATGAATATTCACGCAAATTACTTCATCGTGCAATCAATTATTTATATTCCTGAAGTTCGTTAAATGGATATAAGCACTGTCTAAGACAGACATTGTTTCAGTTAATATTAATTCTATAAATTATGCTATTCGTTTGTCATGATAAAGATTATTATCTTACAGGCTAAAAATATAGACATCTGAATATCTAAAGTAAATAAATCTAAACAGTTTATTCAATTAAACTTAGGTTGTATTATGAATGCATAATAACATACATTCAAATTATGAATGAGGTTTCACCATTATATAAAGTCCATTGAGTAGGTTTATTTCAAACCAAATTTTCATATCTATTCTTTAAAAATTCAATTAGACTTTTATTCAAGTCATAATTTAATTTACAGCCTAATTCTATATCACAGCTCTGATATGGTAAAATTTTAAAGAATCTAGAAGAAATAATCTCTAGAGATTTTAGAATCAAAATAATGAACTGAGATAAGTTGTGTTATCGATGTGGATTTATTCGTGGTTAATTTTATTAACTTAAGTAATAAAATTAATATACCCAAGGGGTTTATCAGTTATTTGGTATTCAGTCAGCATTTATTAAAATGAGTTATTAGATAGACAAACTTTTAGTATGTTAACTTCTTATGATTTCGTTATAAATCTTAAAATATATGTTTAAATTATAATAACGTATGCAAACTGTAAGTAATTCTTAAACCTAATACATCTGGATCGAATAGATAATAACAGTTTAATTAGAATATAGAAATGTTATTGTGCTAAGAAAACACCGTACTGGAAATTAAATAGATTGATTGTATGGCTACACTAGATACTTTACTCTATTTTTTTTTATTTTTATGTCCACAGAGATAGAATACGCTTCTATGAAGGAAGGTTCAAGTGATATAATTTCGACCAAGAATAAAACTCAAAGAGAGTAGATTAGATAAACTCCGTTCATTACCAGTTGGGATTTAACGAGATTGTTTATATCCGGAGTAATATAATTGCACAGCTTCGTATAAGATTTCGTAACATTAGTTAGGACACTTGTTTTTAAATAAAATCACTGCTGATTAATGGAAGGTTCTTGAAGTTTATTGGGTGAACTACTATTTGAAGTATAAACTGTATTTCTGAGTATTGCTTCGTAAATTACTTATAAAAAACATATTTTTTGTGTAAGTTTAACAGCTGTTGCTGTTCTCCAAAATTGTTCATAAATGACATATACTGGCTTTAAATGAAAATTCTTCAAAAGGTTGTCTGGAATTAAGAAATTTACTTGTCAATATCCTGTAACTATTAACTAACTTTGGAATAAACACAAGATGTATAGTTTTATTTACTCGCCATCTGATAAACTCATAATATAAAAATTCTTATTTAATATATTTTTATCATGAGTTTCAACATACAGTATTGTTTCGGTACATATGGATTTTCTTAACCATGACAGGACGCAAACTTGTATTGAAAGAACTATAACGACTCTATGTAAGGAGTAAAAGACTGATAGTAGGTAGGATTTGGTTTATCTTTTTGAAATATCACGACTTATGACAACAATGTAATCAAGTATCGAACATTCATATATTTATTTAGCTGGTAATCATGAGTAGATAAGAAATATCATACATAAATGAATTGACAAAAAAATTAGATGAGTTTTCACTGATTTAATCCAGATGACTATTTTCTGAGGAATTTTCACACCATATAAACGTAAAAGTATGCTGTATATTAAAATGAATGGATAACACACTAAATTAAGGGAAGAAATCATATGTTAAATAGTTACAGCAGAGGTACTGTAGTGTATTAAAAATGATGAGTATCATTCTGAAGAAATACCACAATTACTTGAGATTCGATCTCATTTTAATTCGTCCTAACAGGATTTTGTTTAATAGTAGAATTTATCAGGCTTGTTTGTCCTGTTTGGGACTTATCATTCCAAAAATACCCGAGTCACATAGTTATACGTTGACTCTACATTGAAAGAAGTAATTTCAAGTTATTTTTGCTCTATCCTGAACTAGTGTATACGTTAGTGAACTCTGTAAACTAGGTATTTAATTAATTATTCCTGATTTCCTTAGTCCTCAACTTCAACAACGGCAAATGACATGTCTTTAATTATATAGTGTGATCGTTTAGAAAGTAAACAGCATTGTATAGTCTTTCCTTTTGTAACTAATACATTTGGCTTGGTAAATACTTACCAATTTTGTATCGGGATAAGGTGTTGCAGTCATGTCAAGTATTATATTAGTCATATTAATGCTTTTTTTAATAACGGTACATAAAAAGAGTTCTGTGGAACATCACGTTGAAGTATTGTCAGATAAAGTTGGGTTTCATTTAAGTTAAGATAGTTAAGACTAACCAACTTTATGAAATGCACATTCGCTCTAACAAATATGCGTTTACATTAAGGCATTAGGTACAACTGAAAGTTAAAGTTCATATAACGGTATAACAAACTAAAAAAAATTAGAAAGTATATTCTGAAAATTTTATTTTATTACCTTATTGGATTACTAAGCGCAAATAAACAATTTTTAAATGTCGGTTTAATGTAGGATCATCCACACATTCAAAAACCTTTCCCAGATAAATCTAAATAACAATATTCACTATTTCAAATAAATAATAAATCAGTTTCAAACTGTATTTCTAAAGTTTTTCGCCAACACTACAAGTTATTATAAATGTCAATTTAGTGATGGTCCAAAAGGCTATGATGCTTGTCCTGATGAGTTTTGAATAAGATAGTTTCATATTTATTTCAATTTCTGTAAATAACAGATTTCGTAACTTGGTCATAATAGTGAATAAAACCTCACAGTCATTGACAAAGTAAAATTGAACTATTTTATTAATAACAGATAGAATGACTCTAATAAAGGAACATGAAAGTAAGAACTGTAACTTTTTTAACAAATTAATGTGGTATATAGCTTATATACTTGGTACCGATCTACGGATTCCGTATGTTGTTACATTGTTTCTAAGGAGGTGAGTATTATTACTCAGATCTTCCTTCACCCAAAACTTAAATTGTTTGAAATGATCTGGAAACTGTGACCTAGTTGATATCTAATAGTTTTAACTGTTAACTAACCAATAAATAAACTAAGAGAGTCTATAAACCCTCAGCCACTAATATTCACTGACAGTCTTAACATGCTTTTCTTCGGTAATCTGTATCGCTTTCAATATCTATTATTTTCTGATATTTTAACTAAAGATTTTCAAATAACATATATTCAGAGCTCGTTGATGAGAGATAAAATGAATGTCTTTTAACCATTTCATGTTATATTCTCTACGTAACATATGAGAAACTGAATAACATTAAAAAGAAAGAACTGATAACTAATGTAACGATTTGTGTAACAAGTGAAATATCTAATGAAGTCACGAAAAACATACGAATCGGTTCTTTGTTAATTGTTCATTTCAACTTTTGTAGTTAACTGTGGTAACCATTAAGTATAATACTAATTAGGTGAGATGATACCAAAATATGAAGATATTTAATAGTTTATAGTAATGCCATTTATCAAATAAACCGACCATCATATGTCATGATTAGATTACATAGATCAAATGATTTTACAAGTCAATATCTGACAGCATAAAAATTTATCTGCACTTGATAAATTTTAACTAATTCATCGTCTTAAATCTCATTTTAGTTTTTTTATTCTAACTTATACAAAATCTGTTTTTGTTTTTGTAGTTTGTTTTGAAATGTATTGACATTTTCAAAATAAATGCTGTAACTTAAAGTGAAAATAAAAGCAATATTGAATGTGATTTACTTAAGACTGTGGCTGGCAAGTAGAATCCTGAACTGAGCGTTTTGTCGTATTCGGGATGCATCAGCTGGATGTACCTACATCCCAGTGTTGATGTTCACACAGGGATTTATTATGAAATTCATCAAAGATTCGAAACTGACTAGCTTACTAAAGTCACCATGATATCTTCCCTTTTTTAAGATCATTATTTTCCACGATCCTTGATAGACTTATGAAGGAAGACATTAAAGTTAGCAATTAGTTAAGAAATGTTTTATTTCAGATAATTATTTGGTTTTGGTTGCATTTTCGGGTAATATCTAACGTAATACGAAATAAATTATAAACAGAAACCTTACTTCATCTAAGACTCATGGTGTGGTCAGCTATACATGAAACAAAAAAGATGCAAACCATGTATTTGTATGCGACAAAACTACGTTGTAACAGCAAATCTTAGGGAAAAACAAATTTAGTTAAATATGTTCATATAACAGATATAGACTAATATTCTACAACCCTATATCGTTATGTATTTCGATACTTGTATATATTTCCTGTTTTCACTAATTATCAGTGCTACTCCAGAAATAACAATTTTAATCAACAGCCTAAGCCAATCTATTAGCATTTCATATGACTATATATTAACAATTGTACTTAAATTTCATTTTAAGTTAATGAATTTTTCTAACCATTTACTCCTGTTTTCCCATTAATTTATATGTACTACGAATAAATTTTCTTTTGTTCACACACTTTATCCTGTTACTTCGATGCTTAAACTAAAATAAATAATGTGAACTACTATGGTATATAGTGTCTACTTATGGTTTCGTAAATGCTTTTCTAGCAGTTTTCAATCAAAGTCAGTCTAATACGTATATACGGCGGGGTCTAGTGGAATTATTCCTTATTTAGATCCAAAAAATTAAATAGCGACTGGATTTGAAAACGAATTTATCCCGTAAAAATTAATAAATCATACCATTTAACTTGATAACCTTTGAAGTTTGCTGATTTTTTTAACATGTTTCAAATAAAATCAAATTTTGCGTCGCTGACCTCCTTCTCGAGCTGTAATCTCTTGGATACTTGTACATATAATAAGACAGTATAATTTTGTCTATTATTTATTGTCTATTCATTCAACTCCCCATGGAAGTGTTTATTATTTCATGCTTATCTATATATATCTGTAAGGCAAATTTCCATTTAGATCTTTGTGGCTTGATAAAATGTTTATCAAAAATTTTGTTATCATCGGACGCTTAAACAGGATTTCCGGCTTTTATACACAAAACTATATAGTAGAGCTCAACATCTTTTTAGTTAATGTATATATTCTATGCGTTATAAAGATAGAACTGAAATACACAGATCAAAGTTGAAAATGATTAGATGTTAATTTTTATTGATGAAAAGAACTTATCCATTTGAATATATTTTGTGAATATTAAAGCTACAATGTCTTTATAATCCTAAAAATAGCATAAAAGAAATGTAATACTTTATCCTGAGAATTTATGCTTTTGCCTATACATATGTAATGTCAAATGAACGTCTACTACTACTATTAACTATATTCTACTGAACTATTGATTAGATTAAATATCCTTTTCTAACGTGGGAATGCTTTTTTCTAGTTTTTGAGAACTTGTAGTCATTCGTTTTTAACTGTCTCCTGTTATACTGTACTGATGTTGAAATATGTACTATTTTCATGTCCATCTGGCAGAATCCAGTTATCGAACGTTTCCATTTGTCCAATTACCTTAGACACTATTATCATCTACTAAATTATTAAAACAAAGTTATACATTAATAATTCACAAATCATTATTTCCTATTGGTGAAGAACCTTTGTGACAGCCTAATTAAATAAGAAATGTTTTAAAAATAGTACTATTCAGCTCTATAATTTTTGGATTGAATATTCTCAACAAATTCATTTCATATTTAGACACTTTTAACGGTACATTTCAGAGCTTAAAGTGAAAAACACTGACGAATAAGAAAAGCAAATTACACTTAGACTGCTATCGCTGATACCACTATAACTATGTATACATCACATTGAAAGAATGCCTCATAATAGTGACTAAAACAACCAGTTTTAAGCTAGGTGTAAATAACCTGCAATTAATTTTCTATCAGAATTCTACAACTAATTTTCACTCAAGTATGGAATTTCCTACGAAAAAGTAAATTGAAAATACTTGACGTTATTGTAAAATTTTATTAATGAATAATAATTTTGACTCTAAACTTATTCACTTTAACCAAAGACTAACTCGACTACGTTAAACCCTATGATGTAATGTAAATGATGTAATTATTTAGGTTTCTTAATTTTAGCGAAATAGATGTCATAAATAGTACTGTGCACTAATTTCCTACGATGAATGTATTTACACTATGCATGTTCCATCTGTAACAAATAAAATTTTTTGATCAATTTAGTAAACAATTCACAGTTTACGTTCAATGAACAGTGTAATTTTCATTAATTGTCGTAACATGCATAGGTCGTGAAATAAATCTGATTTAAATTAAATTTTTCTGTTGTTATTATTAATTTTTCTTAAGAACTATAGTTCACTTATCACAAAATAAACTCGGATTAAATGCATCAAATACATTATGAAGCTGATTTTCTTGAAAAAAGAAAAATAGTTTATTGTGACAATGAATAATGTGTACCGCGAAATTCGCAGTTTTATTTGTTTTTAGTCCTTTAGCTACATTTATAGATTCATGATTTATTTTAAGGTTTAAAGATATAATGCAATATAATATCTTTCTAAATGAATTCAAAGAATGCACTAACAGGAGATAAAAATGATTACTTCGTATTTTTTATTAGAAACAATTTGCCAGATACTCAATATATGATTCAAACTCATACATAGTTTCTACGACCACTGATTACGATGATTCCATGGATCTTAAACATATTCTACACCTATCGGTATTGCTCAGACCAACAATCGACTATTTAAATGGCTGATTTTACGACTTTGTTTATCATCCTCTAGTTTTCTGCTACCCTAATTCTACACAAGTTAATAGTGACCATCTGTGTAGGCGGTCGTTAAGCGTACACATTATATATCATAATCATTTCAGTCGACTAAGGTTCGCAGTATTATCAGACAACTTATCATTTTTCATTGTAGCCTCAGTCTAAATTTAAAATTTTTCAATTATTTATCTAAACACAGGTATGAAGAAAAAAATATTCTATAAGATATAGCACGGTCATGAGCTACTAAAGTAGCTTTTCATAGAACATGTTTTCTAACTACTTCTATGACGATTGACTTCAGTGAAATCTAAAATTTACAGTATAATTACTACTGAAATTATATATTTTAAATAAATTTACACAAATATATATAAATTATAAAACAGTATTCTAAAAGTAATTACTAAAATCAGCTAATGTAAAAAAATATATTTCTATTCAATGTTCCATTTTTTTACAGGCGATTAATAAATTATTTAATAAGTGGACTTTTAGAATTACCGACATTCGATGACATTGAAATTGATCTATGACTACGAAATACACCCAGTGGTAATTGCATGGCTAAATTATCTAATTTTAAACGTCCTAATGGATCATCACGTTTAAATAATACTTCTAGAAATGGTCGTGAAAAAGTAAAACTAACAATTATATAAAGACTTTGTAGAGCTGTAAAAATTCCATAAAATTGCCATACAGTAGCGCGACATATATAGTTGGACATAAATGCAATTATCCATATGAAAGTATGACTGATCGCTATTTTGCTGAGCATTCGAAAACGTGCTTTTGCATCTAATGTTTGTGATGAAAACTGATTTTGTATCAGACAATTTGTATCAGTTTTAACTGATATCAAAATAATAAGAAAAATAGTCCCAAAGCATAAGAAACCAACTGGTATATGCATTAACCATTGATGAGCAGCTATGCAACTGCCTAGATTACCACATGTAATAATTCCATAAGCAGGGTTCCATATGCTACTAAAATTTAAATAATATGAAGCCCATATTCCATAGGTTATTGGCAAAATCGGTAGACAGAGAACGCTAGTTATTACAATAAAATTCCACATACGATTGTTATATACACTAGTATCGTTGGTCATAAAACGTGGAGTTATATTGCTTTGATATTTAATGTGTCTTGAATATCCATCTTTTAATGCTACAAATCTAGTTTTTCTTTCTTGATGCTTCACATTAAGCTCTAATTGTCTAATTGTCTTGATTTCACTTTCTGGCTTTGCCATAACACAGTGAAACTTCCTCACATTGTTGTTTTTTGAAACACCGGTTAGTGAATATGGGTCGGTAAACCAATCATTGCTTTTTACTTTCTGAGTAGATACACCCGGTTTTTTACGATTTTTCCATAATAGCTGACATGAGTTGAAATTCCAAGGTTTTGGTTTAATGGATAAATGCTTATAACATTGATTCATGTATAGATAGCGTTCGACTAGACCAAAAAATATTCCAAGATATACAGAGAGAATAAAGTAATGTGTTAGCATATCCATAAACCAACAGGTAAAAAATATGTTCTCTCTAATATGATAAGTTATTTCTTTACCAGTTAAATTCAAACTGATTGTTGCCGGCATATATGCACTGAGAAATAATATACCACTGTGTAATGAATTGAAGAGAATGATCAGAGACAAATAGATTCCATAAAGTCTTCTCAAGCCTTTATTTACAAAGGTTATCATGATGAAGTGAGCAAACATGGTAAGTGATGCTACCGCCATACTTATATGTGCAACAGCTGATTGACTACGTAATATAGGACAATTGGAGTTGATTAGTCTTGAATATGTTTCATTTAAATAATTAATTTTAAGTAAATCACCTTGAATCATAACATTATCTTCAGGTATACCATTAGTAACATCATAATATGTGATATTCGCGGATTTTGTATAATTCAGCCTAATAAGTCTTTGATTATAATCAACACAATCGTAAATTATTTCTGAAACACTTCTTGGAAATCCGATAAAGTTGGATGAATCGTGACTTAGAGTTTCCATTTTTGTGATTTCTTAAAAATATTATTTTTCCAATTTATTACATAGTTTGCTTTAATTTAAAACTACGTATTCATTTTATAAATCCATAACTTTGATCACTTAACAGTTACAAAAGTATTTACAAAATATACATAATTGCCAAAATTGTATACATATATTTAGTTGCGAATATTAGTATTAAATCACAAAACGATTAGTTCGGCGACTTTATTTATACACGTAAACGAATCATATGTCCAGCCCTAATTGGTCAGTTTGACTCGGTATATGATTGGTTAATTACGTTAACGTATAAATTTACATGGTTTGAAACAAAGAGGATACGAGTGACTGGATTTTCGGCAAAAATAACTATCGCACTATTTAAACTGAATATTCACCAACTTCCATCAAGAAAAATAAACGTCAATTGAAGATTTTAGATAATCCATTCTCTTCATAAACTTAGCGGATATGCTATGTAACCAAGCTAACCTATATAATGAATTTGCCACAGATAACAGCATCTAGTCTTTACAAAAAAAATGTGTTTATGCTATTTTAATAAAAGCCGTAACGTACACTACGAAACTTTGAAGACAATTTGGTTTTCATTGTCCAAGCATTATAAAGTTTGTATAACTCCAGTTTACCACTAGATTGTAACTATGTTACTTCTGAGTCTATGCCAAATCGAATCATTACTTATCTATATAGTTTACAGACTCAAGAATGATTTAATTACTTTAGTGGGGGTAACGTTTGAACTAACTTTCAACAGGAAGTAGAAGTTTCAATATGGTCTGTATACAAACTCAAAAGTATGTTATGTTGATCCCCGAAAGTTAGTTCACACAAACCTGGACAGTCATTTGACTAATGTTTACTTTAAGCCTTGGTTCGTAATAAGCGTGTTACTGTCTTATAACTCATGTGTGACTGTTTGTGAGCTTGCCTACTCATTTCCTTTATTGAATTGCTTTAGTGTAGTATGCTTATCTTACTTTCATATTCCTTATTTATCATAGGTCGTTCTGTTCTCACCCTCTCCCCTCTACTTATTTGTATTTAAGACATTGGTATTTCAATAGGATTTGATATATGCTCCTGGTAAGGCTGACTGCTGAATCGTTTGTGCTTTTACTACTAAGGAATACCATACAATACAACTATTATTACTGCTGAGTTCTTACTGCGTTACTTTGTGTTTAATGTAATAGAAATCAAGTATTTAATTGAAAATGTTTTCAGTGTTTACTGTATTAACAGCATGAAGACAAAACCCCTTGATTCACATTCTTAAATGTTTGAATTAAGCTTACTTTCTATTTCATAGCTATTTTTATTATTCTACTGAACGTTTCTTTAGCTTAGATAATACGCTAATAATATGAATAAGAGCAATGACTGGACAGTATTTTATTTTTTGTGCATTTACTTATGAACTTTATGGAACAAAAACAGAACGTAACATTATTAATGTTGTAGCCAATAATCTCAGTATTAGAGATATCAAATCAATCGTTCACATTAATATCATGACTCAAATATTGAAGATCATTAGTTTGTGTTTCTTTCATAAGCTGTAAGTAAAAGTCAAATGTAATTTAATGAAAGGTTTTTTTATACTGAAAATAAGTGTGATTGTAATAAATGATCTTGATTTCATTACTGTAATAAATCTGAAAACTTAATTTAGTGAAATGAAAGATGGGTTAAGACTATAGGCTTATCGAAATGTAACAACTGATAAATGTAAATTAAAACATCGATCATATACGTAGTACAACAGAGTTACCTTTTGAAATATGCATATATCCTCACTGATAAATAAATATCTTATAGTTTATTTTTAAAAAGAAACTACACTACAGTATATTTAATATGTCTATGAATTTGAAAGTGATTACTTCTAACCAGTGCATAAATCATAAACGAGCTTATATTACAAATACCTTTAGCTGTGGATAATTAAACTTAAACTTTATTTGTAAGATATTCTTGTTTCTGTTCTGTGCTTTCTGTTTCAGTTATATTTTTTCCTGTTGTAAATAACCATATGAATCATGTAAGGGGATTCGAATACCTCTAGGTTATGATATGCTTATATTCCTACTGATAACATACTAGTTCAAAATTACTTTGTTCCACAAAATATCCACCAATTCAAAGTGTTTATGACCCCCTCCTCTATATTTTTTCAACATATTTTTGTGTTTTTTAGGATTAGTTTCGATAGTGAATATTTAACTAATAAGCTCTCACATTTGTTTATGCACTTGATATGACGTATATGCTTTTTATTCATAACATTCCAATTATAATTAGTTTAATAAAACACTACGAAATACTGTGCACTTATTTATTTTCAACGTTACCTCACATTTTATTTAAGTTGGATTGTGACTGGCAAGTGGAATCCAGGACGCGCGTGTCGTCCTTACCAGTCACAATCCAACTTAAACATTACTTGTCTAAAAATTGATGTATGTTGTATAATCGTTCTCATAATGCCACAAATTGAAGAAAGTAGGAATCCTACCATCGGACGCCTCCCCAGTGGTTTATTCGGTTGGGCGTTTACCAACCTGGTGGCCTTAGGTCCGAATCCCATGAGATAATCGAGAGTACTTACTGTTGGAAAGTTGCATACTATGACAAAACAGCTGTCCAGTGTTATCTGGTTTTTAATGGTACCCTACTAACATTAATATGTAATACATCTATTCAATTAAAATTAATGCCGACCTCCACAAAACCACCTTAATCTAATACATATGTAGTTACAAGGGTATAAATCTTGTATAATGAAGCTTCAATTCACTTAGTGTAATATTAACTATTTGGGTACGAAACAACTAAACTATCTTGAAGATGTGTAATATGTAAAAAAAAAGCAATTTTCGTCATTAATGACTTTCGAACGGTCTAATAAGCCACAGAAAAAGTGTAAAGAAATAATATGGAAATCCGACTAACTTTAGTGAATTCATAGATGATAAAATCAAGGAAATGTATCATTGAAAAGTAATTGTATTTGTTCTTTTTATTAAAATATAAACTGATTCATTTGTTTTTTATCATTTTTATCAAAGTTTGAGTATTTTTTTTAGCAAGTTGGGTTTATCTTAAACAATAAGTAAGAATTAGTTTAGATATGCTTGAATATCAGATAGTGTTGTATATGAGCAGTGATGGCCGATATTATCGATTCTGTCATCTGCAGCGCTATGTCCTACAGCTAGCACCCAGCCTTGCCTTAATCTATTGCTCTGGCACAATAATCTGACTGATTTATCAAGAAGCCAACTACTCACTCACACGCACGTATTACAACAACAATAAACCAATAATATGCAAGATATACATATAACGTCTAGCCTTTGACTCATATGTCTGTCACACTATATTAACCAATAACATATCTTCTTCCGGTTATGTCAGATAGTTATTTTATAACGCGTATTTGCGTTATATATTATTTTGTTTACCAGTGATTTGTCATGAATTAAAATCGGTCAGTCTTTGTTGTCGCATGTACATTCTGAACGGATTGCTTCGATGCAGCAGTAGTTCACAAGTATGATTCGAGTTAGATTGTAGCTGGCTGTTTAGACTCAGTAGCCTAGTAGTGAACATGGTGGCGTTTGGCATGAAACGAACTGAGTTTGAGTCTCTTTGTTAACATTTACACTGGGATGCAGAGACATCTGACTGACGAATCCCGTGCAGAATGCAACGAGCTTCCTGGATTCTGCTTGCCAGTCATAATCCAACTCAAATCAAGTAGTATATATGTTATTATTATGATATTTCCAGTAACTTTTAAACAATTTAAACAACTGCAAAAAGCTTTGAGACATTATTCTACATATGTTCTGTAGAAATCAGTTAGTTGATATTTGTGTCAATCTGTTAACTGAAGCATTTCTGTGAAAAACAGATTTTTACTTTTTGTGCTCCAGAATATTGTAACTCACAGTGTAATAGGTATTTTTTGGATTGAGATTCATGTGAAGAAAGGTACTCCATAATCTAATGAGATATCGAAGGCAAAAGTATAAAAGATAGAGATTTACAGCCAATTTCTGTCATAATTAATGACCTGTCGTTTATATATTTTAAATAACTATCATAGTGTGGTCACCTTATTATAGTAATAGTACTTAGATGTAAACGGTTTGTTTCTGTATTTTCTTTTATTTCATCAGTTATCTAAAGTTATTATCCAGACTATGATTAATGTGCAACTAGTGAAAAATATGAAAAAATATAGGTATAAATGAGTTCATATGCATCACTATGTACTCACAATATGTCTCAACCACATAACTATGATTTTTTGAAATCTAGATTACCTAACTTTTCTAACGTTTTGTTGTATAAAAGCATGTCGGTTAGCGTTTGTTGAATCCTATGCTTTTGCTAGTTAGGCTGGTGAGTTAAAGATTGTAACATTTGACTTCTGAATATAAGATTTCAGACATTTTTCTTTCTTCACCTTCAGTTTAAGTACTACAAAACATAAACCTATATTTGGTAAAGGATCTAACTACTTAGTGGTTAGCCCATTTGAAAATAATTCATTTTCTACCCCCTTGGTTGATAGATTCTGCTTGTCATATATGTATTTTATATTAATAAATACATTCATGAACATTTCTACAGTCTTCATAACTGAGAACTTCAGCTATTATTGCCTTCCTAAGAAGAAGGTTTTAATAATGTATTTTTGATAGTAATTAAATGGCCCCCACCACACAAGGTTCTATCTTTCATTGTTGGAAATTCATGAAATAATTTTCTGTAGTTATTATTAATCACTTAGATCAATATAAAAAAGCAATAGTGACGTTGCCTAAAGTTGGATGGCTTCAGCAGTACAACAGATATGCTATAATGATCACTTCTAATAGATATCCAGCATACAATTAATGATTAGTCAATTAAGTGCTAAAATATTACCGTTTAAACTTACATAAACAAGCCATACGGAGACAACATGTTGCTACCTCAATTCGGAACCTTTTCATGCCTCCTCTGTCAAAGCATTGTAATGTTTCCACTTACTATATTGTGTGGACAAATTTGTCTAATTCCTACCAGGAAAACTAACTAAAACTTCTACTCCAAACATTAATTATGTCGTTATTACAAAATGCTTTGTTTTTGTAGAAGCTGCTTTAGCTTGGATATTGTATACTCACATCACATTAGCATCATTGAGTATCTTTGAAACTCATACATTATGAAACCTTTTGTTCATCCAGTTAAATAGAGTAAATAATGCTCATAAATCTTGTAGAATGAGATAAAACACATAGTATTCTTCTGTCTGTTAACATACAACGTAATGTAAACACAGAAATGTTTTGTAGGCAAAATAAATATTCGATTATCAAAACATACTTTATGTAGCATTCTTAATTAGAGATGCATAATTAATCTAAAATCTATAATGTCATTGTAAATAGTTATCATTTTCAGCCAAAATACATCTCTAACATCTTTCTATTCTAAAATTATGAATTCAAATTAATGATCCCAAAACAAAAAAATAACCAATTTTGTGAATAATGCATCATTTAGATATGAAGGATTACTACAAATGAATTTGGAATTGTGTTGTAAGATACGACTTTTAATGTAGAAATAATAATAATCGTGTAATGTTTAACTTAAATACTAAATGTGACAACTGAAATAAACATGATTAATCAAATATATTGCCTTGGTCAACAGAAAATCTAAAAAGTTAATTTTCACTGTAATTATAAAATGACCTAGTTGAAGTAATATACATCTAGGCATCGCCATTCGTATAATTCTTAACTTAAATATATCTCATCCAAATACTATTTTCTTTGCTTTTATTATCCACCACTATTATTATTTGTTAGATAGTAATGTAATAAACTCAAGAATTGTATTAAGCGCATAACAAGGTAGACCTTTAACAGAATTTAAAAAAACATCACACTACGTGGTTACTTAAAGGGGAATTATGATTAATAATGGATTCTATACTTTCATACTTAAATGATACTAAACATTAAATGGATGAGTAAAATACCTTTAAAATCACGCATTGGAATCAATGAAATTTTCAGCCTGGTTTTTGTATACGTCTTGTACATGTAACAGCAACCACTCTCACCCTTCTTTGCAAACCCGTCTTATATACTCATAAGAATTCTCTATAACCACTTTCCATGTCTTGGATATCATAATAGCTAATACTTTGATAATTCACCAACATCAATCTGTAACGGATTCAATCAACTTAAACTTGATTCATAAATAGTTTATTGTAATTGGGTGTTGTGGAAATCGCTGATTGCTAATTTATAACACGAATCGGTCTGAATTAGATAACCACCAACCACCGGGAAGCATTGGGCAACTAGTTTGTCCCAGTATGGAACTTTTTACAAGTGTGCGTCCACAACTTCACTTGGGAAAGAATCCAGGACATTCTGGCCCCCTAGCGAGCCCTTTATCATCAGATCACTGAGCCGGTAGGATTGTGGATTCGCACCTCTGAAGAGTTTCACACTGGAACAAAACAATTGTCTAGTGATCAATGGTTGTCTAATTTAGACCAATTCTCCATATAAAATTAACAAGCAACGATCTCCACAACACTCCAATTACAGTCGATATCAGCTCATTAGTGACTAGCTTCTTTAGGTAATTCAAAGGGTTCTAGTGGGGAGACGTGACTAGTGAAGTTCAACCATGTCGAGTGTAAGGCAGTTACCAAACTACGGTAATGGAAGAGGTCACGCAAGGCGTACCGCGAATTGCCTGGGCTAGGAATGTCAACCACTGAAGGCCAGTTGATGGATTTAATGGTAAGGCATTCACCGCAAGCCAGAGTGTCTTGGGCTCGATCCCTAGCCATTTAGTGGTTGCGCACCACTAAAGTGTCCTATATAAGGACGAAACAGCTATCTAGTACTTTCTGGTGGTCAGTGGCCGTCTAATTCGGACCAATTCATGATATGAAATTGAAAATAATTTATTACAATCACTCTTTGGTCATATCACTGTTATTATCACTATTATTATTATTATTATTATTATTATTATTATTAACATGATTACCATTTTACCTTTTATTTTTGTAATTTCTAAATTTGTTTCGCTTGCATAAAAGTGAAATTTCCTTAATTCTTAATTATCGGTCCTGATTATTAGAGTTGTTATCAGAACTTTGTCGATATATTTGACAGAGATTATCTAATCCGTCATTCACGAATCTGTTTACTTTTAATATAAAAATTCGGACAAACCCTCATACTTTAAGTGCACTATTAGTTGTTTGTAATTATTTCCAGTAACACCATTAAAATTATAACATCATCACTTAACACACTACTACTTGACTGGTGTTGATTATACTATTATTATAAGTAGTACTATTAATATTATATACATATATATATATAAACCGTTGTAGAAAGTTAGTATTAAGGAAATATCTACCCACTCTTTTCGTCAGTCTCTAAATTCCTAACTGGGATAAATTTTCTTTATTGACTCTTGTTATTAGTTTTCCTTTTAATCGCAAGAAATTGAATTTCACAACTTTTTAATAAGTTAGTTAACAGGGCCATGGTATTCTGCTATTATACAGAATGATTCAATGAATATTGAATTGGAAGAACCCCTCGCAAGTTTCATGTAGGAACACTGCAAATGTGAAGACACAAATTAGCAAAGGAACGACAGTGTTTACTGCAATTGAAGAATATCTGGAATTCAAACTGTCAGCCTAGCATTAAAGTCAGATTTTCCATTACAAATGTGCAGATAATTTTATTGTATTGAGCTGATACTTGGAGAACTACGAAAAGCTTACCCCAAAAAATACAATTATTTATAAACACCTGTCTGTGTTAGATACTGTGAATTCGTTGTTCAGACACCATCAACGACAACCTTCTGTGACAGAGAACAAAGCAACTAAAATCCATGTGAGTAAGAAATCACGTCATTTGTTTTAAAAAAATTCTATTCATTAGCAAGTTTTTAATCCTGTCCTAGTTACTAATTGACAGATTTTATATGCAATTAAATAGCAATTTACTAATCAGTTTTCAATGATATTTATTTTTGTTAAGTTAGATTAATATATCTGTGATAGAAAGAAGTGAAATATAGACTGTTTACATCATTCTGATTCATAAAAGTATTAACATTTGTTACCGAAGCTTTAGTGTATTACGCATAATTTGTTTGTGTACTAGCAACAGATATAATGTTCATACCGTTTTGTTAGTTCTGTTGTTCAGTTTGTATCAATGTGAATAGCACATGGAACAAAGCTGAAATTACAGATTTACGGATAGTGATTTAATATGCACATTAATATAACAGTCAACCTCTGCATAACGCGTAATTTGTGCGATTTTATCGATTATTATCCAGTAGATTATGTAAATAAAAAAAATAAAGCACAAGTCAGGAATTATATTCTATTCAAAGTCAAAGTATGTTTCTATGTATCACTGATATATTGTTATTGAGGCTAGAGTACGATATAGAAACGAACAAAAGTTTTAATTGAAATACCAGCTATCAGTTTACGAATTAACTAATCATGATCTCTATCTATTAACCGCCATAAGACAATGAAAAAACAGTACACCAGGAAGAAAAAGAATCATATTACTGGGAATATAAATATTTTACATGGTAAATAAATGATTCATAGTTTGAAGTGATGATGCCGCTTCTAAGCCACATAAACGAAGATAAAGGAATTCATATTTGAGGCTTAAAAGCTCTTCAATCGTTTTCTAAAGCAAGCACTCAACAGTCCATACAAGAAGAAGTTCTAGTAATCCATGTATTAAAATCACACTGAAACTTTTGAACCACTTAGTTAAACTTCAACGGTCAACGACATTTACACTGAAAACTTAGGCTTTAAATGTGGCATGATCTATTTAATGGAACTTGACCACTTTTCAGGTGTTTTCTTGTTGATGTTAATTCATGGTGTTAACAAACATCAAAGTTAGCATCATTTTGTGTTATTAACATTGCAGTATAGCACTTTGAAATGGTTTTTCATTGATTTAGACCAGTGGTTCACTCATGCTCTCTTCAATAATCATTTAATGGATAATTATTAATAGTTGCACAATAAGTTGTCCTATTTCTAACATTTTGACCGTACTAAACAAGTTTGAAGAAATTAAACTCAAGCTGTTTGTTTACAAATTGTTTTTTTCTTACTACGAACAAAATAACAGAAGGCAACACACAGTTTCGGAAATATTATTTTTTCCTTTTGAATAACGTTACAAACTATCACTTCCCTTAAAATGAAATGAAAAAAACTGAAACGAACGGAAATAACGAGTAGCATATACAGTAAAATTAATATCAGAAAAATCTTAATTAAAAATTCAATTTTTGGTGATACATACACAGCAAAATGTTAGTATTGATATTTTGCTTCCATCGCAATTATCACCAAGTAAACAATATGGTTTCATTTATGTGTTTAACTAGTACATTTTTGATAGCTAATTTAATTTTTTCTTATATACAGATGGATACATTTCTAAAAAATCTTACAAAAATTGAAACTGAAGTGAAAATCTATTTAATGTTTATTTAATAGAATATTTACTTATTACTTAATTCAGTGGAAAAAACTAGTTGAATGATTGCATCCTGCTGAGCTATCCAATAATTTATTATAAATAAATTTATTTATTATTCAGCATTCATTTGACGAATCCATATCATACTTGTTTCCAGGTAACATACATTGTTTCAAACACTTGTATCACTTGATTGTTTAAGTGCTTGCTCTCGATTGTTGCCGCCTATCCTGACGTTGTAGTCGTACCTGCTCATCGTAGTGATTCAGTCGGACTACATCGGTTTGAACAATCATTCCTTAAGGTTCCATAATATCAAGCCAGTAGGTTGAAGAGCTGTGTGGCTAAAAGCAGCGAACGTAAGGTCCAGGGGTAAAATTCTACTGTTGGCTATACAGAGAGGTGATGGCTATCAGATGTTTCTGTTCGACAACCAGCATAATCGAGACTCTACTTTTTCACAAAGGAAGGGTAAGGTTAGGATATTTGGCTCTAAAAAGGCACATCTCACTTTACTCCATGGATTCCCGTCTAAGGCGATTAAGCCTTTCCTAGTGCACACCAAAAACGAATCGTAAAAGTAACGTCTATGATCGTCATCATATGGTTGTCCTTTGGCTCTGTGGTCACACTAACAGATCTTCAAGGCCATTCAAAATCCAACTTTTACAAGTGCTTTGAGAAAACCCCTCTAGAGTGTGAGTAACTGGGAAGTGACAACCGTCTTCATACCTCTAGCAGCACGTGAGATCACCCAGTTTATTACTAATTCCCTAAATCATTTTCTCACCTCTTTCATATGTCCTACTAGTGATAATGACCCGACTTCATGAAGTGCCCTCTAAGGTTTCCTGAAAGGAAGCACTAAACTATATGCTGGAGTTTCCAGTTTGTGAACACTGTTAAATTAATCAACTGGTCTCACTAGCTGAAACTCTAGAATCTCGTGCAACTAATGTTTGCTATGTTTCTGAAACACAAACAGGATCTTAGTACGGTCATATTGCTTGGGACCACCTAGTCAATAGGAAGAAATTGAGTGATTTACCTTTTTATTATTATTTCGAAGCCCGACAAAAATTCCTATCTCTATGTTGGTATAAGCATATCGCAAAGTTTGACGGCAAAATAGGCATTTCTTGTATGGATTCCTGCCGACAGTTGTTTGTACATTATGTCTAAACATTACAGTAAGAACTCAAAATGGTAGTTTGTGGGACGATGCTTCCTATGCCGTTTCCGCCTATGCCTTACATTGACTGCAGCTTAGATAGAGTCAGAGACAAATTTTACAAGTTCACCGACCTACTACAGTATTATCTACTCAGACACAATAGTCGTAGCAGGTGATTTTAACACCCAATTGGGCTAGTTAAGCTAACTTAAAAGACCATTTGTCATTTTAGCCCAATGAACAGATAGTGGAAACCGTCTTTTAAAACTATATTCAGATTATCTTTAATTCCTAGTATCCACAGGCTTTAAGTATAATAAGAGACATCGTCTAACCTGGCAACTACTAATATTGACACAGAGGTTGACATAAATAAATCATACTAGCATCATACGTTGCCGAAGAGACTCCATAAAAAACTGCCGCTCGTTCTGAAGCACGTGCTTGAACTTTGATCACGCCTAGTGGAAATAAGGATTTTTATTTGTTTTCCTGAATACATTAAGGTCACAGTAAGAATACCCTCTTAAATATCGGTTTATGAACAAAAAGGTTTAGAATTCATTTTTAGTCATCAACAAAAGTTTTATACTGAAGAAGTTTGGAACGATTTCAATTAGCTGTAAATGCAGTAACTATATCTACATCTAACTTAGATCAAAAGATTAGTAAAGACCATTTGATTTTTTAAACTTCTAGTGAATCAACAGAGGCTTAAAAACTCATTCCAACAGGCTCAGAGAATGATGAAAGCGAAAATGCATCTATAGATGGACGAAACGTCTACCCAAGGAAGGTAGACTGGGCTGTACAACAAAGCGAATCGGTGAATACGTCTGCAACAATAGGCAATAGACAACTGTCCTGATTCATTAAGAAAACCGATATTGGAAAGTCAGCTGTCAGCTATACTATTTCGGAAAAAGGGGTCTGTTATTTACTCCCGGTCGAAAATAGATTGATGGGCACAACGCATCCACAAACAATTCAAGTGGCTCCCAGCTGTCTTCATTTGCCAACTGTCTCCAAACTACCTGAGCAAAGAACTGATACATGCATGTAAACATTACAGGTTATTTTGAGAGAACTACTGATATTTACTTTGTGTTTGGTGTTTACCAAGTGAATAAATATAGAATTTCTAAGTGACTTCTATTCTCATATCCTCAGTCAGATGTGATGTTTAGAACTCCATTGGTTGAATTATGTGTTGATACGCTCTATGAAACTATCTCCACACGAGCAGTTGAGCTGAATGAGGAAAGTTTCTTGTTTCTAATTTTAATTAAAGAACACTTGTAAAATAAGCAACTCAGCTTAGACTTAAAAGAGGCTTATTGCAGAGATTTACCTATTTTTTTTCTTTTAATATTTCACTACTAAATTCAGTTACGAACTAAATATTTACTAACACGAGATTTTTAGGGGCTGTAATATTTTGTCTTAGTGTGTGGCATACGTTGGTTGATAGGTTTCGTAGGATATCCATCTGAGTTGCGGATGTTATTAAGCACATCTTTGAAGGACAAACATGGCACGATATTTTAAGTGCTTCACACATATGGGGTAGAGAGCTGTGAAAATGGATATATTGACTAGATTAATTTAATATACTGAATACACTCCTTCTAATGTTCCGCTCGATCTTCTGGTTAACAAGACAATTAAGGATGAGATTGTTTAATGACATTTTTAACGATGGTAGGACCTGCTTAGTAGATGAATACTGTTAAATTTGTTTAGTATGGTCTTCTATTTTTTATTATTAAGTATTGTAAGTATCATGTAACGTAAATAGAATGCTAGTTGGTTAATTTTTTCCTTAATTCAGTTATTCAGGAATTCTGCTAGAAACAAGTTATTAAGAATCAGATTTAATTATGAGTTCATATCAACCCCATCTATTTGTTTGCAAATTTTATTGTTGAGTTGGATATTTAATATTGACTGTACCTCTAAGGATTACCACCTTTAGTATAGGGTTAGAATGTTCAGTTTCTATGTTTCTTTACTACACATAAAATCGGTCGTCTCTAATAGTAGAACGTTAGTAAATATGAATGATACATTTAGAGAAATCATGCACTAATTTTAAGAACTAGATTTCTTATTCTGTTAATAAATCCAGAGTCTGACTTTAGAAACAACACAGTTTCTATGACAGTAATTGTTACAGTGATATTCAATGAGAAAGATTTTGTAACTTGTCAACTGTTTGTAGGGTCTTCGAATGTGTAGACATTCCATTAAGTTGAATAAATTCAATGCTTCATTCCAATTAGTGAAAAAGTGAAATAAAGTTTTAAGGTGTTTGCCTAGATCAATTAATTCTTGTTCTTGTTGAAAATAGTTGTAACTAAAAGTTTTATATGTAAAAACAACATATTCGAAATTACGGTTGATAGTCTCCCCTTGGAATATATGTTTTGACTGGATACCAAAACTTTTATTAAGAAGTGTATAACAAATCTACTTGTAAGTTGATAATTAACGTAGGATTGTTACGTAAGAAGGGCCTCAAATTAATTCTATGAAGAAAAAAATTTACCAGAACTATGTGATATATTTGCGCAAAGACTTTCAACCATTCTTATGATTAGTTAAAAAATGAAGCATGAATAAAATATTAAATCAACAGACAAATGAAAAACAGTACGTGGAATAAGATATAACTCACAAAAATCACTGATAAAATCAAAATCAAGATAAGTTTAACTTGAATATACAAACTATTTTTGGATGTACATACAGATATTGACTATATACAATATTACAACAACCATTTATTAATAACTACAACCTGGTTAGAATTTTTATCATTTGATCTTCTTATGCTGTGATTTATGTTTTCGCCGAAAATGTAATCTATCGTTAGTTTTTCCCTATGAATATTTGTTTGCTCTCATGTAAATCGGTCACCCAACGCAACTGATAACATACAATTTGGCTGCTTAGTAAAGTATGTATTTTGAGTTTTATAGTTATAGTTGTGTGGCACGTACCTTTGGTATTAGTTTTAAACATCTACTTCAACTTAATAACAAGATGATCTCGATATCTTTAGTTACCAGGAATTTTAAAGGACTTTACTGATTATTGAGTTTTGACGATTATTTGTTTAATATCAGTGTTTTAAGTAACAACTTCTTCTATACTGTTTTCTCTGTATGTACTTGATCTTATTAAATTAACTTTGGAAAACCCTAAATAAACGATAAATTAATTAAACTAAGACACTGACTTATCCTAGTCAGTTTCTACAGACAGAGTGCCAGATTAGACCGATAAAGTTTTCTTCGTACTATAAAGCGTCTATTCAGTTTTATCTACCTGTATATAACCAGTGCTTTTTAATACATCGTTCAATTTCTGGAGAGGATATAGAATAAATACTTATTATTAAAATACACTAGTCTGCAAGGCTAATAACATATATTCCAATCCACTTTGATGTACTTCCTTCATGAAAAAAGCCTAGGTATTAGTAACTTTTTGATTGATATACAGGCCTGGTAGTATTGCTTAGAGAGAAATGTTGCAATGTAGTTTTTAGTGTAAGTGCCTTGACACTGCATGCAGTTACTTGTGTTGGAAGGTCAGACAACAAGGTTTATTTTCGACTACATTCGAAATCAAGATAATTCATTCCTTAATGTTGTAGCGACGAAACATTATCATTTCCATATTTCTAAAACCGATTCTTAGGTTATTTATTGTCAAACAAACATCTTCTAGACATTTGTCTACTAATTTAGCATTTGTTCACTATTTACTTGCTAGAAAGATTTCAGAACTGTCTGGATAAAAACTTCCGTAATATGCTTTTAATTAAATTTTTTTGGACTGTTTCCTTTTCATCTAAGTCTTTAATTTAGGAAATCTAAATAACTGTTAAAATAGTATGTACTTGTAAAGTTAGTATTTCAGTGCATTGTGAAAACATATTTTAGACGAATAAGAAATAAAATTCACTTGTTTGAAACTAGGCATGTAATATCTATATGCCTTTCATGACAGAATGTTCTAGTCGATTGCTTGATTTTATAAAATTTAATCTGCTAGTAACGTGGTTGTCAAACACTTGTTTGACACGTGTTCTGTATTGTGAGTACAAATAACGTTCTACTTCCAACTGCTTAATATTGCTTCAACGTTTAATAAGCACATTTCTGGTGAAAATAGAAACATGGCAAAATGTAAATACAATAACGTAAGTTGTAGTAGTAACAGAGATTGATATGAATCAGTTGAGGACAGAAGAAAAAACATCAGTAAAATTAAAGTAAATTGTTAGAAATTTTCTTGGAAATATGTAAACAGGGACCCATTCCCGAAATCTTTCATCATATATTTACTGTGGTATTTTAAATAAGAATAACATTATTGTTTTTTTCAACAATCATCGTGACATTTTGTTGCTATGTTCGAATATCTGTTGTTGTCAGTTTATCTTTATATATATATATATATATATATATATATATATATATATATATATGGCTCTGTAAATGGAATCGCTGAAGAGATCTTCTTTACCAGATGATTTCCATATTATTCGTGACTTAACAGGTATTTTCCCTTTTTAAAAAAGGTTTTTTCAAAACGTGATATACTGTTGATAGAAGCTTCTAGGTATGCTAGATATCACATTATGAGAAAAATAAATTATGATATAAGTATGTGAGAAATTGATTTACAAAATCTGGGACTGTGGGAAATGTATGGCAGATAATCGATCATTTGTTTGATATATAGACATTTATGACAGTTTGTTTGGTATTTTTAATGGTGTCAATGATTTATAGGAATTTAACTAATGTAGCAATCTGTATTTTTAATTCCTATCGAAGGTTACCAGAATACAGAATTATGCTTTTGTATCTAAATAGTTCATTACATTCATAAAATAAACCTTTATGACGCTAAACAATCAAAGCATTTTGCTTTATTGATTACTCAGTTTTGTTTAGATTTGTACTTGAATGTTTCATTACATTAGTCTCGAATTTCCCCCATGTTTCGTTTGGTTCATTTTGTTAAGGTTAGACGTTAAGGGTCAATGGCATCCTAATATCGACGCATACTTAAGGGTTATCGCCGTTACCTGAAGCCATTTTAAATGGAGCTAAATGTATAGTATTTGTCGTTGAATATATATACAAGCTTACTTCTTGCAGTTTAAAAGTTTCAAATACATCGTGGTTTCCAGTTAACTATGAGCAGCGCCAAAACATAATTAGTAGTTTATAGTGTAGAATATTAAAACTAATACACACCTCTACGTTTTTTTAGGACCACCCATTTCAACGTTTTATTCAGTGACTATATAAATCTTTTCGTACTCGTGCTTAACATCACTTAGTTTACTGTATAGTTTACACTCATCAAAACATTACTGGTTCACTTAATAATTTTGTTGATTTACATAAACAACTTTCCTAGCTTCAACTATGAGACTTTCTTGCAAGCTTATCACTAATGAGTAAATTGTTACTGTTCAATGATAAATCAACTTATTATCAAAATCATCAATAAATTCCAAGTCTGCATTAAACTACATTAATCAGTTGGTTTTATTAGTTTTAAAGTAACGTTTCAGACAATTCACATTAGTTTCTTATAAAGTTCATTAGCTGGATAACAGCTTTATTTAAAAGGTTTTATTGTCCAATTAATTTTCTATTGTTATTTGGCTTTAATTTTTTGTCTTTATAAGAAATTGTGTAAATGAGAGAAAATTAAATGTTGTGAAGTGTCTCACTTAGTTTACATCCTTAAAATCATATCATTCTACTTTAAGAATGAAGATTGAAAATGCATAAAATATACTGATACGCATTCTGTCAGTTGACTATAACTCCTTAACAAACTTATAGACATGGGCTGTAAAAAGGAATAAAAAGGTGTTTGAATTGCAATCTTCATATTTTTGACTGATAGTCATACATTATATGGATACCTTCAAATATTTCAAAATGGCTAACAAATTACTAGCCGTACGCACTCATAATTTTGCCAATCTGGTTACATTTGAAAACTAAGTTTAAGCCATTTTCCATGTAATTCTTAATTATTGTCAAGTCCTAATACTTTTTATGAAAACATAATAATTTTTTTGAAGCTATGTAGTTTATCGTTAATACTCTAGTTGATTCTCCGGAACGTTCCCTCTAGAATACAATGCATTTATAACATTTTATGAATTCGTCATAATATTTGAAATTTTATTATACATACCACTGTGTATTTTTAAATGCTGTCGGTCTATATCAAAATACACTTATTTGCAATTTCAAAGTTACAAATTACGGAAAACATTTTTACTTCATAAAGTCGAATTACGTTCTCTGTACTGTGTTTTTCATTTGTAATGATGTGGCTGACTTTTTGCACAACACTTTTGATATAAACGTCGTATAGTAATAGATATATAAAAATAATCTGTATGCCAATTTCAGAACTCATAATCAAAAATAAGCCGAGGGGTTGATTCTTAATAGAAGCAATCAGGAAAGCATATAAACAATGATAGTATATTCGCTAACGATAAGCATTCAAGCTGAAGATTAACTGAACAACCTCCTAGTTATTTGAGGGCAATTTTCTTGTTGTGCATTTCTGTCATAATTTTGTGATTATTTTACATAGAAAGGTAGTGAAGCTTCCCAATTAATTTCACCAGATAACAAAACTCAATTTCAACAAAATATTAATACTTCAGGGAAAAGAAAGACGTTCATAAAAGGTACTAATTTCTCAAGTACAAGTATTATAGTTTTCGATCAGATGATAAATATCAAACTATATTACATGAATTCATAATAATTTAAATGTTAATTACCTTAAATGGATGATCAGTTAATCCAAATACGAAAGATCTGTATGAATGAGTATTATGTAGAGTCAAAATATCTCAGCTACAAAGTACATTGTCAGATAATTGAAGGAAGTCTAATCCCAATGCTATCAAAGCCCTCATTACGTCGCTTTCATGCAAACTTTTGAAAAACGTTCGCTTACGGTGGCTAATGATAAACTACTCATTGATAAACACGTAGAATAGTATTTATAAAAATATTTGATATACGTTATTGTTTCTGAGGATTAAATATTAAAAAAAGTTCAAATTCAAAGACTCTGGATACTAGTCACATGTAGATAGCAAAACCTATGAGAACAACATTATGAAAACAAATTCATCAGAATGGATTGACTTAATATTTGGGGAATAATCAAAGTGCTCGCTTTTAATCGTGGTAATAGCTGATGATGTTGTCCACAATGACAACATTAAGCTTGACAATCGAGCCATCTAATTTACAGAAGTCAGTTTTATAAAACAATAGGATAAATGACTTTTATAAATTTCATTCATTTATATCCCTATTAATGTTATATATGTATCCTTACGACTTTGCATAGAAAACTTATAAATCAAATCGTTTAAAGTGATTGTTTCTGCTTAAACTGTTTGTTCCATGACGTACTGAGAATATTCAAGTTAATGCTATAGTTGTTCATATAAGTACAATTCATTCCCATAATGCAAATTTAAATCCTAACTCCTCTACACCACTATTACGCTACCATATGATCTGGTTGTTTATTGTTCCCTTATAATTTTGAAAATCATAGTTTCAACCTGATGTTTTTAAAATCGATTCTTTCGTCGAATGCATTATCATTCAACCCTAGAAATAAATTAATACATGTCTGAATTATGTATAAAAAATGTGTGATTATCGGGCAAATATTAAGCAAAATGAAATTCTACCTCTTGAAAATATAAGATTTTTCATTTATATTATCTAGACTTATCATTTGCCAAGTCGTGACTAGCAAAATAAAATTAAACCTATTATTTCCGTGACTTAAAGAGTCAAAACGTAGGTCATTTTCATCTTGAACTGATACAACTTAGTAGATCGTTGAATGTTGAATAACTTTTCTCACTAAATTAAAAGCTCCTAAGAAGTATGCAGCCAAAAATCTTGGATTAGTTTGAACATAAATCTTTTAAACTTCATGTCAATAAAAAGATTAAGGTCTTTAAATTCAAATCCACTTGTTCATATTTTAAGCTACAGTCAAAGCATGATAAAATTCAATCTTTATCCTTTGTCGGTAAGGAGTTTCTGTATTCTTCTAACTTCATTGATTATTTAGGCCATGACTTCCTGCTAGAGCGTCGAGAAACATATCTACACATTAATCATTAACCGAGACATGATTACTAGTGGTTTGGATAGATTCTTAGATATAAATAATTTGAATTTCTAGGAAATATAAATTATTTGTGATATCAAACAATTTTATAGCGAAGAAGAGATAGTCCAAAATTAACTGAATGATTTTTCGGCGCTTTATTAGTTTTAAGCACTTTTTTTTATTTCTACAGGTCAAGCTAAATAACAGTAGGTTTTCACTAAATAGTACTATTTTGAACCAACAGTATGGGTATACTATTTTATGTAAATAGTATTATGTATCATTAATAATTGACAAAATCACTTAAATTGTGTTTTGTTATGAATTAATGCTTTTTTAACAGTTTTATTACACTAACTAAATTCAACTGATAATTAATTTAAACAAAAAACATTTACATGAAATGACAATGTTTACTTATCACTTACAATTTGAAAAAAAAAATAGGCGTACATATTATGAAGAATAATTGAATTAGTTCATGAGCTCACTTTTAATAAATCAATTTCCGTATTCTCAGAACTAAGAAGCTCAGCGAAAACAACTTACAATAAGTTAAATTACCAAACTAAATTCATTTATGAAAAATAAAATAGTAACAACAAATTTCTATCATCCTATTACTCTTGATAATACTAATATAAAATCATGAAATGCACTTGGCATCAGTAAAGGTTGCTTAACGTCTTACCGATGTTAAAACCAATAAATGAAAAGTAATTACTATCAAGTTAATGAGGCAATTAAGCTATTCTTATCTCATCAGTAAGACCCGAAGGTACTGGAGAGAATTATTAATACGATACCGGAAATTGAAGAATTATTATGCATAATCTAAGAGGAAAAATTAATAATGATAATAATGCATATTTTAATCTAAATCTTAAAAATTATACTAGGCAGATTTTTTCTGTTTTTTGTTTTGCAACAATTCATCTCATTAACAGTCAACATTTCTGTTGTGACATATTTTAGTCCAAAAGACAAGTATTTAATCTCCATGATCCTAAACAGAGCTTTCATCTGTAACACAATTTTCAGGAGGATGTAACAAATTCTGTTGATTAACAGTGATTAGCTACTTTATTTCTGTTAGCTATTTATAATCCGCATTGCTTTGAATTGTTACTTTAATTAATACATTTGTTGAGTGTATATAATGAGTAGTACATTTTTGTACTAAATAAGTCTTGGTCGTTATTATAATCCATTTTTGATCGTTTCTTTCACCGAGTACGCTCAATTCTTGTTGAATGCACAGGTAATGGTTTAGTAGTATAAACTTTTTTTCATTATCATTCATTATAAAAACCAATCTATAGATTCAATTCACAATAAAATGCTTTACAGAGTAGATTATTGTAGACTAAAAATCTTATCTATAATTTTACTAAACTTTGTGTAAGCTGATAGATTCTTACTGAATTTAATTAAAACATGATGATCGTATAAATTAATTTTTGAACCAGTATTTATCTATTTATTTATTTGAGTGCATAATTCAAAGTGAATTAATGGATTATTTTCTCGATAATGATATGTACTAAACAATCAAGTCTTTAATGAAATAAATCATTGATGCGATCAATGAAGATTTGTTCTATTTTTTTTTGTTTGCAATTTATTTATTTAACCTCAATAACTTTGATAAATGTGTTTAAATGAGTTATAACAGAATTTTAGCTTTATTATGACACTAAATAGATCACTGTATTTTTTTCTGAAACGTAGTAAGTATTTTAATCGATCTCTTCAATGAATATGTTCTTTTCTTCCAATCGATCTTATTTAATTTTTTACGTAAATTAGTGGTATATTAAATCATTTAATTTGATGAAAAATTTTTGTTTGACTTTTTTAGAAAAAGTTTTTTTAAAAATCTGGTTAGCGCTTTTTAGCAAGCTCAGGACAGAGTTGAATGGAGAATACTGATGAGCGGCCTATGCTCCTCCGAGAGGGGTAACAGGCGTAAGTAAGTAAGTAAGCTTTTAGAAAAAGTTATTCATATGATAGTTTAATTATGAAATATATATCTATGTCTAAATGAAAATATTTGTTAATTGTTAAAATAACACGTAATTTATTGAATTGTCCACAGACTTGAAATTCACATATGAAGGTAATTATAATAGTAAATTGTTCTTATTAAACATTCTGATCATATACAGAACAAATGAAATCACAACAAACTGATTTTCAGTGTAACTATTTAAATGGATTAATGCATATGTTTTTTTTTAAATCTAACTTCTCTGTAATATAAAACTCAACCCTAAACAAAAACAATGTGATTCAAAAATGATGTCAATGCTATATTTTTAAGAAAAACAAACATCAATAAATACATTACTGCAGAAATAACGGATGTTCAAATTCTAAATATGATATTGAGATTAAGAGGGGATTTAAGAACTTATACGTTAATACGTTTGTTTCACAGAACGATTCAAATATTTTTGAATGTCAGAAAATCACAAATGTTTTATCGGGACATAGAATCGAAAATCACAATTTATAGAGTCTATTGGTAGTGTCATTGGAATTCTTAAGGCAAAGCTGCACCTACTTGAATATTCATTAACTGTAATATTCATGCTACTCAAATCGTGAGTTTTCATAGACTTATAACGATTTTATATGTACTATCCCTCACGAATTATTGTAACTGTTGAGAAAATCAGTTCTCTCCTAAGAATATAATTATTTAGATGTCAAGCATAAAAGTTCGCATTAATTTATTTTATATGTTTAATCTGCTAATTCACATCATACTCAGATATTTTAAGTGTAAGTAGTTATGTTTATCTAAATTTAAACATTACTCCAATTCTGTGTCATGATGTTTCCAATTGTCTTAATTAATTCAATATAGTTTTGTAATCAAATTGTATTCAAATCACTCATATTGACATTTTTTAAAGTTTATTTACAGTTGATGATTATGATAACACATAATCACTGTAATTGTAATTGATGTATGAACAAATGAGCTAAAATAAACGATGATCCAAAATGCTGATTATTAACTGCATGACTTTAGTCTAATATCTTGTCTACGAGTCAGTCACCCTACAAATCATCATAGTAAAAGAAATCAATGCACTTAATCCAATCCCACAAATTTCTTCCACCTGTAAATATATAACATTAATTTTATTGCGATTTTATCATCCAGAACCTTGTATACAACTCCCTTAATTTAGCTTTTATTGCATTTCATATTTTCACCTTACTAATTGGTCCAGTGTGTGATATAGAATACCCATTATTATTGCTTAGTACATGACTTTACTTCAACTCATATTCACCGGTGATGCATTTATTATATCTATACCTCTGTAGAAGGCTTCGGTCACTTAGACTTTGTGCCAACCAATTATCTTATTTAAGTCTGTTACATTGCAGTCATAGTACAACTACTGGTGCATATCTCCTGCTCCCCAACAACGTTGTGGTCATTTTAACAACTAATGCAGTTTATATGATCTAAGTAGCAATACCAAAATTAAAAGGTTTGTTGCTTTAGATATTTCTCATTATATTTACCCGTTTCAGTGTTCTTATAGAAAAAGATAAATGTATTCTATCTCTAAAGATTCACTTTACCATATTTCAAAAAAACTTTTTGGTTTAGATGAGTAACGCTGTAACTTAAAGTATTCCTCTAATCACAAGACTATAGTGAAGTGTGTCATTCAAGTGTTTACAGTATGTCGCCAGACTATAAGTTAAGTTTCTACAAATCTTTGGAAATGTAGTAACTATTGTCAGTTTCGATCACTATAACTCACTCAAACAACTTTTTATAGAACATTTTTCTACTTTGATTTTTTACACTTAGTGTCAGTTTCGTCACCACTGGTAACTTTTGGGGCATAAATAGATTAGATATTATTGCTTTGTTCATCCTATAGGTGGAGATAACCACTTAGCGCTTATTCCATTTTTCCTATATAGCAGTCTTCTATTATTTTTAATTAGTTTATCTCTACATGTTTTCAGTTGGATAACCATGCATTCAATGAATAACCCATCTTTTTAATTGATGATTAACCTGATTCAAGTTGTCACTTTAAATTTATTGTAACATTTATAATCTGTACATGAAATTGTGTTCGTGTCTAAGTTGGCTTTTCTGAACATTACCTATTTGTATTTATAACCGTACAGTTTAAAGACAGAAAATTTCTTTTCAGTTTGCTGTGTTCATAATAGATAAACTGTCAGATGAATGAAGTTGCAAAATCCTTAGGGAATGCTTGATTTGCATTTTTAAATGATTTCAATTAAATATATTTCCATCTTGTCACGAAATGGCCTTTTTCTTCAGAGCTAAATTCGTAGGTGTAGCATTAGATCAAACGTTTATCTTGACTGGACCAAGACACTATATTCAATAATTAAGGAAATAGTAATTTCATATTCAGATCGTGGTTATAAAATCTCACCGGACAAAGACATAAATGTATCTTGCTTGGTTTCTATAGTATACCTTTAATATGTATGGATAGCCTATTTTCCAACTATCCAATTAATGCATTAGTTTATCCAATTCTTATTTGTTTTATCTATTTTCGACCCACTTCTTTTCGGAATGATTTACTTCCATATATTTTTTATGAAACTTACAGCATATTGTCGTGATTTGTACTTTCACATTGTGGAGAAAACACACAGTAGTTAGTATGATTTTCTTAGTTGTTCATATCGAAAGTAAATATATTTGAATAAACGCGAGTAAAATAATATACAAAAACATATGTATTACCTAACAACAATGCCATAGACGTTTGTTAGTGAAGATATGCAGTTTCTAACATGCTGGAAATCTACCTATTAATATATACTTAAAATTGTGTAGGAAAAATGTAGTGTAAGTGTAATAACGTCACTCTGAATTGCATATTCTCTTCTGAGATTCCTCCTTCTCTTATTGTATATTAATATTTAGAATAGAATGATGAGCTTACTATTATGGTTTTTAACGTCGTAATTGTTGTCATAACAATTTATAAATGAGTAACCTACAAATTATTGGAGTATCCATTAAAAGAAATATATATTTGGCATCTATGAAATTTGCACAGCAATCATAAAAGAATTATCTTTAATCTATTCCATCTATTCATGATTTAGTACATTCACCTTTTAAGTAACACCGTAGTGTTTTGTTTCCTTCAAAGAATTTGGAGGGGTTTTAAATGAATGTATCATTTCTACTCGAAACGGAATTAACCGAAATGCATATTCAGTTTGTTTATTTTATAAATTAACGTTTTATAACAAAATATACCAAAAATAACAATCTCAAGAGATTAGTCTCATTTATCAAAAGAATTTTTAATGTTCTTTTGTTAAATTTGTTGTATTTTTGTTGCTATTGTTTTAATATTCCCTATATACAAAATCGAATCATTGAGAAATATAATTATAAGCACATGATAGAAATCAGAGGAAGATTAAAGAGCGATATATATATATATATATATATATATATATATATATGCTGTCCAGATGATTTAATAATATAGTTTACAAGTACTAAGTAATATATATAAAATTATATAGATTCAACTGTATACCATTCATATTAGTAAAGCTTACAATGATTCCAACTAACTATTTATTGAAACACAGAAAATGGGTTAAGTACTGAACATTCACATGTTTATGTGCTTTATACATATTCTAAGTGTTTACATGTTGTAAATGTTAACAAATGAATTGAAACATTTTTGTTGTGTAATTTATGTCAAAGATTAAGTCAGTTGATCCCATTAGAAAAACGTTTGAATAGAATAGTGCATTTCATAATCTATTCAATAAACACTTGGGCAACTACTAAAAATAAATCCATTTTTATTACTACTACGAGATTATTCAGTATGGAACATTGCTGATTTTCATACTAAAATGTTTTATCCTCCACTGACAACACGCTATCAAAGAAATACTTTATTCAGAGATGCTGACACATTATGTATAGGAAGCATATTTAATATTTAAGGGTCCTTATGTTCCAGGAATTTTTAATGCACGCCCTAATCACTGGCAGTTCCATATCAAAGTGGACTAGAATTTCTTCAATACGGTGTGACAACTAATTAATAATAATTGGTAATAGGTATTATTTTTATTTTACACCAAAAATCAAATAAATATCAAAAACTCTGTAATTAAAATCTATTAGTAAGTAAGAATGAAGGTTTTTCTTAAACATTTTAAAAGTGGAAGACAAACTACAAATTCTTAAGCAGATGTCAAAATTTGAAAATCCTTTTTAGACCTCTAATTCAGAAATAATTCGGAGCAACTAATAATTAACGCTTCCATTTCTCTCCTTACAAATGATACAAAATCTTGGAGTGACAACTGAATCATCCAGGTGATTAGCATCGTGATAAATTGATTGAATTTGAAAAGAGAAGTCATATTTCGTGGAGTTAACCAACTAGTAAGTTTACAGAAATTCAACATTGACACTGGGCGAGAGCATCACTTAGTTGAAAGTATAATCTACTGGATTGGTGATTTAAAGCCGTTGGGTCATTCAAGAGATTCATGTAAATCTAACTGAATACATAATAAAATAGTCATATATTTGAACTAAACACGCAGACAGTGTTTACCGCATTCCATTTACTCTCTAATTGATGCCAGTTTATGGACAAAACAGCCCACAATGTTAAATTTCGTAAAATTTGGGCTTGCCACTGAATTTTGAGTGCACGGATTTGCTTGCTGGCATTTAAAATCTGTGTTAAGTAAATGTGAATACATGTATGTGAAATAAAGCTTTGCGCTGATGGCTTTATAGCAAATAAAGTATTTACGTTGTTGCTACAAAATTACCTGATATCTTGTATTACACCAAGGTTTCTATTGATGAATAATGTCATTAAATCACTTTGTTGTTATTTCTTGTTAGTCGTCATTGACACACAATGCAGTAGACCACAATGACCGGCATTCCGGCGCAGCTGTTCTGTGCACAAAGACAAGTCAGAAATGAGTCCAGATAGTTGAAATGAAATTTTCAATGCAAACTACACTTTAGTACAAAGCAATGACCCTCTGAATAATGGAAACATAACCAAGAATCCTTGAAAAAACACAGTAAACACTTAGAAGTTTCAGTTAACCTTAGTCAAGAATTAAGTGTATTACTCTCAGTCATAGCAGAGAAACAGATTCAACCCTAAATAGTATGATTAAAGCCCCTCATTCATAAGTATAAGGAATAAAACTTTGTAGATAAGTACTTCTATCTATCATACTAATCCAATAAGGGGTCAATGTTTCTTTTTTCTAATCGCAGTAATAGGTTGTTTTCTTAGTTAATAATGATGTTATAATATCCTACTTGTCAATGTTCTTATTATCTGACTGTGATGAATTTATCAAAACCCAACCTAATTCATTCGTTGGTATTTGTGTCAAATAGCCTTGGACAGGTAAGGATCTTACTGAATCGGCAAAATATTGTAGTTTCCCATTAAGGACCTTAGTTTAATAGCCATTGTAAGCCAGAAGATTACTGGATAGTTGTCACGTTTTCTCATAGGACTCCTCAGCAGAGCAGATCCACAACCCCTCCAAAGATCGAAACCAAGACTCTCAGGCTTCTTGATGACAGCTTAACTACTAAATTATCAAGCCAGTATTCATTAGTTTGCACTTTTAACTTCACATAGTTCACAATGTTGCGAGGCCACACTTAATGTTATTGACTGGTAATTGCGTCACATTTTACACAAACTGAACTTCACCGGTCGGATCTTCTCGTTACAACTCGCCTCAAGTGCTAAAGGTGCATCTCAAGGTTGTGGATACTTACTACCATAGTACTTCATATTAGAAAGGCATAGCTGTTTAGTATTTCATAGTTTTCACCGTTTATCAAACCAATGTCAGTCTGTGATGTAGAAGTTTAAATCTGACATTCTTTACAATATCCATTACTAGCATGGAGTGAATATTAATTTCTCCTTTATTTAACCATATTAAAAAACCCCTAACTCCAAACTATAATCCAAAGTGCATGTCATTCGGTTGATAAAAAGTAAAATAACTGTAAACCTAGAAACTACACAGTTAACTGGCCGCTTCCTTTAAAAGTGTGTGTAAAGTTAGTTTCTTTCAAAAACCATTATGTTAATAGAATAAGCATAAAATAAAATGCAGTTATCAAATAACAGACACAGTTGCATGAATTCTTATTGACCTATGAACATTGAAGTTCGATATATAAATAGCTTTATCAAAATTACACAGTCCATAAATTCATAATCGTCACTCAGAATGTGGTATATAATTCTCAGGTTGAAATAAGTTTATACTATTCTTTTGAAGCACACCTAATAAAATGTATTAAACAGTCAGGTCTTAATTGGTTGAAGAGGCAGTGACCCACAAAACTGATTACCCCCCTTTGTCCCCACTATCATCCATGATATATAATTATGGTTGGTTTCTCATTTTTTGTATATTAGTTAGTTATTTTACTTCACAAAAATGTTTATTTTTTTTAGCTAATCGTTTTGTTAACAAAATATCTGAAGGGTTAGAGTCAATAATTACTTTATACAAACAAATGTCATTCGGCCATACTGAGTTACTACATGCACCATGCACTGCATACTTAATTAAATCGTAATGACTTTATTCCACAATGCACATATATATATATATATATATATATATATATATATATATATATATAAAGGTACAGAGTTGAGTAGGCCTAAATGAAATATTTATAGGAATGCATTTGTTTTGTTTATTATAAAATTTATCAATTCATTTAAAGAGAAATCACTTTAATTTTTAGCTTATTTTTGCAAGGTTTAATTATTTTGTTTAGTTTAATTACACTTATTAAAATAAACAGTTTTTTTTCTTATTCTAAACGAATAATATGTAAAATAATACATGATTATTACTTCATTATCAATGTTACTTTAGATATTTTGTGTAGTATTCATATACATTTTGTGAAAATGTATATGAATATCACTTGATTCGAGTTTAATGCATAAATCAAGATTGTTAATTTTATGAATTTTAGGTAGTCCTTATAAATATCAGTATTCATAACCAATAGGTTTGAAAAAAAATTAAACTCTCTTTAGTAATAATAATCATGTTCAACAGTTTTACAAAATGTGAACTTTATCCCCCCTTTAAACTTATTCATTCCTTCAAATGTAACAGAAGTCGTAAATTTACGTTCATCACTCAAGATAGTTAACATCTTATTTCATAATCACATCTGTTGATAATTACTACTCTAGATCCTTTTCCAGGTTTTAGTAAAACTATGCGAGGATTAGTTCGCAACTGTTGTAGTGCATTGTGATGAGAAGTTAATATGCTTTTCTCATTTAGTCCAGAGCTTTTAAAGTATTGAGCTGTACCCACTAACTTAGCTTTATATCAACTAGATTATATAACAATAAGGAGATACTATCGATGATAAATTAGTTGTATATTTATCGGAATTGACTGAAAATGAATCAACATGACTTTAATAACTTTTTTCTGGTTAAGCAACGTAAAAGGAAACAATATTTAATCTTTAGTAAATATTTATTTTAAAACACGATAACCAACAAGGAAAATTAACTTAGATACTGAAAGTGTTTATTTATCACGTTTAGTTCGTAGGGAATAACGTTTCTTATGAGTTCTCTAAATTAGAATTTCCCGTTATATGCAAAGGATTAATTCAGAAATTACAAACAGTTGAAGAAAATTTCTTTAATAAACTTTCAGATCAATAGATTAGTTAATTACAAATGAACTGATCTGTAACAAAAAAAGCCTAAAACACTACATAAACGATATACCAGAGTTAATATGTCTTATATATACTAAAACTGTTAGGTTTCATCCACAAACTATTCTAAAAAAAATGTATCCGTTAGAATTATAGATCGTACACTTGAATGATCTTGATGAAAATAACGTTTAAGGATAAATATTATGAATTGGTTTTTATTTCACTGGTCTTCATCAGCCTCAATGTTATGGTTTGTGATTAAATATTGTTGTCACAAATCAACAAAATTACGATTAAAATGAAACTGATGAAAAACAACGAAATGAAGATGAATTTATATTAATCAGAGTCAATTATTATTCTTGATTTTTCAAAACTAAAAGAAACTACTTGCTCATTAACTGGACCTGTCCTTAATGGTGAATGTGTTGTTGTTGTTGTTGTTAGAGTTTCTGAACAGTACCACATTCCTCAAACGTTACTACAGACTAAGACCAACATACAAATATTTTAGTCATATGAATATATGTGGGTTCCTTGGATACTAGTATTGACTGTTTTCTAATGATTTACTAATATTTCACTAAATGGACTACTGCAACCATGTGATTACCTGGATTTATATCACTACATAACGGTAGAAACAAACTGAACAATTACATCCAGCTTGTGATCTGAAGGCATTGCAAGTTCAGATACAGCCTGTAAGAAGCTAGTCCGAAATATAGAATATTTTCTCTGATGCATTTCAACTCGGGTCATTCAGTAGTCTTGTTGCTGAGACATATACAGCTACAAAGAAACAACTACCCAGACCTTCTTGGTTGTATGTAATGTTTCAGCCGAAATCTATTCACAGTAAAAATTAATTCTTCCAATATCTCCCATTTACATTTATTTCTTCTAAATAGTTAAAACTGAGTCCACTAAACAGAAATATTCATAAATGTTTGAAAAGTAGAGTAGTATTTTTAATGAATATATCACATTCGAGGAGTTGACCACATAGCCCCACAATTAATGTAATTTAGACTAAATGCTAATTGATATTGCATTCAGATTTGTATTTTTTTTCTAAAGCAATGTCTTTTTTATGTTTCTATTTCCATTGTAAGTATTATATGGAATTGTTATATTGCTTTGGAATAATAAATCTCTCTCATATAACCAGAACTGTAAAAAACTAGAGCGTAATGAAAAGATACTAGAAGGTACAATCCTCACAGTTAGAATAAATTTCAACTTTTCTTTCATTTTCTTATGAAACTAAGTAGTCAATTCAACAAATATATTTCACTGTGAAATCTTTTATTGTACTTAATAAGTAGTAGTTTTCTTTTTGAAATAATAATGTATTAAAACTAAGCTACAACGTAACATTGATATTGTTCTCCCTTTCTGCCTTCTTCTACCCTCTCCGAAATGTCAAACTTATTGATAAGACAGTAATATAATATGGGATTAGCTTTCATGAAACGTGTAGTAAACCGTCTAATGAATGGAAGGTAGTTTAATGGAATTTGCAAATAGATATGTTACTAAAATGAGTGACTAATTCGTAAGTTTTGTATCTTAAATAAAGCAATCTAAAAATTGCTGGAACTAAGTAAGTTAGTAAGTAAGTTGAAAGTCAAGGTTTTCATCATTATCTATTATTTACTACCCACAATAATACTGTTAAGATAAAGTGAAGTGTAGTCTATAAAATGCAAGTAGCATGGAAATATACAATGTGAAAATAATTTACTAGTTGAAGGCATAATACTGGGGACTGATTGAAATTTAATCAGCTAGACGACAATTCTATAAGTGAAATGTCCTTTGTTTGTTGCTAAACTTGAGGACCAAAGTTTCGACCTTGGATGTGCTCATATAAACAAATCACTTCAAAATTTATATGAAACATAATACACTGAATTTATCATTACTTCCAATCAAATGTATATTATGAAAATATACTTGGTGACCATAATACAGATATTACATAAATGATTAAGTTCCAATTAAAAACTAAATGAAGAGACAGAAAATGTTAGCCAGTTGACTGTGCAGTTTACACGCTTATCACGGTAAATATTTGTTACTATAAGTTTACGAATGCATGAAACACTTCAAAGATTTATAAAATATTTCTGTTTAGATCTAATTTTTTGTTTGAATCACTGATTGAAGGAAAAATAACGAAATATATGACATCTCTATTCATTTTCTATGTCGCATTCCAAGTTCATATTTGAACTTCAGTTCTCATCAGCCAACCAGTTATTATTTACTAAATCTGAAGCATTTGTACGAGTAAAACCGACTGGGTTTATAATACATGTCTTTATGATCTACGTAAGACCTGAAAACATGGTATACCGCTTATTCTTATTTTACAAACGGATTTATAAATTTGTTTTTGTTATTATAAATCTTCTGATGTTATTAATACTACTTCAATCACACTCTGTTGCGGATGTTGGATCCTATGGTAAACCTATTATTTTGGTGGTTATTTCGTGGAAATTTAAATTTCTCGTTTTCGTGTCGAAACGCGCCCTTTTCATCTTCAGTTTTAGCTTTCCAACTAGTAGGACGTTAAATCTTATTGGTCCGTTGTTTATTTTACCACGCCATTTGTGACATTTCCAAGGATTCTCATTTTTTGTATATATACGCATGAGCTGAGTATTTGTCAATCGTTTGAGAGGCTTTTTGTAGAATTAAACGCTGACATTAAACTTCTTTCTTTGGATAGCTGGTATGGGGAGCTGATGTATAGCTTAGCCCTACTTGTTGTTGTGTCACAGGCCGTACATTCGTTAGTATGTATCGAGGTATCATTTTAATTCGCAAACTCTAGCAGATTCTTAGTAGTTTAATTAACTTATTAGGATAACTTTCGTATGGTTTATTTATCCCATGTCTATCAATGGTTATACTTCACATCACTGATATCATTCACCAACCAGTTATTTCATCCAAACATAGTAAATATGGCATTTACACAATACAATAGATTCACCGTATTAGACCTCATTTTTATCGGTTACCTTCAGGCTATTAATTTTAAAATTACTCAAAATAATAATATAATTTTCAATATGAGATGAAGTGTTCGTCAGAGAACATTAATCTACTTAGAAAATAAATCTGGGCTTCGGTCTATTAACGGAATATTTGCAGAAGAATCAACAGATAATACTGGAAAATATTAAGGATAAATTAATTACATAATAATATAACAGTATAATGTAAACCTTTTTCAAAAAAACACTTACTTATTAAAAGATATATCAGTGTTTTTCGTCAATGTAACATCAACAGAATACGTTGTGCAGAATGTCTAGGATGATTTAATTCGAAATAATGAATAATACAACTAGTGAACAGTAAAATAAGCAGAAGGCTTAAACTTGACTTATTAATCTAAACGGAGTTAGTATTTACTCGTCACTTTTCTAACCTTCCATCTAGTTATATTCGTCATGACCATAATTCAGTAAGTTCACTTCTACCTTCATTAGCTTTTGCTTTTTATTTCCATACATTCTTACTAAATCTGTTATATTATACAATAAAATAGTTGTCACTATTTGTCAGGGATATCATTCATGTGCTACTCTGTAGAGGCCCAGATTATCTCCTAGACATATCAACTTTTAAACTATACATTTCCTTGTGTTTTCATATTCAATTGATGACAGAATTCTCTCTTTTGTGCTGTTTGAATCTTGGTCACTTAGATTATACATTCCTATCCGATTCTTAGTGTCAACTTCTTTATTTCCGTGCATCCAATCTACCGACTAATTGACATACAAGAATTATATGTACATAAGATTTATAAATAACTGAACCTAATGTGACTACTAACCAACATCTTTAGTTCTCATAGCAGGTGTTGTACGTGATTTTTCGGTCATCTTACAATGACTATTTCCACAGCCCTTTGATTTTGCTCGGTTATATATAAATCGTTGTCAGGTTGTGTAATCCTCTTCAATATTTTCCTAAATTAGAATTCCATTCAGTTATAAATACTCCGTTTAATATTTCCCCTCCCCAAGTTTAACCTCTTTTTACCATTGCTTACAACTAAAGCATGATGGTTGTAACAAATATTTAACCATTTAATCTTTATACAGCTAGAAATAAAGAATTGTAGAGTAGTGAATAATTTAAAATTTATTATATATCTTCATATTTGTATAATAAGAAAAAACTATAAGAATTTGCATAATATCTAGTTATTTGTATGTACGTTCAAAAAACATTTTCCTAAAGTACATTACTGTATTACTTCTTATAGTTTACGTCTTGTTAATAATATTGAAGGCTGACATCATTTGTTTTTACTGGTTTGCAATTCAAACTTCTACACTCATTAATTAAACAATACATAATACTAAGTGATGTAGATCAGACATTTTCCTGAAGTTAATAAATTTCTTTACAGCTTTTAAAAAGGACTAGGTAAGGAGGATAACTGGACTCTCAGTACTATTAGTACATAAGATTTTTCTGCCTTAATTATTTTTATATAGCTTTAATTCTATCATCTCATTTGATCTGTAAACTATTATTCTGTTATTTTCTTTTCTTGATTTAGAATTAGTTACTTATGTAACGAGTTCCACATTTTTCTATTACTAATATTTTTGTTTTGTATTGATGTCATTTTTCAAAATGAGCTGATATGTGGTGTGATATTGAATGTATATATAGATATGATATGAATTATTAATAACTAATTGGCTTAACATCGAATGTTCTTTCGAACCCAGTTTCTAGCCAGATAGTATTAAGAAGACTTTCGTTGAAATTGCACATTATGTATCACTCTATCACCTGTTAATGTTGTCAGTCAATTTTCCAGCTCACATTTCAATATTCTGTAATTATCCAAGTCAGGGGCATATCGAAAGCCACGTTATTAATCAGAACTACTTAATTTGAAAACAGTATTAACAACCCGAAACTCTACGGTGTTGGTTTTTATGGTAAACTGATACTGATTAAAATACTGTTTATTATTATTATTAGATACCGAACTGATGTTTTGTTCTGCAATGAAATTCTGAAATAGCTTTAGGCTGCAAGAATTGTTTATACAGCAAATATTTACTCGATATTTTCTAGTAATCACTGTTATTGCCCTAGTAAAAGCACGAAATTTAATTTCGCTAGTCATGTTGATCCACTTGTACGATTGTTAATTTCATGGCAGTGTACTACCAATTCTGACCAGTATTTTATTTGCTAAAATAACTACTAAAAATAGATTTCCTAGATAACTTTGAATTTTATTTCTCATACAGATGTTACTATGACTATTCTCTAAGTAGATAATTCGAAACGAAATACCTAAAGTATTAGTGCTTCAACAGTTTGGTTGATTAGAATTGAAGAAACCTCAATTAGTCATTATAATAGTATCTATTTAGTTCCAGAAACTTTCTAATCAATAAGTTTAAACGTGTACTTTGAGGCCTAAGAAATACAACAGTAAATATTTTTCTTCTTTAATTCACCATCAAATTTTATTAAACATTCAATTAAAGAATGATATGATGGTGAAGTATGTATGCAAATGACTACGTTGAATGCAAACTTCATAGAACCAATTTCAACACAGGTCAACTTTGTAGAATTAATCACAATTAATGAATTTTTTGTGAATAATTCATTTTTGTCTTTGTTTACTACGATGTCCTAAATGTTTATTACGTAACATCCATGATATTCTATTTAAACTTATAGCATATTTAGTTGTTTTTTTACTTTTTCAATAACTAAACAGATGGAATAGTTCTTCTTTAATTCGAAAATTGTACCTCAATAGTTTACTCTTAAAATAAAAATATTTTTAATGTACAAGATAATATGAAGTGTTTTTTTTTTGTTTAAACTTGTTACTAACCAAATGAATTAAATAATTATTTTCTAGAAATTATTATTTTTCAAATGCTATGAAATTCATTTAGAGACAGGTGTTTCAACAAGATCTGTGCTATGATTTACTTGTAATCAGTAATAGTGTAATAGTTCATTTGTTATTCTGTTGGTAAACAATAAAAAAACTTATTTAACAACTATATTTCATCCATAAAATTCTGTTTGTTTGTTTATTTGATTTCTGTTGATGTTTTGTTGGGAATACAAGGGTGGAATTCAAGAAAAATGAGAATATTTCAAAGTTAAGAACTGGGATCATTCAGCTTCACATTATTTCTTTTGTACCATTTAGATTAAATTTTTTATTTAGATGTATCCGTTTATTCAACAAAGGACTTTTTTAACAAATATTATAGCTGTACGGTTGTATTTACGTATAAAAGAAACTGTAACTTCATCCAGTCCCAAACATTGCACTATCAAATATTTCTATTCCTTTGACCACTTGGAAGACGAATTATTCATTTTCAAGTCCATCTTCGTAGGAAATGGGTATTGATTGAGATTTAATTATAAAAGACAGGAAGTATTTACATAGTTCGTAGATTAAACAAATAGTTACTGAGAAAAATTTGTCCATAAACCTCCAGTTCACGGGTGAGGCTGCTATCGTTATACTTAAAAGTCGCCTGAACAATTTGTATCTTCTAATATAGCCAGGTATTTTAGTTGTTAGTCAAGGCTAATTATTTATCACATCTGAAACATTTATGTGCGCAACCTAGCAAGGAATAACAAAGATCTGTTATCCCATCCATTCTGTAACATCTAATTGACTCAGTTTCATCCTTTGCCATTAATTATGAAATGCAGATAGAGAAATCAAGTGGTGTAAGTTTAAACCTATTCTATATAGCAGTATCCTTAGCTATTCACTATTCAAAACCTTAGTTTCAATAAAAACAGTCATTAGATGCCTTTCTTCACAAAGGACATAATTTACTCATATTATGTAAATGTGCAACAATGTAAAGTTTAAAAAAGTAATAATCCGAAAATAATTGTCAACTTGAGAGATGTGAAGGATGTAAAATCATTGAAAAAATAAAGTTTTGAAAAGAAGATACAATTAGCGAATCTAAATTATGATTAATTCAAAAAGTGAAAACAGATCTCACGGCGATTGTAAAACGTGAGCGTGTATGTAGTTCAGATTCAATCAATGCAGAGGTTATTTATTTGCGATCTCATTAAACACAGTCGTCCGACTATATAAATGATTTTTATAGAATCTAAGGCAGAGTGATAGATAATGATCTAATTTTTCAAAACTTATTCATTTGATGTTTTAGATTCTCCATTTGTAAGCCGTACAGGGTAGTGTTCAGTGAAGCATTCGGAAAACCCTAGTTTTGTTTGATTCTTGTATGTTGCTCTACATGGTCAAATTAACCTATAGATGTGGCCTATAAAATGCATATGTCCTTTACACGACCAGGAATCAGGTGTTATTAATAGAAGTTGAAAAGCTATGTTGTAGGTAACGTTTTTTTTAGAATATCTCGACAGTCGGTTTCTCAAAATGTTACCTTCAGTATCACTTCTAAAATCGAGATTCATAAAAGGATATTTCAGCCGTATAAAGTTCTGATCGTGATTCTAGTTTAAGATTTTAATGAGTAAGCCTGAGTAAATAGCCATTAGTAATGAGTAATTATCAAACTTGCGGTAATTCTTCCTCTATAATGTCGTAGGAGCATCTGTGTCTTGCACAAAAGTAAACTGAATTTCCTTTTCTACACGATGAAACTCAGCTTGAAAATTTATATATTGACCATCCTAGGATGGCATTCCACAAATACGACTTAGTAGTCAACCGTACGACCTTTTCTTAAGTAACGAACTGAAGGAATACAATTCTGAATTTCTATCTGATTCGATTGTAAACTGACTGGTTGAAAATAGTTATTAATTTTATCAAAGATGACATTAAAATCATCGTTTTTATGATGCCCTGTCATCAAATCATTATTTCTGAAGAGTCCCTGTTCATTCCATTTATGTTACTTTGAAATTAGTTGTCTAGTTGTAAACTTTCCATTCCTGTATTGGTTACAACAGTTTACGACGATTGTCTTTAGTTACCAGAAATGTTTTAACATAACACTGGGATAAGACCTTTGTCTGACAAATTAATTTTCAGAAACTGGGTTTTAGTATTTAATTCACTAACAGTTGTTAGGGTATCACAATTTTCGGCAAATTGATGATGCCCATAAGTGAGTAATGAAATTATTGAATACACATTCTTTTTATTTGTGTCGGGAAAAGAACATTTCATCCAACTGTATATCCATGTCATCTGATCGCTTCTCTCATACCTTTATATTCACTAAATTTGTATAATGCATCTATTCATAACGACATTTTTTGATTGGTTTCTGACAGTCATCATTTATTTTCATTAATGTAATCCGATGTATGATGTCCCAAACTATCTTTGCGATTGGTTCAGGATACTATACTTCACTACACTTCTCAAAAAAGTGATTTTTGAAGTCGGTAAAGCCTGACAGTTAGTCTTAGAAATTCACTGAATTTTTTCACTGTCACAGAACGCCTAAAGGTCTTCAGATAATCAACAAAACCCGATTCATTGGTGATCAGGTAATTATTCTTTTTAACAATCAACAATAAACAATGCATTCGTATTTTTAGTGAAATTTTTTAAAAGTTTGGTCATTGGATTTATGTTGGCCAGCGTAATCTAAAAGTGATTTTCTTGCATTGCTCTACAGTTTGAGATGGTTCTCCTCAGGTAGCACAAATTCATTCCAAATATTGTCTCCAAGTAACTACGAATGTCTTAAATATTAGTTTTCTTTAAATTTTTATATTTTGAATTATATTTTGAGTTAACTGACTACAGACAATGATCAAGGGACCTTTTATTTGCCTTTCATACTAGCTAGCATTCACCGTTTTAATGCCTATCTAGTCTTAAAAGAATTTATGTTGTCCAAGGATTCGTTAAAGTTTTTTTACCGTGCCGTGATAGTTAGTTAACACCACAGAACTGAATCTTGATATTCAAGTTACCTTTCACTTGTAAATAGGTCATTACATTCTTAGACATTCACCGCTAATCACAAACAGGTACTCTCTTCTCCATTGTTTTTTCAATAAATCAAATGAATGCGTTAGCTAAACTGTTAGCAAACTTTATTCTAACATAATCACCTGAATTGAGGCATAAACCTGTCTGCATGAAAACTGTATGATGTAAGAAAATGTGCATCAGTTACTTTTCAATCAATACCGCCTGCTGCCCCCCTAAGGTTGCTACCGATCTGAAGCCCAGAAAAAGTAGGAGGGTTGAGCATGGGGTTACCAACCACTATTCCGTAAAACAACAACCTGACTAAAAATAAGCTGATCAGCGAAAACCTTTCATAACCCTTTTAAATTTGCCTTGAGAGTCGGTAGATCTCTTATCACTCCTCATTGTGAAAGCCGAATTTTTTTGAAAGTCACAAGGCTAATGCCCTCTCTGACAACCAGAGCAACAACTAATATAGACACATGGAATGTCCGCATTATGTGGGAGACAGGGAGAAGAATCCGAATAGCTGAAGAAATGAAAAGATACTACTGGAAGATACTTGAAATAAGTAAAACTCATTGGTTACATTGACTGGACAGCAACAATTATCCTCTGGATAAATGCTTTTATACTTCAGTCACGTTAAAGAAAACGCCTCATACACACAAAGAGTGACACTAATGTTGTCCCAAGAAGCATGGAAGGCCCTTATAGGATGGAAACCTCATGGACATTGGATAATCAAAATATCCTTCAAAACCAAGAAGGAAGGGATTACAATGAATGTCATCCAGTGCTAGGCACCTACCAACGACAGCCACAAAGATGACAAGGACCAGTTCTATGCGAGGTTGCGATCAACCATTGATAAAAGTTCAGCCAAGGACCAAACCATTCTGATGGAAAACTTCAACACCAAGGTTGGAATAGACAACACCGGATATGAAGACATCATGGGATGACATAAAATGGGGAGAAAAGAGCAAAATCAGTGAAAGGTTTGCAAACCTCTACGCCTTCAACAAAATGATTATAGATAGCATCATATTCTCTCACAAACGTATACACAAAACTACATGGGTTTTCACCCGACCACATTACGGAGAACCAAATCGACCACATCTGCATCAATAAGAAGTTTAGAATGACCATGGAAGACGTAAGAGTAAGGAGAGGAGCTGACGTAGCCTCAGCTCACCATCTGATGGTGGCTAAAATGAAACTAGAGTTGAAGAAGCACTGGACGACCGAAGCAGCATTATTACAAAAGTTTAACACAATCCTTCTCCGAGATACTAAGAAACGCAACGAATTCAAAACAATTCTCAACATTAAGTTCCAGGCATTTCACGATCTACTAGAAAAAGGTGGAACTAATGTGGAGGACAACTGTAACTTCGATATATCAGAAAGTTTTGGGTTTCAAGAAACATAATCACAAAAAATCGATTTATCTTGGCACTATGAATAAGATCCCAGAAAGGAGGAGCAGAAAAATAGCGATTTATAACAGCTGGACAAGAACGGAGAAAGCCAAGGTACAGGTTAAATATATAGAAGTAAAAAAAACAAACGAAGAGGAGCATTAGGTCGTATAAACGGAAATATGTTGAGGGCCTAACAATTACGGCGGAAAAAGTTGCAAGAGATGGGAACATGAGGCACCTATACGATACAACGATGGAGACAGCTGGGAAATTCAGTAAACCAGAACGGCCAGTCAAGAACAAGGCTGACAAACCAATCACTGTAGTGCATGAACAACGAAATAGGTGGGTAAAACACTTTCAAGAACTCTTGAATAGACCAGCCCCACTGAACACACCAGTCATCAAAGCGGCAGCAGCAGATCTCCCTATAAACACGGACCCATCAACAGGAGAAAAAGAAGTCAAAATGGCGATCCGACAAATCAAGAGTGGCAAGTCAGCAGGGCCAGACAACATACCAGCTGAGGCACTGAAGGTAAATGTAGAAGCAACTGCAAAGACACTCCACATTCTCTTCAGGAAGAGTTGGGAGGAATAACAAGTGCGAGCAGACTGAAAAGAAGGGCAACTCATCAAAATACCAAAGAAAGGAGATCTTAGCAATTACGAAAACTGCAGAGGCACCACTCTTCTTTCGATACCAAGAAAAGTTTTCACCAGAGTGTTATTGAACCGAATGAAATATCCAGTCGACACCCAACAACGAGATCATCAGGCCGGATTCCGTAAAGACCGATCGTGTACCGATCAATTGCTACTCTACAGTTGATTGTAAAACAATCATTTGAGTGAAATTCACCACTTTAGACCAACTTCCTTGATTACAAAAAGCAATCGACAGTGTGGATGGAAGAACATTATGAAGCCTACTTCGACATTATGGCGTACTCTGTGAGATAGTCACCACCATACGGAATTCTTATGACGGACTACATTGTAAAATCGTGCATGGAGGTCAGCTCATAGACTCATTAGAAGTGAAGACTGGTGTTAGACAAGGCTGCTTACTCTCGACATTCCTCTTCCTGCTGGTAGTTAACTGGATCATGAAGACCGCAACATCTCAAGGCAATCTCGGGATACAGTGGACAACATCGATGTAAGTTGATGACTTGAACTTTGCACACGACCTAGTTTTTCTATCCCACACACAGCATCAAATGCAAATGAAGACGGACAAGGTAGAAGCAGCCTCAACAGCAGTAGGCCTCAACATACACAATTGGTAAAGCAAGATCCTTCGATACAAAACAACCAGCACTAACCCAATTTCACTTGACGGAGAAATTCTGGAAGATGTAGGATCCTTTTCATACGTGGGCAGCATTATCAATCAACAAGGAGGCTTTGATGTAGATGTGAAGGCGCGGATTGGAAAGGCAAGAGCAGCGTTTCTACAACTGAAGGACATCTGGAACTCAAACCAACTGTCAGTCAATATTAAAGTCAAAATTCTCAATACAAATGTGAAGACAATTCTGTTGTATGGAGCTGAAACTTGGAGAACTACGAAAAGCATCTTTCAGAAGATACATGTATTTATAAACAATTGTCTGCGTTGGATACTTCGGATCCGTTGGCCGGATACTATCAAAAACGACCTCCTATGGCAGAGAACAAATCAACTTTTAGCCGAGGAAGAAATCAGGAAAAGACTGTCTTAGAAATTCTACCTCATACTGATGGACTAAAATCATTGAAGGAATCGAACTCTATCAAAAGCGTAAAGAGAATTCAACAATCTTTTTCAAAAAGTAATTAGTCTTTTTACCTATTAACAGTTCTTTCCAAAATATTTTAGGTAATAATACTTCTCAGTTACTTTTCTCAAACAACTCCACTACCACACGCTAGTAGTTAATCCTACAATTATGTATATTATTAATGCGGATAATATTTACAAGCTATTCATTATACAGTCCTAAACATCTGCAAAAATGTTGTTCTTAAACAAAATACTCAAAAAATAGTAGTTGATGTAGGAAACGGGAGTAGTACAGTAGGTATTTCGTGAACACCAAATGATCAGTACAACGTAATATATATGACTTTTAAATTAGATTTTAGATAACCCTGTAATAAAGGCTGTACTATCTATTAAATTTACCACCTACAATCTAGCTGCCTGTTATAGTTTTGAAAAAACCCCCTGATCATTTTCTGAAGTTAATCGTCGGATAACTACGAGTGCAATTAATATAGTTGTCAAATTGACATTGTTGTCACGGCTTTTAATAAGAAGAGGTTGTTGCTGTCGGTTTTGAAGTTTCATCGATCTTAAATGGAGATCCTGAAGCAAATAATTGTATTTTATTTGTCATCTTAGTGGAGAAAAACTGTAGAGATGGTTAAAATATCTAGGATTTTTGGCGGGGGGGGGGGAGAGGATGGAAAAACAATTATAATGCAAACAATGACTAACGTAATTATTAGTTACTTTCAAAAACATTTTATTACATAGAAGAACTTTATATTAGGAGGTTTTTCTCACTAAGATTATTTATCTCAGCTTGATAATGCACATTTTGTTAATAAAATAATAGTTTCGTTCAGATTTCATGTTTTATAAAAGTTATTGGAAATACTTAGTATTCGTTGATATGATTGAACATAAAGTGCTAATGAATGTAATTCCAAGACTATAGTATTCCATAAGTCTTAGAAACCTTCTCGTTATCACATTATTAAACATTAAAATACTTGAAGTAATTCTGTCTTTTATTTAGAAGATTACTGCTGGATAAGGTGATATTTATTCTTTTATCCAGGTTATTTTTTAATATTTGACTTTAAACGTTAATTTTCAATTCTCAAATTACATATCTTCGTGCTAAGTAAACCCTTTAAAAGATAGATATCCTATAAACTAAAACTGGGAATATCGATATATTACTTGATACTAATAAACATATTGGTAAATTCATACTGATAATATTATGTAATACATATATTCACTAACACGGTAAACATTTTTGTCCTGTGTTTATTAATCACTAGTTTGAAACTGTACTACAGACTTAACCTTAGATGAAGATACATTCAGTGGAATGTTTGATGATATGAATATGCACGCTTTCATATATGTGTTTGTCATAATTACCACATAAAGTAGCTAAATTCTAATTCTGATTGACAGAATTCGATCAGCACTTTAAAATACTTAACAAACGTGACATTGGTCTCTACCCAGCGATCAATCAACGTGGTTAATTTCAGTTTTATTTAATTCTGTGTTCCTAAAATATATGCAATTTTACAATATATTCTCAATTAAATTTTAGGTTGAGTCACTTGAGGATAACTTTTAAAAGTGTTTATATGCAATGCAAATGTAATCAGGATGCACCAAAATCCAAGAACTCAGGTACATTACTACCCATTAAAATATAACTATGTTTGAAGCACACTTTCACTGTTATTCTATTTCATTCAAAAATATATTGTAAACTAGGAAGAATGTAACAAGTGTACCATCACATTTTTCTAAATCTAAGCAATAGGCGCCCACAAACTCTTTTAAGAAAAAATTCTGAATATTGAAGCTTCAAGGCAATCATTTAGTACTATTAGTGATATCATTTTTACCCCTTAACACTTTTGACTTAAATAGACCAAAGTCTCTAGCTAGGATTGTGAGAAATTATCTTAAAGTCAGTAGTATTTAGGCACATGACTATTTTTGAATTGGGGTGCGGAGAAGATATTTGAAAGCATAAACTTAAGTAAATCAGATGTTTAATGCTCATTTGTCTTTAAAGACTTGCAAATATAAAGTTAATTTGTGAAAAAATTGACTTTAGTTTCAACAATCTTTAGAAATGTGTACCTTGAATTATTACCAATTTCAGGACTTCTTACATCCTTATTCTTAAAAATCTATCTAAGTATGAAGTAAACATACGTCGAACAGTAGGCGAATGGTGAATTAAACTATAGTAATGTGAAATAACTACCTAATAAAGTTTTATGTTTGATTACAAGTAATTTGATAATAATTTACAAGTTATAAAGAATCCTGTAATAAATGAAATGATTTCATTTCATTCCATAATATTTATGGTCTACACATTGTCATAGGAAAAAATGCCTGGAATTGTGGGGAATAATTGAATTTCTAATTCACATTTCATATTAAACAAAACAAAGATTAATTTTATTAAGAACCAATGTAACGACGAATTTTAATTTTTACTTTTGATAAGTACCATCAGTGATAAAAGAGGTACAGTTATTAAAATCAAACAACTATAGAGAAAAGAAATCGATTTTTAATTGATTAACACATGAATTAAATGTTTTAGTGATGACAGTTGAGTAGTCTGAAGATGGTTTTCGCTGCCGATGGATATCAGCTAATAGAAGTAATATCTTAATGTTGAATATATATATATGTGATAGTTTTCCCTGGCTCGCCGCCTAATATTTATCATAGATGTATATTAATTTCAGCTATCTAGTCGTCATTTTAAATGTATGTTTTGAAATCCTAATCTATTTGTAAATTTTAATCTGCATCGATTTCTGTGTTTATGGTTCTTAAGCTAAAGTTAATACAAAAGAATCACTAAGTATCATTACTTCGGATGCTCAGCGTAAATGATCATGAATCGTCTAATGTGTCATGGGAATATGAAAGACTTCTAGAAAAATACTATTACTTATCCTAGCAGCTTTGCTAAACAAAATTCTTAGTTGATAATTAGGAATTTTATACGTTGTCAGTCATCCACTAAATCATCAAGCTGTATGATCAATTAAGTAAATTTGAAGAGCATTAATTGCTGATTTTTCAATAGATACTTAAAATAATATAACACCTGTATGTTGTAGGTTCTTGATCAAGTTCTGTTAAGTAGAATAAAATCTATCGCTAAATTGAATAAAATTCAATAAATCATCTTATTTAGATAAAATATTCATTGTTAATAGATTAGGCTAATTTATGTAAACAAAATAAACTCTGTTTCGCTTAAAACATGAAATATACTCAAATAAAAGCATCTCACTAAAACTCATCATTATTGTCAGATTATATGCAGAAAGACAATACAAAGTATCGGACTTTGTTTATTTTAAATTTGAGTCGTACTTTATAGACCCTACCAACACCTATGGGAAGATAAGGCAAATTCAAACTAGTTTGTTTTGTTTAGAACTAATTATTATACCATAGGTTAAAAATGTTTTTTTTTTATTTTGAAAGGATTTGAATCTGTTAGGTCGGACCACAAAGAAGTGTAACAAACTTTCAGAACTGTGTTTGAGAACACTTTTTTCATTTATTCGAACTGTCTGCAATGTAAACATTTTGTTTCTATTATTGTTACGCCCCGCTTGCCCTATCCTCCCATTTAGCATAATTACTATTATTATATTGTCTCTTGTTACGGACTACAGTCAATTAGTTATGTACAAGTTGTTCCTATTCACTACCACTATTCCCCTCGTTCTTTATTCATGCTAATTTTCTAATTGGTTTGCTGTGTGGTCTAATTTTGTGTATATATAAAAGAATGCTTGAAATATAATAGATTCGATTCTGTCTGGCTGACCTATTGGCTCGCATTCTTCTTATTTCAGCTTGGGACTAAGTGGGCACAGGGCAGACGCGCAATAACCAACTAGGCACTAGCGATTGGCACTCGGCCATCCAATCCCCCAATTTCTTACGACATAACAGAATCTTCCCTTTGATTTATTATGCTCGGAAACTGACCAGTCCCTATCACCATATCCGCATTTTGAGTGGATCGCCTCGATACAGTGTTAGTTTACACTTATGATTTAACAAATCAACGGGAAGATTCGAATACCTCCAAATTATATACACATACCCGTCGAATTTAGCAGCTTAGTGGTGAACACGGTAGCTTTGATGCAAAACGAATTGGTTTCGTGTTTTAGTGTGAACACTAACACCGGGATGTAGATACATCCAGGTAACTAGTCCTAAATAGGAGGAAACGTGTGTACTGGATTTCACTTGCCAGCCACAATCCAATTTAAATCATACTAATTCTTTTTAGTTAGCTAGGAGTTAAGTAATTAGGTCTTCTTTTTAAGGACTTTTAGAACTTCCGATATCTCAATTAAATCACGTATTAGCATCATACGCTTGACTCGTAACTTATGTTTATCTTCTTTATTTATTATGTATCAGCTGTCAGCAGAGTTTACTATTTCCTCTTATTTGATATAATTAACTGAACCAGTTAGTCTTTATTGGCATTTACAACGAGATAATTTTAGTAAAAATATCAAGTCATCCTCCCTAACCATTTCGAATCCAGTTTCTGATTTTATGCTACGTGTGCATTTAGTTTCTGAGTTACTAATTCTTATTGTACTTTAATTATAACACCATCAGTTAAGATTATCAAGTATAAATTAGTAAAAATATTTACAGTACATCTGTGAAACCATTTGGGTACTTTGGTAAAACCAATCATTTTCTGTCCAGTTTATATAGAACTTAAATAGGAAATGGAATATTAGCATTATTAGTAAGCCTTTAAGGTTTATAATTTACTTTCTTGTTCTTGCCGTTATCCTGTTTTCATGGGAGTGATTTAACTTAAACAAATCTTTTCTATGTAAACATACACAATTTAGTCAACTTTAATCTCATATATATATTCTCTTCTACTCAATCTCAGTGATTCTGAATAAATTAAACATACGAATTGTTGGGAGAAAAAAAAGATAAGATAACAATAAAATAATCAAAGCTCAAGAAAGCTGATTTACATAGCTAATAAGTAGTTTTGCCTAACCAACTAATTAACAATTGTGATCAATATCAGACACAACTCCTTTCCCCTATCATAAGGTAGCTAGATGCTTGATATGTTTTTTTTCTCTTTTTGTTTTGCTTAATAAAAATTTCTATGCAAAGTAATATAAGTGATTCTATTAATCAACAGAGTAAACTGCAAAATGTTAAGTGGATAATTTTTTTGGCATAAGGATTACTCTTTTTCTAAGAATTATTTGTAATAAATCAGTGATAAGAGTAATCAATTTGGTTTACAGTATTTAATAATACTCTCAAGTATGAAGATTCCCTACTGCCTCATATTAACATAAACAATCAGGAATTTTTTTAATTTGTTGACTTCATTTGATGACTTAAAATTGATTTAATTAAATTGAATGAGCCCCTAATCATGGGTTTATTTTAAAAGAAATTATTTCTATGAGGCCTACAATTAGTATGTATGCCCCTTAGATGTTTGCTTAGAATTAAATACTTTTGACAATGTATTAGTATATTTCGATGTAATCTATTTTAAAAGCATAATAATTGATCGATTTGCATTAGAAACAATGGTAACAAGTAATTGTATCTTTTTTTACTTCTAACATTATGTCATCAAATATTGCATCCTACACTTATGAACAAAATACTAAATACAAATTTCTGGGTATTATGTTGATGATATTAATTATGTAGCATCAGTGTTTGTGTGTTTTATTTGTATGAAATAATAATCAAACTAACTATTTTCGATGTTGTTATTGAAGCAGTGTTTATTCATTACATACATATATTGACCACTTTGATATCCTTATAATGATTTACATTTTTAATTCATATTCGTCAGTTGTTACATAAATAAACGTTACATTCACGCTTCGTTCTGATTATCTGATATACTCTAACTGTTGTCAGTCCTCTGTCAGTATTAATCAACTGTATAACAAACTGCAAAACACGGAATATATTGCTTGAATCAAAGAGCCTAGACATCACTACCAAATTCTCTTCTTGCTGTCATAGCATTATAGCTAAAATGACGTCTATTTAAATAAATGAATAGTGAGCCTTTCATTGCTTTAATTTCAATTTCGGTTTGTACGTCAGGTCAAGTTGTCCATTTAACTTGGTGTTATATAACAGAAAAGCGGTTGGTGAAATTCTTTCTGGCTATCGCATTTAAATAACGATTGCTGGAAAATGCACAATAATGTGTTGAAAGCAAAAAAGCATTATTTCTTAAGTACTAAGCATAAGAAAAAGTTATTACTACTTATCCCACCGTAACTAATTGATCTAATTATTCCTTTTGACTTCAAAGAAGTTAATTCTTGATTAAATGGAGAACTGTGAAATCTCTTTTCTTCAGCGTACATTACTTAAGCTACGAATCAATATCATCGATTTTCTTCCTTTCTAATTACTCTTTATGAATTCTACCGTTACACTTGCATAGTCAGCTTTAGTGGATTAATGACAAGATAATCCACATCCAAGTTCGATTTCCGAAACTGTGATAGTGAACGGATAGACTCATGGAGAAATTTTGCATTTAGAACATGGTAAACTGGTTGCTTTTTATTGACTCTCACAAATCTCGACAACATTCATATTTACGGAAAAATATGGCTAATAATAAGTAAGCCTTCAGCTTTTATTAATCTGCTTATTGAATAATAGTTGTTTGGCCTGCTCATCACGAAAAAGCAGCCTTTGAAAATATGTTGCTTGATCGACGATTTTTCAGTTATGAGGATTTAGAGCGAACAATTGGGGAGTTTGTTATGCCGCGATAAAACGCCTACTGCTATACGCGAATTAGCCGCAACTTTAATCTGCAAATTTGTCTGCGCCAACTGATAATCGCAACCGTGACCATCAACCCAATAATTGATTACTCACCCCAAGCCAAAATCAATAAGACACGAACGCAGCGTTAGAAAGATTCGATTCCATTATATCACAATTCTGTATATATATAGTTACAAAAGCGACCTTATAGAAAGAAATCAACATTATCCAATGCTTTGCACCCACCAACGACGAGGACAAAGATTGGTCTTATGATAGGCTGCAGTCAATTATAGCGAAGTGTCCAGTAACGGATCTGACAATCTTGATGAGGGACCTAAACGCCAAAGTCAGAATGGACAACACATGATATGAAGACATCATAAGACGACAGGGACTGGAATAAAGAAATGATAATGGTGAAAGATTTGCAAATCTAGGTGCTTCAATAAAGTGGTTATAGGTGGTACAATATTCCCCTACAAACACATACACAAGGTTACATGGGTCACACAGGATCATTCTTCAGGGAATCAAATCGATCATCTATGTATCAATGAAAAATTGAGATCAGTGGAGGATGTAAGAACCAGGAGAGAAGCTGACAGCTTCAGATCATCACCTGCTGGTTGCCAAAATGAAACTGAAGCTAAAGAAGCAATGGATAACTGGAGTAACAGCATTACAACGGTCCAATACAGCCTTTCTTCGAGACAATGACAAACTCATGAAATTCAAAATAAATCTCAACAACAGGTTTCAAGTCTTACAAGATTTGCAGAAGGAAGAAAAAACCACTGTGAAGGATGACTGGAAAGGAATCAAAGAGGCATTAACTTCAACTTGTCATGAGGCTCTGGGCCTCAAGCAACACCATTATAATGAATGGATTTTCACTGAGACCCTGAGCAAAATTCAACAAAGGAGGAACAAGAAGACAGAAATCAGCAACAGCTGAACCAGAGCAGAGCAAATCAAGCCACAAAGTGAATTTATTGAAGCAAATAAGCAAGTAAAGAAAAGCATTAGAGCCGATAAACGGAAGTACATCGAAGACATTACAACGACAGCGGAAAAGCTGCAAGAGAAGGAAATATTAAACAGCTATACGACACAACCAAGAAACTGGCAGGGAAATATAGTAAATCAGAGCGACCGGTCAAGAACAAAAAAGGCAAGCTAATCACCGAGATTCAAGAACAAAGGAACAGATGAGTAGAACACTTTGAGGAACTCTTGAATAGGCCAGCTTAACCGAACCCACCAGACATCGAAGCAACATCTACAAATTTTCCGATAGATGTCCCTCTATCAAAGATGGAAGAAATCAAGATGACCATCGGACAAATCAAAAGCGGGAAAGCAGTAGAACCTGACAATATACCATCTGAAACACTCAGGCCAGACATAGATGTAACGGCAAGGATGCTCCATCTTTTATTCAGGAGGATCTGGGAGGGCGGACAAGTTCCGGCTGACTGGAAAGAAAGGCACCTTATCAAGACACCGAAGAAAGGAGATTTGAGCAAATGTGAAAATTACAGAGGGATTACATTATTGTCAGTACCATGGCAAGTCTTCAACAGAGTGTTGCTGAACAGAGTGAAAGATTCCGTGGATACTCAACTTCGAGATCTACAAGTTGGTTTCCATAAGGATCGGTCGTGCATAGACCAAATCGCAACACTACGGATCATCGTTGAACAATCAATTGAATGAAACTCATCACTGTTCATCAACTTCATTGACTACGAGGAAACGTTTGACAGTGTAGACTGGAGAACACTATGGAAACTTCTTCGACACCACGGTATACCAGAGAAACTCGTCAACATCATCTGGAATTCTTACGACGGACTACATTGCACAAACGTTCATGAAAGACAGCTGACAGATACATTCCTAGTGAGGACCGGTGTCAAACAAGGCTGTCTGCTCTCGCCTTTCCTCTTCCTTCTAGTGGTTGATTGGATCATGAAGACCTCTACATCTGAGGAGATGAAGGGAATTCAATGGACAAGTAGGATGGGACTAGATGATTTGGACTTCGCGGATGATCTAGCTCCTCTAGCCCATACACATCAACAAATGCAAATGAAGACAACCAACGTAGCAGCAACCTCAGCATCAGTAGGTCTGAACATACATAAGGGAAAGAGCAAGAACGTCAAATTCAACACAGAGAGCACCGACCTAATTGAACTTGATGGTAAAACTCTGGAAGAAGTGGATACCTTCACGTACCTGGGGAGCATCATCGATGAACAAGGAGAATCCGATGCATATATAAGGGCAAGGATTGGCAAAGCAAGGGCAGTATTCTTACAATTGAAAAACATGGGACTCAAAACAACTGTCAACCAACCTCAAAGTCGAACTCTTCACTTCGAATGTCAAGACAGTTTTGCTTTATGGAGATGAAACGTGGAGAACTACTTCAAACATCCTCAGGAAGGTACAGGTATTTATAAACAACTGTCTTCGCAAGATACTGAATGTCCATTGGCCGGAAACCATCAGCAACAGCCTACTATGGGAGATAACAAACCAACTTCCATCTGAAGATGATATTAGGAAAATAATTTTATTGATATACGGAAGAGAGGAAGGCCAAAGAACACACTGAGTCGAGAATTGGAAACAGATATTAAAAGAATAAACAGGAACTGGAAACAGCTGCAAAGGATTGCTCAGGGCAGAGTTCAGTAGAAAATACTGATGAGCGGCCTACACTCCTCTGTGAGGGGTAACGGGCATAAGTAAGTAAGCATAGACTACTTGCGCTTGCTGTTTTTGTTCTCATAGTCAAAGCTTCGTCTACGCCGGTTTTAAATATGCATTTGGTATTAAAAGAAAATCTCGCGGGATTAATCAGAAGAACAGACCGTTAGGCGAACTGTAATTCTTGCATGTTTAGGTCGAAATTCATGGACTGCAAACTCAAGTTTCGTATCGTGCTAGGCGTTAATGAGTATATCATTCGTTCTTACATCATGAACGTCATGAAAAATATATCCTCTGCAAATAATTTTGTAAAGGACTCATCGCATTCAGAAATATTAGCTGCAAGCGTAACTCACAGATACGCTAAAATACAATTTTATTCGTTCAATGTTTGTCATGATCCATGCAGAAAGGTAAAACAATCTTAGCTAACGTTATATTATTTTGATTAGACTCGGGGTGGTCGCATCAATGTCCATCTATGCAGCCTAGTTAGCACGGAAAGTAGAAGACGGTAAGGTCAGCCATTAAAATATATTTTAGGTTTGACAATCACTCCAGAATAGCAACGGAGTTTGCACCTAACATCATGGGATGCCTTTAAAAGTTTTCAGAAGATAAGTAGGAAATAAGTTTTTTATTTTCTCATACCCTATTGTACTTTTTGTTGCCTACAGGTTTCTTAGTCATCTCATTCACTGAAGATCTCTACCTGTATCATACACTGTTGACAAATTCTTTATAATAAACGGTTAATACTGAATAATTGCCTTTTGTATTTTCATATTTGCAGTAATATGAAATGGTGTATATTAGGTTTCGCAGTGTACGCGCAATGTATCGGTTATATCCCAGTAGCTTAATTGCGACTATCTGCTATTATGTTATGAGATGTCCTCATTTTCCACTAACAAATATTCGCAGTTTTAAGGTTTAATGGAATGGTTAGCACATCCCACAATGCATGTGAAGACGTATTTCTGTTGATAAACGTTATTCAAAATTAGAAGGTATTCGCCTATTGCATTTTACACATGTTAGTGTATTTCCAGTTATAGGCTTAATGGCCTATACCAACAGCTTACTTGCCTACACCTTTGAGCCGAATTCTCACTGAATTATTAGGTGAAAGGTTTCATTTTGGGTACAAGTTACGCCGACTGTTCACAATCAGAGTTGCCGTTATTCACCGTCACAATATTACTGATGAAATGAAGTGTGTCAACACTTTTTACTTAACGTGTCACATAAGTTGGTTTAATAGTCAGTTATGTAAGGCATCAAAATAGTTTATTGCATGTCGGGAAAGCTGTTACTAAAAGAATCTAGTATTAAAGCAAAGATATATTCGAAAAAATGCTTCTCACTAATCCATAGGTACAATTTTAGATAGCATTCTAAAACGTAATCCTTCTCATATGATATGCCTCTATACACGGTTGCCAACGAAAGGCTATGTCGTAGCATAGTTATCATAACCATTAGCATGCGTTCACTATATGACTAACATTTACTCCCCCCTTTTGTATTTACGGTAACAAGCTACAATGAAAAGTCGGAATGAAATATGTGCAGATAAATATTTATCGATATTTAAAAGATACATAGAATTTTGGTGAACCTTAAGTATTACAAAGTAACACGAATTCTTTTACTGCTACTCAGTACGGTTATCTGAAATTTTGCGTAGCTCCACCCGCTGATTGATAAGGTTATGACATCAAAGTTTATTTGCAACTGAATTCCAATAAAATAAAAATATGTAAGCGTAAAGTAGACATATATCATAAACAGCTTTTTGATCTTAGTTGTTAACACAGAATAGGTTATCTAAGCTTCAGTTTTAATTTGTTGAACTTCTTTTGCACATTTTCATTACTCGTTGGTAACTCCGTCAGGAACCCGGTGAAACTAAACTTTTTCGGCGAACTTGATAGAGCCAATGAGAATCAAGGTAATTCTTCAAGGTCGTTTGCTTTGTCTGGTTTAAAATGCTAACGTTGGATCGTTTGATTGGAATTTTCAATGAGGATGTTATTATTACTTATCTACAATCTTTCGGATTACTTCATACAGATTCGATTCATGATTGTGGACTTAATATCGCTCAAACTTCAACCACAGATACGCGAGATGGAGTCACCTTTCGTTGTAATGGTTGCTGGAGTAATAAACCAATCAAAACGAGCAGTTTCCTTAGCCAATCTAGACTAGCACTTAGGCAAACATGCATGTTAGTCGTTCAGTGGGTTTTGCAGTTGCCTGTTACTCTGGCAGCGTCCCTTATAAACGTTAGCGAAGTATCATCAGTGCAGTGGTATCACCATTGTAGATACATATCCACAGAAATGCTGTTACGTTTAAATCTGTCTCTAGAAGGCCTTGGAAAAGTTGCTGAAATAGATGAAACAGCTATTAGGAAGAGAAAATGTAAAAGAGGAAGATCTTTAGAAACTGAATGGGTGAATATTAATTAATTTATTTTTACTGGTAGGTTCTTGGCATTTACGACCGAGCATTAGGAAAGTGATATTTCCAGTATGTCCCAGATCGAACAGCGAGGACTCTAATACCAATAATCCAGTCGTATCTTCTACCAGGATCGACAATTTATACTGACGACTGGAAAGCTTATCGGCCTCTTTGTAGACTCGGATGTGTTCACTATGCCGTAGTTTACGAAAGACATTTTGGGGATCCAATTACAGGTGTTCATGCACAAAACATCGAAGGATTCTGGTTACGCCTAAAGGAGTTCCTTAGACTATAAAAAGGCTCTAGAAGCAACATGATATGAAGTCATATGGATGAGCTTCTATATCGCTCATACTATAAATTTACACTCAATGAACCCGTTTTCAACCTTAAAAAATTTATAAGTCATATCTACCACTGCATTCTCATTGGTTAAAAAGTGATTCAGGGTCATTGATATTTAAGCAGGTTCGTCCACAATGTTTAGTTTCCTCGTTAGTAATCATGTAGAATAGTTTTAATGATAGACATAACTTTTACGGCCGAGCCAATGAGGAATAAAGGAAGCGTTTCAAGGTCGCGGCGGACACTTGACAGAAGGATGTTAACGATGGAGCGTGTTCTAGGTCTTATTAGGAATAAAGATTATGTCATTTGTTTGCAAACTACGGGATTGTTGATAAAAGCAATGAATTGTCAATGTGGCAAGGAAATGACAGTTTTTGAAACCCGAGGATGAGATGGCTATCGCATTCATTGTACTGGGTGCTGGTGTTAAAAGTCCATCCAAACGGATCCTGTTCATGCTCGTTCCAGGTTAGAATTGAAATAAATCCTTCGCCGCCTTGTTTTAATTGCGAACATCACGAAAACACCTAAAATGACGAATAATCAGTCTCAAATAAACTATGAATTCTGTCTCGTTTAAATTACGGCAAACGACAAGACGAATATATTAAACCATCTATTTTATCATAAACTAGAGAGGGATATGGATTAAACCCGATATGCAACCAGAAGAGATCCAGCCATTTAGTGCTATTTAACATCATGTGGTTTCCGGTCGGGCCTAATGGCAAAGGATTATTGTTGCCCCCCTGTTCGATAAGATCAGAGAATATTTAGTAGATTAGAATAAAAACATTTCCCTGTTCGTATGAATATATCAAGCCTTTATTTAAATGATACAATGAAAGTAGCTTGGATTGTTTCAGCCGGTAAAGAATTCCAATATTTGATTTATTTATTGAGAAGGTGTGTCTGAAGTCCAACTTAAATGTTACACTTCTAGTTCCTGGGTATTTCTTTGAAGCTTGGTGTTGAAAGCCCTTTGAAAAGTTGTTCCATTGAATGTTCGGTAGTATTTAGAATTTTAATAATCATTATGAGTTCAAAAATACTCTGCTGAATACGGTACCATGATGTCAAGTGTTGAGGGTTGATAAGAAGATAGTAGAATTACGGGCGTTTTTGTTACCGTTAGCTTGTAGCATCAGTGTTTAAGTGTTTTATTTCTATGAGACAGTAGCAACTATTTCATGTGTACAAGCAGTAAACTTTTGCTAGAATATTGGACATTGTTCACTTGTCGCATTTGTACAAAAATTGAACACCTTGATTTCATTTGTAACATTTCTACACTTTTAACCTCACGTTCGATAGTTGTTACATTAATAAACATTCTGCCTACTCTTCGTTTTGACGTTTAGTATACATCGATTGTTATCTGAGCTTAGTCTATGTCAGTCAACGGAATAACGCAGTATATAGTTCCTGGAATATGCTGCTTGAATCACGAAAACGAGGCTCTCATTGTTTATAGTCCAGCAAAACTTACCCCGACTCCTTGTACTACATAACACCATTCCACTTTCAACGGTAGTCTAACATCACAATTGATTGATTCATGCGTCTAGATTAACCGATTATTATTAACCTGATTCACTTTAAATAGCGAATATTAATATTTCATAGCTACGGTATCAGAACTACACATATGTCATTAGCGCACAACAGGATCAGAATAACAATAACAGTGTTGAATGCTCCTCGTTAAATGCAACTAGTACAAAAGATTTCCAACTTAGAACACTGAGCATCAATTTGACTTACTTCTCATGTCGATTTAATCACAGTTATATATCAATCAACAATCCGGAATATTGAAATATCTTTATTTATCATAAATCACATTTTAAAAAAATTTCATGGGTAATAGTAGCATCTCTTAGCATTAGCATTGTTGATCGGTAAAGAAGCCAAACTTATCCCCACACAACTAAGAAAACCGCATGAAAGTAACCAAAGCATGAGTAATAATTTTTTTTGTTCATTGGTAATTATATAAAAATATTACTACTGTTTTTCAAGCCTTGCTTATCCAAGATGTTTCGACTAGATTACTGATGCTATCGTAATTATTATTGCTTTCAAAGTTTATGCCGTTTCCACAAATCGAAAAAAATGTGCTTTGGTAAGTCCCATTCTGTTTGGCAAAAGAAACCAGATTATTAGTTATTAAGTCTTTATTTCAGTATCGAGGGGAGAAAACAGTGGAACTGAATCCTAGTTATTCAAATACACAATACTTCTCACACATTAATATAGGAAAATGGGACATATAATCTCTATAAAAAATAAAAAAGTAAATGAATGCTGGTGCATTGTTGTTTTAGCGTATGCTTAATGTTTGAAATCAACTCTTAATTAGTCAACCAAAATAGCTACATAAGCTTCCTCCTAGAATCGATTTCCATAGGAACGTCTGTACAATCAACATTTCAAATAGAATCATCTCAGTTCTGCCACTGTAGGTCAATGAAAAATTACTAGCTCGTCCAGCGCTTGACATCCCAACAATGATAAACAGTCTATTAGTATTCAAAGATACTTAGTGGATGACATTTACTTCAAGAACTTATTATCTAATCTTATAGCGTCTACATTCTCCCACAAATGATGACTGGATACTTGGTGAACTTAACCTTCTAAGGGTGACCACAGCTTGGAAAATAACAAAGGGTAAGAAAATGAAGCAGGAATATCTGCGTAAGTACCATGAGTGGGCTACCCAACACCATGTTGGTGAGGTACGATTTTCTCATCCTCTGTCCGGCCATCAGATATTTTCTCACCTGCCTCTTAAGTCGCCCTCAAGTCAAAATGAGAAAAAAGAATCTACTTCAAAAAATATTGATAAAACTCCATCACACCTAAAGAATTGCTCCACTGTTTGTACAAACGGTTAAAGTACGAAAAAATATATAAATGCGTGAATTTGTCGTAAGTCAGATCAAACAGGTGACCTTGAACATGTGACGACCAACTCTTATGACTGGGTTCGTACCGGTGGATACTGATAGTACCAATTAGGGTAGAAAATCATAGCAGATACTTAGGAAAGAAAATGAATTCGCCGGAACATTAGAGTGTTTAGGCTTATTAGAGTTAAAGATATAATCTGTGTCTTGCAGATTGCTCACTTGATGAGTGGTAGGTATGCGTGTCATAGTGAAGCTGTAACTTCTAAAGTCAACTAAAACATAAGTTGGTTCTAATCTTACAAATGCGTAAGTTCTATTAGTCATTTGTTCCAGTAATAATCGACCATCGTAAGGGTATAGTGTAGTAGTTCAAGTCCGTGGGGGTGTAGTGTTTCTGTAGTTGTGAGCATCAGATTAAACCAAGCTATAAATCAACGAAAACCACATGGCCAATGTAGTCAGCTTACCCGTAAAGTACTGGAAAATATCTGCAGTTAATTAAGTGTTCGAATGTTGACAAAGTGAATGCAAGCCATGTGGTTATTCTAGAGAGCATAGGTTTTAGCCAAGGGGAGTATTACTCCTAACCCATGTCCATGATAATAGTATAGATTTATAATATTGTTTGTATAAAGCTAACTGTGGGGAGACCACACTATTTAGTGATGATTTCGAGTCAGTTTGTCAACCCGGTTTGCTAATACTCTAATAAATAACTAGTCGTAGTGTTAATTTGCGATGAGCTAATGAAAAAATGAGTTGGATTTTTTAAATATATTTTGTTGGTGATTCACGGATATTAGATGCTTTTAGTCGTTAACGGATGCAAGCTGCCTGATTATATTACTGTATTTTGGTCTAGAAGTATTCGTTTATTTAGGATTACTCTTAATGTTAGGCTCCGGAGTTTATTTGACTTATAAATAAGTGATAGCTTAATCATTATATTAATGAAGCACGATAATGCCTAAATGCTAGTGACTTTATAACCTGGATCATATCAAACATCTTTTAAGGCAACTGATATGATCACCCAATTTATGAGAACAAATACGCCCAGCAGTAACTACCAAGATGGGTTTAGTGGCAAATCCAAGGTTGAGTCAAATAATTAATAAATTCAAATAGCAAAGAGAGGATACAACGTATGTGTATGTTAATTTGTCATGTAAGTTCATATAAGTTATAAAAAATTGGAAAATGTACTAACAGAATTTAAAATCTTAGGCATGACTCATGTCACTACAGTTGAAAAATGCTACAGATACTATAGACACGTAATAAGTTACTGTAGTTAGCTTAATGATATTTATATATTGTGGAAAACGTAATTAGAACTAAGGAAAGTAGAATCAATATGGAATTTGATATGTTTCACCTGAAAACAATACACTTATTTGTAGTAGTATGCTGTTGCATAATGTTATCAAAAACATATATCCTAAGTAGAAAACCGTTTTGGTACCGGTTTGTGTGAAATATATGTGGCTAGTCTAAGTAAAAATACTTCATTAAAATACTTGTGTGTGTGTGTGTGTAGTAAATCAACAGAAACAGTGAAAATCAGCTGAGTTATTTTTGGAATTCATCGTTATTGCTAGAGTTCATTGTGATATTTATGGTAAATGTCTATAGGGTTTTTGTTCCATTCTTTCATCCAACTTTATCAATGTTTACTGATAACAGAAAAATCCAGAAAACTGATTAGTTCCTCAGGCGAAACTTACAACACTCAGCTCAATCGAAGATTCTCCGTGTTTTAGTGACTAACCTCAACTAATAGGGATGCGGCTTCTATTACTCGACGGATCGTTTAAAAATATCTTGTTTAAGTACTCCGAATTTAAAAAATTGACTATACCATTCACACATCAAATGATAAGGTCCAAAAGAAAGAAGGGCAGAATAATATTCGGAACTACTACTAATCTGATAACGTTTTGTCGACAATGGACAAAAAAGAGAAAACGTCATTAATTATTTTATTTTATTTTAATATTTACTAGCCTAAAATTTCAAAAATTACATAATTACATTTAAGGCTGAAAAAAGACCTGTGGACATCCCTTTCTAAATAATCGGTTGTGTTTGTGAAATCCAAAAAGAGACAGTTTTGAATGAAGGACAACTGCCGAAGTTGGATCAGATACGCGTACTCTTGCCCAGTCGAAATTCTAAACAAATCGTTGGAGGAGGAACAGTTCTGTGTGAAATTATTTACACAAATGTACACTATCACCTGAAAATATGACACCACCAGTTATTCAACCAAAATTTATCCCAAAAATTTAAGTAATCAATTTAGTTTCAAGGAATAAACGAGAATGTTATTCTATTATTTTGGGATAGATCACGTATTGCCTGTCCAGAAAGTGAGGTCTAAATCTATAGAAATATCAATAACAAAGTATCAAAAGTTACTTTTAACAACACGATATTTGAACTTCTAGAAGTGTACGTTAACCCACAATCAGAAAATGCACAAAGCCAGTCAAATCAAACAATACAATCAAGAAGAGGAACAGACCAATGTGACAGCCGCCAAAGCCAAAATGTCCAGCAAGACAAAGTATATGAAGTTCATAAGAATAATTGAAATCCAGTATAAACCTAAGGAAAAACAAATATTATAATGAAAATAAATAGCAACTGTCTCACTTAGAGTCGACAGGTCATTATAATGTACAGCTGAACGGATTGAGGGGAATAGATGTACTTTTAAACGCGAAACAATTAATTATAGTAGAAAATGTTACTTAGAGGGATTTTCAAACAGAACCATCAAAAAGATCTTACAGTGCCCATATAACGCCTTTAACACCTTCTGCAGATTTCACGTATTTAGCTCTCGATTTCGTGGTTGTTTGGTCAGGCAAACAATCTAACAACGCGTATGGTGGTTCATTATCTAGATAAGCCGATTTTAACCCATCAATATTTACTGAGTCGATGTTTCCTTGTTTCTGTATCAAAAGATATTTAGGTTTTCTTAGAATAACTTTGAATGGACCTTCTAAAGGATGGCTAAGTGGAGATCTTATTTTGTTACGTCTTATCCAGACGTGCGAGCAGTTGCTTAGATCCTCAAGTAAAAGCGTCTCTAGTAACTGTTCACAAGTGTTAATTGGCTTAAGTTTAGACATTTGATCCCGTAGTTGGTCTACGTAAGTTCCCAAATTAAGTTTCTTAATTGAAGTATGAGGGTTACTAGTGCAGCGGTAAATAATCCACAAAATAAATAGTTGCATAGGCTCTCGACATTGATGCTGACCATGCTTGTTTTAGCGGACACAACTAATTGTAGGTGCGCGGTCACGCATCACAACCAGATCATGACTTGAACTACTGTGGGCAGCATCTCTCTCTAGTTTACCAGCCTAGACGTTTCTATCCCATTGAAGCTCTGTTTGCGGTCAAATATAATTTCTCCTTCATCTTTCAGTGCCTTCTGATTTCTTCTCACTCGTAAGAGTGGGTCCAATCGATATAAGTGGCTGTGGTTGTACGATAAGCGTAACTTGGTCATATACCCGAGTACACTTCACTGGTATGCTCGACGTAATCTGGACACGATCATTACTGTGAATTTCTTTTTATGGTTTTTAACAGAGTATTATTGGTGATATTTATGTTTTTACCGCATACTTTTCACAGTATCTTTGTATTTGCAAACAATAGAATTTTTATGATGTCAGATCAGACTATTTAGCTTATTAGGTTTAAAACCCCTACGCACCCAAGCTTTCAGCTCATTCCTTTTTGGGCAGATAATGTAGAAGCCTGGTTCTGCTACGCAGAAGCGGAATTTCGAGACCATGGTGTGACAGATAATCGCATTCAATTTCTGGCGGTTGTAAGGTCACTTCCGCGTGAATTGAACAGGTATGTCACCCCTTTTTTGTCAGTCCCGACTGCCTAGAACTGTACGAACGGCTCAAAAGATCAATTCTCAAACGTGAAGACTTATCCGACAGACTACGTCTTGACGAATTGTTTCCCACCATTGAGCTTGATAGCGGTTCAGCGATAGAAATGTTATCGCGTATGAAAGAGGTAATTGGTCAACGAAAAACAAATTGGTTCATATGATTGACCTGTGAATAATCCGTCCATCCAGTAGCCCATGGTCGTCTCTATTACATATGGTCCCGAAGGAAGATACCAATGATTGGCGTCCCACAGTTGATTGCCGACATTTCAACGATAGAAATACACCTGGTTATTAGCCTTTACCACACACCCATGATTTAACGGCTACCTTGAAGTGAATGACCGTATTTTCAAAAATTTACCTGGCAAAGTTATACAATCAAATGTCGATGTCCGAAAATCACATCCTAGAAACCATTATCATAATCCCATTCAGTCTTAACGAATGTCCTTTGGTTTGAGAAATGCTGCACAAACATTTCATCGACGACATGTTCTGCAGGCTTCACCATGTCCATGAATATATCGACGACTACTTGATAGCAAGTCCAGACGGGGGAACACATATGAAACATATAGACACAGCTTTTGGAAGACTGCAACAATATGGAGTTACTATAAATATACAGAAATGACAAATGGAAACAACCTCGTTGAACTTCCCGGGGCGTACTACTAATGCTAATGATATACAACCCCTAAGACACAAGGAGAGGTTATTCTGGAGTATCCGGAACCAACTACCGTTCAGCAGTTGCGAGCTTTCAATGGATTGGAAAGTTTCTACAGACGATTTATACCCAAGTGTGCATCTATCATGAAACCACTAACGGATCAGCTTCGCGAGATTGAAAAGGTGGTCACAATCAATGCAGAGTCAAAGAAAGCCTTTACTGCAACTAAAGAAGCAATAGCTAATACGAATATGCTGGCACATCACAATACTGAAGCTCCCGTCAGCATCGCGGTTGACGCATCTTACCTAGCCATTGGCGCAGTTCTGTAACAATAGATTAGCCAAGCTCGACAACCTTTAGCATTCTTCTCAAGACAATTAAACGATACTGAATCAAGATACAGCACTTTTGGACGCGAACTACTAGCCGTGTACTGTGCTGTACGACATTTTCAACATTCCATCGAAGGCCGGGAATTTACAATATTCACTGACCATAAAGCACTGACGTTTTCGATGAAACCATCTTCAGATAAGTACTCTCCACGAGAGTCGCATCGTCTAGACTATATCTCCCAATTCTCTACTGACATACGACATATATCTGGAGCTGACAATGTAGTTGCCAACGCCTTATCGAGAATACACCCCTTGAATCGTATCCAAGGAATCGACCTTGTTGAACTAGCTCGACTTCAAAGTGAAGACATCAATTTTTATCACGAGTTAGCCGCAACAACGCTCCGACTTCAAACTAAAACGATTGAAAAAGGTAAGAACACTTTAATTTGGGATTCTTCTACAGGTACAGCCCGTCCAGTCGTCCCCAGGAGTTATCGACGCATCATCTTCGGTGCATTTCACAACCTTTTCATCCTGGAATTCGTGCTACGGGTAAATTGATTACTGAGAGATTTTGCTGGCCGAAGATGAATAAGGATATCAAAGAATGGGCGCGCACTTGCATGGCCTGCCAGAATAACAGAGTAATTCAATATAATAAATGCCCCTTAGGCACTTTCTCAACCCCTGACGCTCGATTCGATAACGTCCACCTTGATTTGGTAGTACCTCTACCAGAATCAAGTGGATTTTCTTATCTTCTGACATGCGTGAACCGATTCACACGCTGGCCAGAAGCGATTCCACTCAAAGACATCACTAGTGAAACGATTGCTCGCGCTTTCGTCGAACGGTGGGTAGCCAACTTTGGTTGTTCATCCACAGTAACAACAGACCGTGGACGTCAGTCTGAATCTGGATTGTTCCACGCTCTGACCAAACTCCTTAGAACTACGCGTTTCAGAGCAACAGCCTACCACCCACAATCTAACGGTTTGGTAGGAAGATTTCATCGACAACTGAAAGCATCACTCACAGCTACAAACATCCCTCAGTGGATCGACGCTCTACCACTAGTGTTACTCGGGATTCGCAGCACAGTTAAAGATGTTGGATGCAGTGTTGCCGAATTAGTCTACGGAACGACTCTTCGACTACCAGTTGAGTTTGTGAAAACCGCTTCCACTTCGGCAAACCTGGATCTCAATTCCTACGTTAACCGGCTTACAAATGCTATACGTTCAGTTTAGCGAGTTCAAACTCGACAACAATCGACAGACACCTTTATCCAACCTACCTTAAAATATAGTACACACGTTTCCGTACGTCGTAATACTGTACGCCGACCTCTCGACGCAACTTACGAAGGGCCATGCAAGGTTCTTAAACGTGAAGCAAAGTACTATACGACTGACAAGAATGACCACAAGAATAACATCAGCATTGACCCCCCCAAAGCAGCCTACCTAGAAGTTAAACATTTTAATGTCGAATTCTCTGCAACACTCGCAAAACTTGACATTAACGAAGTCACTACGCCTCAAGCAACAATTATCACGCAAGTGGAAATATCAAAGAGCTCTATAACGCACAGAGCTACGCATTCTGGTAGAAATGTACGATTTCCAGAACACCTATAAGAATACTATGTCTACTAATTTCCTCCCGATTCCCACTACCTACGTACGTATAACAATCTTTTTTGTTGTCTTAAAAGAAATAACGAAAAAAATTAAAATCGATACACCCATTACTATTATTATTATTTTAAAAATTTACTGTGTGCATTTTATAAATTTTCGTGTCAAAAAGAAAAGCGTTTGATTATTTGTTGTTGGTATTCAACACGTTTTTAATAGACGCATTGAGCTGACAATTATTCTGTCGTATACAAAATGCACAGATTTAAATCTTATTTTTTTTCTTTTCAACTTCCAGGCCGTCTGGAAACAAACAGAAGAACGTGGAATGAAAAAGGATTTATTATGTACAAATATTTTATGCAACGACACCATAGTGTAGGGACTGACGTCTAGAAGCTGCATAACATCGCAAGCGATCGAAGGAACGTTTACCAATGTCTGACGCATTGGGTTCTATCCCTTGTCTGGTATGTCTTAGGGTCCTCACGAACGCATTAGAGGGGGGGGAGTGAGCTGGAGCGGTAAATAATCCACAAAATAAATAGTTGCATAGGCTCTCGACATTAATGCTGACCGTGTTTGTTTTAGCGGACACAACTAATTGTAGGTTCACGGTGACGCTGTGGTTGTACGATAAGCGTAACTTGGTCATATACCCAAGTACACTTCAGTAGACTCACCTGGTAGACTCAGAGTGGTCCCAAAGACTAGTTCTGCTGCTGAACATTGTGAGTCAGTTTTGACAACTGTTCGTATTCCCAACATAACTAGTAGCAGGAATTCTGTCCACTCACTGACTGGGGTATGATTGAGATATGAGTGACCTTTAGTTGACGATGGAATCGTTCTACTGTCTCATTTGCTTGAGGATGATATGCAGTGTAGCGTATTCTGTTAGGGCCTAGAAGTTTGGCTAAGTTGTTAAGTAGTTCAGGTTCGAACTGAGCTCCTCTGTTCATCGTTATTGTTATAGGTGTACCAAAAATGGTCACCCAGTTCTGTATGAAGACTCTGGCTACTGTTTCGGCTGTGATATCCGTGATCGGTATGGTTATAGGAAATCTCGTGAATCTATCTATGTATGTAAATTGACATGTAAAACCATTTGAACGTGGTAAAGTGCCTACTAATTCGATATATACATGTGTAAGACGTGCATCCAGTTGGGGAAAACTCCGATGGGTGAATTTGTCTCGGTTAACTTTTGATTGTTGACTAGCCGAACACTCTGCAACCCATTTATGTACATCCTTCTGAAGATTTGGCCATATGTATCTGGCACTGATTAGTTTATTCGAAGATTTCATGCCAGGGTGAGACAACCAATGAAATTCATTAAATATTGATAGTCGCATATTTTGGGGAACGAAAGGTCAAGGCACCGCCTTCGTTGTGTCACAGTAAATCAGATCACCTTCCATAAGTGATAGGAGGTGTTTCAGTTTGATACTAGACGTTTTAGTTGACAGCAGGTTTTGTAATTCTTGGTCATTTTCCCGGCCGTCTCTCAAAGTCTCGAAATTTACTGTAGACTGATGTATTATATTCATTTCTGACCGAGATGGTGCGTCTGCCGCCTGATTGTCTTTACCTTCTACGTGACGTATATCACTAATGAATTGTGATATGTAGTCGAGGCATCGGACTTCTCGAGATGAGTATTTATCGGCTTTCGTTTATAATTCATTGGTTAACGGCTTATGATCCGTATAAACTATGAATTCCCTGCTTTCGAGCATGTGTCGGAAATCCTTGATGGCTATGTAGATTGCGAGGAGTTCTCGACCGAAGGCAGAATATCTCGTCTCTACTAAAGCGAGTTTTCTTGAGAAGAACGCAATCGGTTTTCAGGCGTTTTTAACCAGTTGGTTAAGAGTGCCGCCTACGGCTTTGTCCGAAGCATCTTCCATCAAAGCAAGAAGGTAGTGAGAATTTAGATACGTTAATATAGATGCTTGAGCAGGTTTATTTTCTTATTGGTTAGTAGCCTCGACGGGCTCAGAGGTCAGCTTGAATTCTGTCGGTTTTCTTTCAAGCGAATCCGTCAATCGTTGTATTAGTTGTACACAACTGGGTGTAAATCTGCAATAAAAGTTTATTAAAGCAAGAAAAATTCTAAATTGTGTTAGAGAGCTTGGTATGGGGTATTGTTTAACGGTGTTCACCTTCTGTTTGATTGGTGTAATTCCTTCATGGCTTATGGCATGTCCAAGGAATTTTAGTGTTTTCACACCGAAAATACATTTACTTTGATGTATGTTCATGCAATTTTCGTTTAGTCGTTTCAACACTGTCTTAATACGTTATTTATGTAATTTTTGGTCCGAGCTGGCAATTAATAAGTAATCTATGTGCCCCTGTGCAAATGGCATATTTGGTAGTAGATTATCCATAAACCTTTGGAATGTCTGTGCTGCATTCCATAGGCCGAACGGCATGCGTTCAGACTCGAATAGTCCAAAAGGTGTTGTGATAGCTGTCTTTAGAATATCTTCCTCAGCTACTGGAATATTGTGATATGCCCTGACTAAATCGATTTTAGTAAATACCCTCATATCTTGTAAGCCATTTGTAAAGTCTTAGATATATGCGTTATCGGGTACCTGTCTGGTACGATTCGACGGTTAAGTGCTCTTTAATCCCCACACGGTTTACAATCGTCTTTAATTTTATTTGGGACCATATGCAAAGGAGATGCCCACTGGCTATCAGATGGACGTACTATGCCCGGCTGTAATAATTAATCGAAATCAGCTCTGGCTATTTTAAGCATGTTTTACGCTCATGGCAGACTGCATCTGGTCGATTGAACACTAAATTTTCAGTGATACCAACAAAATTGTTCAGATTGTTTATATCCTTATTATCCGTTCCGTGACTTGGGTCTTGATCTTTATGGTGACCTGCTCCTGTCTCTATAACCCATTCGCATTTTGCTGATAGCCTCTGTGAAACTTTCAACACTCGCAATGAGTTGTGCTATGACCGGGTCATTTGCTGATTCTTCTTTTTGAGTATGACGTATCATATGTGATGCAGAATAAGGAAGTAAATGAATACTTAAGCTTTATTGTGTTGGTGGGCGTTTAAAGTTTGAAGTCATCTCTTAACTACTTAACAAAAATTGCTATAGTATCATGTTTTGCACCAATAAATCGTGTTATTGGATATGCTATTGTGGATTCGTGCGTGACCCGAGAGCTCGATGGCTCTATACAGAAACCACATTAAATTTCAAACGTTATCTGGACATAATCATATTGATTGGTCTAGCAGGCACAACTCAGTTCAAACAAGAGTTATCAATTTAATAAAATATGTCTTACACATCTGTAAGACAATTATATATGAAACAGTAATCCTACTTAGACCACCTTAGACGGGCTTATGGAAGACTGCAGCCCACATTTTCATAACTTTGATGTATAGGCTTTCGTGAAGTTAGACTATTAGGGTAGCTGAAAGTAAAGGGGAGAGGACACTGAGCCATCTTGTAGTCATGACTTTTAAGCTATTTGGCAGCTTGGATTGATATTGGTGTGGCATTTTGGCAGAAAACTAGGTCGAGGATGTTATGTCTCGTTGAAGTGTAAATAGATTATGTCCAGTAGTGTTTGGCTAATATTGCAAGAACGTTTCATTACTTATATGACTGGCCTATAGGGTAACTTATCTAATGGTGAAATAGTCCATAATAGTCGATGCATCAGGGGTTTGATAAACAAATACTAAAAGTAAACTATGGCTTCAGCGACTGCGAGTTCATGGGTTCACAAGATGCCTTCGATGAACATAAATGAGTTTCCGTAGTGACTGGAGCCCTTCTACTCATCCGTATAAATTGCTGTCTCTGTCAAGATGAACACCTGAATAATTTATACTATCGTTGCTGTCATCCAATATGGGGAATACTGGAAATGTTTTATAAGTCCCAGGAGACTCCTAAATAGAGTACTCTGATCAATACCTATTCACTCCGTTAAAATATGCATTTTCTAACAAACATTCTCTGCCTAATAGCTATTTCGCAAACTTCAGGCACCCTTCTGACACAGCTCAACTTTATATTTAAATGCAACACTGTTTCCTAGCATGTGCCTCGGTAATGCTGACATTACTGGACTTCGGAAAACTTTATATCGTTTATCAGTGTAAACGTCTGCATGACTGGCATATATACCCGCCTTAAAGTCAGAGGTTATACGTGATTGTGAAAAGATGTCACTAACTATTCCACAGCAATTACGAATTTCCAGTCCCTGCTTTCCTTCTGCATATTCAAGGATGTATTATGAATTGCACTCTTTGCGTTATACTTTGCCCATCAAATTGCAACCCCTGATAAGTACTCAGTAAAACAAATTCATTATAATTCAGAAAATGCAGTGCTTATAAAAAGCCCTAACAACTAGGATCCTATAAAATTGGTCGATAGGTTTGTCCACCACTCATAACAAACTTCCAAATGTATTTACAGCAACGTGAGGTAAGTGAAGGGTAAAATTGCATGACTTCATCACATGTATGGTGGCCACCTTTTTCAAATTTGAATTTTCGACCTGGACGTAATTGTTAGACGTCGCAAACAAATTAGTCCGTATTGGTGGCACGATGCCATTTAAACGTGATAGGATGAAAAGCGATGCACAATAAGTTGACGTCACCATTCCGCCATATCCAGTTTTCAAAGACCTCCCAACTAGTGCTGTTTGAAAGTATTCGCATCAAAATATTTGGCAGAACAAATATGCCACACCCCCGCACGAGCAATTTTACGGCGCACATCATTCAGATACTGTCAACGCTCACATATATTTATGGTTGTTGCAGGCGTTTTCAGCACTCCATTGTTGTGCACATCCAATAAAGTGGTTTGATAAACAGTTCACTACTGCTATAAGTATCAAAAATTTATTCCATCATATAAGATGTGCAACTGGATAAAGCAGCTACAGTACTCCGACGTCTGAGTTACCTTTTATTGAATGGCCTACTCCGTGCTGAGAAAGTACACGTGAATGCTTACTTAAAAAACGGTGACTTCGTGACAGTCACTTTTGAGATTGTCTTTGGTGAGCTGTTACCATTGGAAGGACCTCCCTCTTGCATATGTCATTCTAAGACGAACCGCAGACAGACAAGTGCGCAACTATAACATGCCCAAAAATAGTGACACTTATATGCGGACGAACAGAAAAATTTTTAAAAAGGCAGTTTTAGAAACCACGTTTCACGACGTTACTCTATCAGTGAGGCATCAGGATAAGAAGCTTCCACCCCACTTACTGAATAGAGGCATATCATGATTACCTTATAAACAAATCGAAGTATGGCACGAATAGAAAGCATTTTTAAAGAATCAGACAGATGCTTATACTTGGCGTTGTGGAACTTAGCATGTTTTCGGAGAAAGCAGATCCTTTGCTACGAACGTCAGCAACAAAACGTTTGAACCACAAAATTTTCGTTTACGTCAACTTACTTGATTCCTCCCCTTCCCCATCCAAGGCAATGAATTTAGTACTGCACAGTGTTAAGCTTATCGGCCTTCAGGACACATTGCTCTTCTGATTGAACGGCTATTTAGAAGACAGAGAATTCTAACCAAAGTATTATTATAATTTGTTATGTTACACAGTTAGTAGTGCATATTTCCATTTTGTTCCAACCTATTTTTTTAATTCATTTTCTATCACCACCTATGCAACAATTCACAATTTCTATGATAATTTGATCATTTAATTATTTTAGGGTTCGTTAGTTGTCTAATAAACATATTCACACTAAATTTAAACAATAACTACATGTTGAACTCTTTAGAATTTTATTTGTAATTTCTTCCCTTAGTGTCACAACTTCACATTGGCGTTTTATTATGAATTCTGTTTCGCCACGTAAACCAGTTTTAATTATTATATGTTTATACTCATTTGATGAAACTCAAAACGAGTTCTTCACAACGTTTATTGCAAATAATTTGTATGTGATTAAAAAAATTAAAACAAAATAAATATTTGAATGACAAGTAGACAGAAATTTCATTGTAGTTATATAGAGAGTGAGTATGAAATATTGAGCATGTAACGGCTAATGATTTTCATTATACTGTCTTTTTCACTGACTTCCTTGATGGCTTGGGAAGTAACCGGCAGTCCGGAAACCGCGTCTCTTAACGCTGCGTGGATTTCTGCCTCGGCTTCTAAGCTAACCACTAGTACCTCCCCTTTTTGTTTTGCACGGAAGCCGATTAATCTTGAGGAAGCATCTCCCTGACCGAAATCCTTCGTCGGTTGGTACTTTTTCATAAAATTGTCATCAATCAGCGTAGTGACCCATCGTTTTAGACGGTACGCTTTATAAATGGGAATGCACTACTAGGATTCAAAAACTGCCAGTAGCGATTTGTGGTCTGTGAATAACGTAAATGGTCGGCCAGATAACATCTTACGAAATTTTTTTACTACAACGATAATGGAAAAAGTTTCTTCCTTTATTTGACTATATCTTCTCTCCATAGTTATTATTTTTCCTGCGACCCACCACGAATAACAGAGGGTTACCCCACACAGGATACGGTGCAGATAGTCATGACCTCTCACCAGGTAGTTCCTGGCCTGTCTGGAATGCTCTCCCTAATGCCGTTACTTTGCCACGTTGTTAGACACTTTCAGAATGAGGTTAGACAACTACGCAAGCAATCAACGACCTAATTTTTTGTTTGAAACAGAGATTGACATTATTTTACCGGTACTTTTTACACCATTTTTCACTACTGTTTCCGACAGTGATCTTCACTGATGCACCAACGCGTGCTTATTTTTATTCATTTACCGGTCTTATTTTTATGCTATTTATATTATCTCTAGCTAACACATCCAAATGGTTTCCTTCGACTTCTGTATAACCGTAAGCAAGCTACCCTCTAAGTGGTAGAAAGATGTGGCGATACATATAGGTAAAGTGAAAGGAGCAACAAAACGGAAGCTATCAACTACCGTCCAATTTCCTTACTGCTCTCAATAACGAAGGTCATGATAATGACTATTTATTTAGGATTGTATTCGTGACTTCCCTAATAATTCCCTAGTATCTGCATCTCAGAACGACTTTTTCTCAAGTAGATCCTACAACACTAACCTTCTGATTACTTGAAATAGTTGAATTCTTTCAGCAGAACAAAATTATCCCGTGCATTTTGAACTTTAGAACCATCCAAAAATTTCAGTAGCGCAGATCATTGGAATCTTTGTGGATAATCGCAATCTATTAAGATAAATGGGTGTTTACTGAAATAGCTATATGACTACTCAAGAGCTATGTCTCTGGCGATTAATGATAACTCTACTTATTCTAGCTGGTTTGCAACGACAAGCGGAATACCACAAGGTTCAATCCTTGAAACACTTCTCCTGTTATTATTTATGACCGACTTTCTATCTAACTCAAAGTCAGGAACCCCTCTATATGCTGACGATCTTAATGTCTGAAGAAAGATTTGATGTCCCTCTGACATTAAAATTCATCACGAAGACCTTAATGGGATTGACGAGTGCGCTGTCAGCAACCCATTACCTCTTAATACTTATAAGTGCAGATTACTAATGATGAACAATGGGGGATGCACTCTCCACGTGCATACTCAGTAGGTCAAGATCTTGCACCCAAAGAGCGCATATATCATTCTCCCACACTTTAAAAGGGATGTCGCTATCTTGGAACGAGTCCGAAGAAGGGAAGTGAAATTTAAAGCACAAACTTTACTCAGCCTGACTTAAAGAATTAAAATTGCATCCTGTACAGTACAGGATGGGGGTTACAAGAGATGTGGTCTTAATGTATGATATAACTCACAGTCCTCTTCATCCAAATAAGTTTCAGTCCCAAAATAAACCCGAGGAGGATACTCCAATAAGATAGAGTACGGCAGTTCTTGATAAATTTCTGCTGTCAAGATATGAATACTGTTAAACTCCTTGCCTAGTGAGGTTGTATCGGCACATTCTGCTGGATCTTTTGAAAAGAGACTCTATGCATATTACGACTCTATGGGCACTTAGGGACATGAAGTGCTCTCGGTATATGACCAAGTTACGCTGGTCGTACAACCAGAGCAACATCAGTCGTGTCACAATCTGGCGGTGATGTTTACCGAGTGCCTCCAACTAGTCGTGTTTGCTAAGGTAAACATGATCAATATCAATGACAATAGTCTATGCGATTGTTTCCTCAGGGGGTCATTAATCGCTATAGACAAAGTGAATGCAGATTATGTCACACTAACTTGGAATCCTAAAGGTTAAAATAAAGAGAAAGACCCAAGAGCACATTGCATCGGCAATATGAGACAGACATGAAGAGAATAAACAGCGCTTAATAAAGCTGGAAGGGAAATTTCAGGGCAGAGTTGGGTGGACAATACTGGTAGGCAACCTATGCTCCACATGGGGGAGCAGATATTGATCGATTGATAGACTGACAGACAATATGGTAGGAGCAACACCTGGTTACTTACATTTTTAAATCTTAATTTAACTGTCTTCCTTCAATTTTGTGAAACAATATCACCATCGCAGTACTGATCGAAACCAAGAACGCTTCTAACACCTAGACCCAGATCACAAGAAACGATAGTTCACTGGTCCAGATTGGAAAAGTTGGAAGTTGAATAATTGCTATTCGCATTAACTTTTCCAAGTCTGCTAGCAGCGTTTAATTATACTAGTGTATCGTGTTTTGAAGTCATAGCTTGATTACCTTTTACTTTGGCCTATATTTTACAAAACAAATCATGTATGGTAGCTTAACGAGATTACGAATGACGCGCCTTCTCCAACCAATCGAAATCATCTTTATTACTAACACGCTTACTGGCTCAAAATATAAATCCTAAGACTTCTGAGGGGTTTAATTCACCTTTCGCTATTCAGTCTCTGGAGGTATGTTCTGAGATTCTTTTGGTATGCTTAATTTTGCTAAGTCTTCGCAGAAAACGTAGCGTTTGTTTCTTCCAACATCAGATGTAAACTTAATTATGCCTTAAGTTATTGAGCTCTTAAAAGATCTATCACGCTATAGAAATTCCTATAGCCAGACAGCTGTAACCTCTTCACGATATTATTCACGCTTCCTGTGTATTTCAAAGATGGTAGTCAGATTTCCTAATGAATATAAGTTTGTATAATAGAATCATGCTTATGATGAGAAGAAAATCATTGACCCGTTAAGTCTTTCAGTATGATGCCATAGCATACTTTCAGTACTAACTTGAGATTTACAACACCATCGCTCTCCACATCTTTCAGAGGGACAGAAACCTAAAAACGGTCTAACGACGGAAGACTAAGTGAATAGCTGGTCTACAGAAGGGCTCATAATGCTAGATCTTTACTCATTTAACTATAGGCGACTTTGGAGTTACCTGATAACTGCCTACAACATTGTCAGTGCCCCCAGGATACCTTAACAGGCCTATGCTTCTCCTTATATCATGAGACCTCATGAAGTATCACTTCCTCACTCACGGTCTACTTAACTTGGAATGCTTATTTAACTTGTGTGTCTCAAGCTCCCACTCTCAAGTACTTTAGAGTGAGATAACATCGCTATGTACGTCTCAGCAGCCTACCATCACTTTATGTGTATGACTTTAGGCCATCGTTTGTTGCATGATCTACATCTTTGTTTCTTTAAAATATTTGGTAGTGCATTATTTCGGTGCCCGGTTGTCGAATTCGTTGCGAAAAAACAAAATCTACAGTATTTGTATGTATGAATTTTTACGTAATATTTCCGGTTGACATTCCGCACAATGATCGTTTCACGTTTAGATAATTTTGAGATAAAATATCAATTCTATGTTTGCCTGGTGCTTTCCGTCCAGTAAAGCCCTTTACCCCTCTTTGTTCAGCCATCCATTATGTTTTCATGAATGAATGTAATGTGTAGTGTTATTTATCACTTAGTGAGTGCCAAATTATAAAACCCGAATATGGTGCAAAGAGTCCTCTTTAGATTTCATAAGTCAGTAATATTAATCGAAAGTTAAATGATTAGTTGAAAAGTAATGATCAAATGCAATCAGGTTATCACTGCATCGTGCTCATGGTTTTAATTTGATGTTTGCGCTTATTCTTGTTGAGTGTTTTCGTTTTGCAGATTTAGCCTACCAAATACTTTCTATTTCAGGCTTGATAACCATTACTTTGTCATAAATATTAAAACGGCCTTAAATCTATGTTTGTCATATTCATTTTCCTGCTCATATTTCCTGATTATATTCATGGTGAAGTAGTATGGGCGGTTAACTGTGGTGGCCCAAAACACATTGATTCTCATGGCGTCAAATACAAGGCTGATTTCCTAAACATTGGGACTGCATCAGACTACGGCCGTTCTTTTGCAATAAATCGCGTTGTCCCAGAAGATTATATACTTTATCAAACTGAACGTTACCACAACGACGATTTTTCTTATCCTATTCCGGTAATTTCTGATGGAGAGTATATTCTTACATTAAAATTTTCTGAGGTTTGGTTTACTGAAATTTATCAAAAAGTAAGTTTGCATAGCGTTCGTATTATTTACTAACTAGTCCGCCCTCGTCATTTAAAGTGTTTTTTAGATCTTGTTTATTTTTAACGGATTAATTTTTAAATCTGATATCCTATGTCTGATAAGCAAGTGTTTATGGTAGAACCTAAATAATATAATGATCGGAATTGAGATGTTTCCAGTTCGTTGTTTTATTTAATACAACTGTCTACTATAAGTCTCTGCGCTCTATAGTGTTGTTAGTCAATGAATATTGGAGATTAATATGACATCTTTTGCAAAATTCAACAATTTCTAGACAAATTGTGTTTACTATTATGCGGATTGTAAGCACAAGCTTTTATTTTACTATTGATTTTATTGCTCTTAGGTTATTTAGACACGTTTGTGGTATCTATAAGTTAGTTGAAGTCTTTATTCGGCATACACAATTTAATTATGTCTGCATATCGTGTTATTGTAAAATATGAGTTGTCAAAACTGATAATAAGGGCCAACATATAAATTACCGGTTCATCCATCGACTTATTGCGTTAGGAATCTGAACTTCATCTATTTATCAGTTTCTCACATTTTTGTAAGATGACTTAGTTTTACTTATGTAAAACTAAATCTTGGTTCAAAGTCACATGCTTGTTTATACAAACTACAAAAGTTGACATCAGAATTAATGCTAATCTAACTGAGTATTGCTGGTCGATACAATGAAAAAGTTCACTACATAATATAATGAGTCATGATCGTGTTATAAATAGCAAGCTATATAATATTATATGTCTTAAAGTTAATGGGGCAGGAATTGAACTCTGACCTTACAGTTCGTATGAACTTATTATGATGTACTGATATGCAAATAGTAGGAATCCGATCATTCTGGACACGTAGCTGTAATAAAAAAAATGAGACTTTTACAAGTTTTGATTTTTTAAACAAAACATAGTATTAATGTCTAGTGCATCTATATCTAAAGATTCTGTAGAGATGTGACGCAATAGCATCATGTGATAATGCGACCTGTGTGGAAAGAGCAACTTTCATTGTATGTACAGATTTTTAGTCAATATCAGAATCTTAGTATGTTGTATCAAGAAGTTGGATCGAAAACTAGAATAAACATGCTTTTTAGAATGCTGCATGTACATTCTTAAGTATTCATTTACCTTTATTGATTTCATAAAAATATTTATGATATTTATTTGGTGGTTATCAAATCTTTATTATGCTATTTTGAACCATGTAGGTGTTCGATGTTTATGTTCAACATACAATACCGATTGTTCAAAATTTGGATATTTTTGGTCAAGTTGGATTTGCCACTGCATATGATTTTCATTTGCAGTTTAAAATAAAAGACAGAGTACTTTTTATTGGAGATAGTGCAGCTCCTATCGATGCAGATCACTTTACTGTCGATTTTATTAAAGTAATGTAAAGTAAATGATAATATTCTGCTTATTTAGACTCAGTTTGATAATCCGAAAATCAATGCTATTGTCGTTACTAAAGGCACAATCGAAGGTAGGTTCCTTGTATTTGCACTCCCGTATAAGTATTTGGATTTAATACTGAAATAAGTGGATCAGTATATATTTTGTTACAGCTACCGTATTGCTCAGCATCTAAGTTTCTATGTATATTGTATACCCTGAGTTCATAAGAATCACTATTGTTGCTTCTCTGTCTAAATAGTCACTGCGATCAGAGAGCACAAACACTTTTTTTACCTGTCATATTTCTAGGCCACCTGGGTTAATTAAGTTTCACATATTTTCTATTATCCTTACCAAGTTAGACAATTCATTCACGAGTGTAAATACAAGAGGCTATATCAAGATTTTAGACTCCTGATTTTAGCGTTTGTGTAATGTTCATTACATTGTATTCCAGTAAATAATTATTAGTTTAAGATTGGTGAAGGCTTTAGATGTCGAAATATTAGGTTAGTATGACATTATAACGTCAGCAAATGAAATCTTTTACAAACTTCGTGTGTTGATTTAGATAGATAGACCAGTTTTTACTCTGATTAGGCTTCATGACTAAATATTTAGTCAACGTCTTATATTTGTACCAAACATTTGTGTCTGATCTCAGTGTTGATTACTAATAGTGAAGATTTTGATGAGAGTCATTGTTTTTTGCTTGTCCATTTACGGATAACGATCTCGCCTCTCCAATGACAAGACTTACTTATTTACCAGAACGTATGTTGCAATCGTAAACAATGATCTGATATTCCTAACGCTTGTAAATCTATCCCAATCCATTTAGCCTCCACCCAATAGAAAAGTGACGCTTAAGTCAATCAGCCTGCAATGTATCTATTTCATACATTTCTTTGAATATATACACAGCCAGACCATACTTCAGTTCAATTAAATAAATAAAATCAATGCAGACAAATGCATCCATGATAGAAAATTGGAGTAACGATTACATAAATAATAATTCTAATTTATGTACAGAAAATGATATAATGGTTCATGATTTAAATAATAGTTTAGAATAAGGTGGATATTAAAATAATAAAAAACAAAATATTTAATAGACATGCAGTTTATACATATATAAATATATGATTTCAGATGTTATTCAACTGCCACCTTTAGAAGAAGTGCAAACCCATGAGGAGCAGGTGTTGCATCCTCAAAGTCTTGCGGATCCGAATGAGGAAGATGATGAAGAAGCAATTTATCAAAGACTATCTAGAACACCAAGAGCGAACGATCCCTATGCTTCCGTTGATTTGTCCTATCTAATTTTACCAATTATAATCTCTATTGGAGCATTCCTACCAATTCTCTTTTGTTTATGTAAACTGTGAAAATGCTGTGAATAGTTTGTCTTAGTAAATATTATCGTTGTTAGTGTTGTAATCGTCCCATTTTGTGGTATTTGTCTTTCTCAGAACTAAAGTTTTATTCTCTGAATTGTATATTTTCTGAATCACATATCATTGGTGTCATTGTATGATGGAATCGTCATTTTTGTGATCTTGTTTTCTACATGTATAATATTTGGATATAAACTGAGCACTTATTTTTCTCGAGTTTTTTTGTCGTAGTCGTTAGGTTGGATGAAGGCACGATTAGATAGTATTCTGTGTAATGATTTGCTTCCTCAGTAAACAAACCTAGCTCTATTAACAGTTATATTTAGCGTAGTCTAGCAATTAACGATTGCATTGTAGAGATCATTAATGAAATTATTAATTTCAGTATAAGCTACAGTTTGTTCGTCTCCTATTCTTTATATCTGAAGCATTTAATGAAAGTGTCATTATCTAACCTATCAGAATTATTAATGACTTTGTTCATTAGTTATTTTTCGTAACATATTCACGGAAAACCTACATTTACTTATTACCAGTGGACCTTTCACACTCACAAATGAAAGAATTTGCCTTATCGGCTGTAGTGATGCCAAAAAAGCATCAGTCGTACCGTTTCACAAGTGCACTAAGTCAGATATCAAAGCCTATTTTTTCTTCAATGTTGTTGGCCGGATGCATGCTTTAAACGTGTTTGCATTCATGGTTCAATTTGAACTAATCAACACTAACGAACGTCCCTAAAAGGGCGATGTTCTATTTATATGCTTTGCGTTATCACAACCTACTGTTCTTACCACTTGAATATATTTTATGTCTTGTCAGTCGTGTTCTGATTTGCAATCAAGTCAGTATATTGCGTATTTCTTCTCTTTGATAAAGTGAAGATGATAAAAAGACGAATAGATCATTAAGCTAATGCTTAAAGTTGTCTATTAGCGGATGAAGCTCGATTTTTCTAAAACTTGTTTGATAAGCAACTTGTTTCCGAAGATATTGTAGGAGAGTTTGTGCTCAAATGTTTCAAATCTTATCATACTTATTTAACACCATAAAAGTATTCAGTAATTTATATTAACCTTATGCTCATCAATTTTAATATATCAGAAGTTTACACTGAGTGACGAGAGCTCCGCAATTACACCAACCAGCTCAGAAAACATAACCTTGGCAAAACCACTCTCATGGGCTACACATTTTCTCCTCATAACAGATATTCCTCTTGTTTGCTGAATTAGCGTTACCTCAAAAAGTAGCTGGACAAGTTTTATAGTGACAATATTAACTTTAATTCATTTCTAGTTGATTCTGACAAATATGAAGCAATATTGTCCTCTATTATACTATCTACCCAAGAAAGGAGCACTTTTTACAGTAGGAGTAAATGCAATATGGAAGTCAATCTGATTAGTTAGTCAGCATTTCCAACCATACATCTCTGATTAATCAGTCTTGGTGGATATATATCATCGATTTCATAGTTCTGAACTGAAGCTGAGCGGCTTACGAACTTAAATTGATGTCATGTTTAACCTTGATGTAGAGTCAGCTGTCGTTGTTATAAGTGTGATTATGTTATGGAATTGTTTCCATTCTTCGTGATAAAAAGGTAATGACATGTCATTTTGATGTAATTAAATTAAATTAATATGAAAGTAAATCCGCTTGTTGAAAATGATTACGTGTATCATAAGGAACTTGCAAGACAAACATTTTCCGTCCAATCTTTTTATCCATGTATCGGTTACTTAGTGATGATCGCGCCAAGCTCTTAATGGAAATTCGAAACAATTTGTATATGCAGTCTAGTTTGTTTGAATTCGCTGATTAATCATTTGATAACAATATAAAATATGAGACTACGATCTTCCGATGTACATTCTTTATTTATAATTATGACTTGGGACTTGGTTTCCTCATATTTGTCATTTCTTGCTCCCCACTCTTTTCTTAATGGTTTATTTTTTAATGCAACGACAGTTCATTTTCAATAGTGAGCACTTTTGACATTGATGGTGTTGCTGTGGCTAGTTCTTTAGTATTACCGTTAACTGAAATGTCTGTGTCGTCCGTCGAGATTTCGAAAAGATAAAATAAAAATTTCGCCTAGATATTATTTCATGAGCAACAAACTCGGAAATACGAACCGTCTGCTGTAGAAGTTCAATTCACTTCAAAAGTGTATCAGTCACACGAATAGAAAACGAATAAGCAGCTCATGTTCTTAGAAAAAGTTATTATTACAAGAAATGAATTGTAAGTATCATGTTGACGAATTTTTCTATATTGACAGATATAAATAAGTTCTCTAAAATGGCCACAAGTAGAGATACAACTGATCAAACTTAACAAAAGTTGGAAAACTTTCCTGAGGAAAATGAAGGGTAAGTCTTTGATCAACGCTCACCTCTTCCAAAGTCTAAGATGACCGGGTCCAGTTATTTCACGTGAATATGACCTCCCAAAAGTGCACACTTGTAGAGAGTGGTTTTCGCTCCAGATTGACTGACAAGTATAAAATCATAACACCATACTAGAAGCGTAACCACTGTTCTGAAAAAAGCAATATTTGTAAACATTGGCTTCAAATGATATGCAGTGGTTGAAATCCTTAAAAACTACCTCAAAATCTCCGTAGAGAACGTTTTATTCTACGGAACTCTGAATTATCTTCAGTAGAAACTTCACCGGAGGAAGTGTGAAGGACAAAATGCCGCTTTGAGCCAGCTTGATCTTCGTGTTCAGAAGAAGTATGTTCAATCCTTGATTTTACCATGATCTTAATTCTCTCTTTTCGCTTCTTATTTTCTTTTATTCCGATGTCCTATTTGTTTTACAAGTTGTCACCTGTCCTTCATCTTCTTAATATCCATTAGATTGATAATTATCTTTTACATTTCTTCTATTACATTTAAAGACTTATTTCGACTTGTCACATCTGATACTTAAGAATGGTAATTAATTATTGTCAACTTTGTTACATGACTCAACATCTTAGTCGACTACTTGTAGAAATTATGAATCTCCACTTAACCGGATACTTAAAGATTTGACTATTTTTTCTTGAAAACTGATGACGTAATGTCTCTATATTCCATTATAAACAATTATTTGCTAAATTTACTATAATGACGAATATACAGATCAGGTAGATGACCTTGTCAGAAAAAAATATTTTTTTCAAGAACATTTTGATTTAATGATGGTTCTGCCAAACGACCTATTTGTAGAAAGTCCACATTCAATATAGAAGTTCGCATAGCCACTGTCCACTCAAATAAAAATGTTGCTCGATGAGTGAGTTTTCAACAGGACTAATTGTGTTTCAACTAGCGATACCGTTGGAAATGAGATAAAGTATTTAACGGAAGTTTTGACGGGAAATCAATACTCATCGGCACAAGGGTTTCAATTTTTCGAAATATATTATTATTTTGGAACTCGAAGATTTCTCAATATCACCCTACTATTCAAAGGTAACTTGAATATCCAGTTGAGACGAAAGTATGGACTAGCTATCAGTAGGGCAAATTGTACAGTTTACCTCATTATTATTGAGAAGTTAGGATCCACTTTTACGAATGGTCTAATCACCGTATAGAGGAATAGATTGCCTTTCGTTGTGTTTATCAGTTTAAACGTATATATGAACACAGAGGAGCAATCATAAACGATATTTGCGTGTGACTGAATACAAATGAATCCCAATTGTCCAATAATAGCACATGACAAATTACCATCTTGATTAATAGACACTGTGTTGTAATAGGACATGAAATTGATGTCAAATCAGATTTATGGTGTTAAACAGAAGTTTTCTAGGGCGAACATTAAAATTCCTCAAAGCTCTATCCATACGATGATTCATACTCTTTAAATGTCCGAGAAATAATTATTTCTTATTTCGAACCTATTCAGAAAATATTAAACTAGAATGCAGGGTTGTGAGATCTATATTTTCCTTATTGTCTGTATTGTTCATTTGTTTAGGTTAAATTTCATTCATTTTTTTAAACAATCATTTTGATAAATGTATATTTGATCAGTTTATCATATTGCTCTAATGTATCACATGATTCTGGTAAACTCATTATGTTATCTAAATTATTAATATTATTTGTAATTTTTTGGAAACCAGTCAGTAAATTAACGAAATTTAAGTCATATTTGTTATCACCGGCCTATGTCATTTACATGTAAAAAATTCTTTTTTTAGTATGTCGTAATTTGTTTAAACTTGCCGTTAATTTCAGTCTTTCGTATATTATAGCTTACTTTATTACAGGGGATTACAAACTGTGAAACTCTGTGATTCGTGATCGAATTCGCTGAGAGTTCCTTCAAGCATACTATGTATGCCATAATGACTAGTACCTAGGTCCAGGGTTTACTGCTGACTACCCCTTCCATCTCTACATAGTGCCAGTGATGTCGAGTCACTTAGATAAGTGACCATATTGCAACTCGATCGGTGGAATTTAATCAGTACTATAAACGACTTGACGAACGTCAAATTGGTCACTGCACAGTGATTAAATAACGTATACTCAACTATGATCATGGTTATTTAACTGATATTAATTAATTGCTTCCTTATTACAGTTTAGTGTGTTGTACTTTTTATGTACTCATCTTCCAAGCAAAAATAACAATAATGCTTCGACTTAGTGTTTGATTGTTTTTTGTTTCATCCCATTTTCTAATCGTTAAATCTGCATTTGTGTATATACTTTTATATTGCTAAATTATTCAGTCCAGTTTTTTAGTTGTTCTTATGTTTATTTATGGTTATAATCTTAAGATGAAACGAAATCCCATATCCTACATGTAAAGCGCTCAATTGAATATATGAATATGCGCAAAATAGTTCCTTCTTGATACTAAATTCAATCTCTGTATCATCTAATTTCAATAAATATCAGCTCACTAGTGGATAACTTCAAAAGGTAATTCCTGTGGCTATAATAATAAGTGACAAGAGGAATTCATTCATATCAGATGTAAAATAGTTACCCACCGACAGCAGTTGATGAGGCGGCGCAATATAACGAGAGTTGATCAAAAATAGAAATATCAACTGTCGGATGCCGGTTAAGTAGTCTAGCGACTGAATATATGCCACGAAACCAGATTCTTTTCTTTTTGAAAAACATATCTACACTTTTGTCTGGTCTGTTTGATCTGAAACCTTTGCAAAAATTTCTTATCTTTCTTGACAGTCCCTTTGTTTGTTTTAATTATATTCTAATTTCTGTTCATTTTCCTAGTGGAATCATTTAGGAACTATTCAATAAAATATTTGTACCCCTAGTGACTTTGCCTTACCAGTTAATGCGTTTTTTTAATATCCATTATCTTTAGGTCTGCAGCAAATGCGTTAATTTTGAACCAGTGTGTCAGGGTTAAATGATATATCTTTCTAATTTTAGCCGTTTACCCATATTGTACGGCCATCATAACCATTAGTGGTATCTGACGCTTGGTATTTCTGAACTCGAATGAACGAGGCTTTTAACTAGTCATCCTTGAATTTTAATTTGATAACTCTAATTGATCTGAGGTAGGCAACTACTGCAAGCCAGGAAGTACTGGGCTTCTGTTTTATCTTAGTTTGGGACTCTTCAGAAGTGCATATCTACGACTCGCACTAGGGAATCTATCCCAAGACCTTCAGTCTTCTCAATGAACACTTAGCCGTCAGTCCACTAAACTGGCTTCAATGTCTGTCTAATTCAGACTAATTCGCGATTCCGAATTCAGCTGACCTCTGAAACACAGTTACAATAAATAACAGCTCACTAGTGACTAAATTCTAGAGATGATTCTTGGAGTTCTAGTGCGAAGATATGACCAGTGGAGTTTATCCACCTCGGGGGTGTGGCATTCACCTGCCAGTGGTAGTTGAGGAGGTTCAGCAAATATATGGCGAATTGACTGAGTTAAAAATCTTAACCAATGTATTTCGGCTCAGTGGTCCAATGATTAAGCGTTCGCCGCAAAGCCTGAAGGTTTTGGGATAGATTCCCTAATGGGGTCGTAGATGCACACTATTGCAGTCCCGAACTAAGATGAAGTAGCTGTCTAATGCTTACTGGTTTTCAGTGGTCGTTTAATTAAGAATAGTTAGTAATATTAAATTAAAGTTCAACAATCTCCGCAACATCCAATGACATCTTTGAATTCTAAATAAAGTAAGCCACAAATGAGACCACTTTATACTGCCATGAACACTTATGTATGTGAGAATTCGCTTTTCTAAACATGATTAACTCAGTTTCAGTCATTCATACACTTAAAAAACATATTGTTTCTAAAAGGAATTGCGCTTAAAATAATTTTGTAAGGTGATGCAAGGTAAGTGCACTTCATTCTATGCATGTCTATAATAAATGATTTGATTCAAGTGCAGACTAGAATATTACTCAGCCTTAAAATATAAATAAAAGTGTATTTCAAGAGTCTTGAATGATCAGCATATAAATAATCAATTAACCCATTAGTTTTAATGGTATTTGAACCTTAAATTAAGTTCTATTACATTTTGTCTAAAGTAAGATAACAATAATTACGACATTCTAAATGGTTGTACAGTGTTGTACGAAATTATTTTTTTTATAAAAAATACTTTTGAAGTAGATTGGTAGTCTGAGGTTGAACTTAAAAACACAATATATCGATTTTATCGTTTTATAAATTTAGTGTCTGGTTGAAGGGTGCTGAAGAAGCCAATATTTATAAACATTTACCGAAGAGAATCCTAACTTGGTCATACACTTTACCTCACCGAATCGATATGAAGCACCTACCCAATACACCCTACGTTTATTTGGAAACTTGACAGCAACTTCTCGTGGGTTAGCCAGTGCAAGTATCGCATTAAGTATGAGGGCAGGACAGGTACTTCTCGAATGGCTTTCTATCGACAGTCACCTATGTGCCATCCGATTAGATGGTACGGTAAGAACTCGGAAGAATAGGGACACATGCTGTTGTTTCTTCGTCATTTCTGCTTACGCGCCTACTGACTGCAACCAGAATGAATTTTACAAAAAACTTTCTTAACTTCTTCATAGGGCTAAATACTCAGATTTGGTATCCTACGGCTTGTAATTTTAACCCCCGAATAGGTAGCATGAATCAGTCTGAAAGACATTTAGGTGGGTGCTTCAGTGTTCCAGGCCAAAGAACAGATAACGACGACCACCTGATGCAACTATGCTCTAGCAAGTACGAACTTCATACATAAGGAGCGATATTGTCCAACATGGCGACCTCTTGGACCTACTCAACAGTGGACTCACACATACCATATCACCATCGATCACTGTTGGAGGGGCTTGATAGAAGATTGCTGTTCTTTCTAGAGTACATATTTAGATTCTGACCATGCTCCAGTACAAGCACGCTTTTGCTTGCATCTTACTGGGCGAAGAAAATCTACTACAGGAAAACCCATTAGAATTCAGTTCAGTAACGAGACAGCTAAGATTAAATTCTAGGAACAACTGAAGAATCACTTAGGAAATTATAAAGATGCAACCCAACTAGATGCTGCTTGGCAGGATGCCCAAGCAGCTGTGACATCTATCAAGGACTTAAATCAACATATCAAGAAAGGTCAGTTGATCTCGATGGCTTCTGTTGAATTGATAGACTCCCGTAAACTTATCCCGTCAGGCTCCGAAAAGGAATGAGGAGCTAAGAGAAATCAGATATAAACTGGCAAAAAGTTCGCGAAACAATTGCGAGCAGTGGCGAGTAACGAAAGCATAGAAAATGGAAAAAGCAGTGGTGTTAGGTAATACTGGGTAGCTTTTCAGACTAATAAAATGAACCGGGGTTACAAAGTCACGCATTGGCGAGATAATCTCAGAAAAACATGGAACGACCTATCTGCTCTCAGTCTAGGCGTTTAGAAGGTCTAGCTGAATACTGCAAGGAGCAGCCCAGTCGGCCTCGAGCTGATCCTAGAACTACCGGCTGTTCCAAGTAAGCCGAAGGGAAATTCGACTTGAAACTCCCCCTCCCGGACTATTACAGAAGTCGGAAATGCCACAGCTAGTGCAAGGGGGAGGGAGGGGCAGTGGGTCCAGTTGGATTGAATCCAAATGTCTTTAATGGTGCTCACATTTTAACATTTAGGCTGACTGATATTCTGACTTAGGTTTAAGAGCTGGACACAATCCTATCTGACTGGTATCGATTGTTAATCCTCCCAAAACATAGGGAGGGTTTGAAATCGTTCGAGATAACCATAGAGGAACCAGCTAATTAATATAGTGGTTTCACTAATTTTCAGACGCATAGCGACAACTTGTGAATTGCAGTCGCTAGAAAACTAGGTTGATTTCAGGCGTCATCGCGGTTGCATAAACCAAATATTAACCATTCATTAGGTTTTAGAACATAGATATGATTTTCGGTTTTCTATATTGGTTGTTTTACCTGACTTGAAAGCAGCATTTGACTGCAGACCAAGAAACTATATAGCGGTGCCTGTCATCGAAAAGCGTTCATGTCCTTGAAATCGTTGACTACTGGTTTGAATTGTGCCGGTAGATAGACATCTCGGTTGGGATACGAGAGAATGTCGTAACCAGTGATTGGAAACTCTGGGTGAGATAGCTTAAAATCGGCCTACATTATATACATTAAATTGAATCGTTTGCTTGTTTTACTTATTTTCGTTCTCAAATATAAGCAGTTTGCAGAAGAAAACTAGAAATCATGTGCAATCAGTAGCGTTATCGTCTAAATCATTAAAAAGCATATGCAACTACTAATTATATAATCATTATTACTATAGCTACTCATCGCTTTCATTTTAAAATTTATACAGGTTAACAAATGAATAGTTCCTAAGTGCTGTTATCTAAGAGAAAGTTTTATAAGCTTATCTGCTTTTGGTTTACGTAAGGATACTATTATTTATCGAAAAACAAACCACGTTCAGTGAGTGCATTCATGATTTTTACGTGACTCGACAACAATAAAAAAAGCAATCGTTTATTGGAAAGTTAACACTACAGTAGTTTGTAGAACAATAAACATACCTTTTAAAATTTGAAAACGAAGATATTTCTCACACAACTCTTAATTTTCGGATTGGTGCAACTATAACATATTGAGTATTCACTTAAAATATGTACACATTTCTCAACTCTTTCATTTATATCTCTTAACTCCAGAGTGCTATTTAATTATCCTTATTAGTGAGTTTTTTGAAAAAAAATCATAACTGTTTGTTTACCCTTGAGTTGCAAGAGAAATGAAATGAACAGATGATTAGTCGAATTCCTTTTACAACAATGATTCGTGTAAAGAAATAACAACAAAAGTAGAAGACAAAAATAAATTCATCTATTTTGCGTTTTCCCTTTAGCTGCTTTACAACCTAGACAAAAATAATATGAATTATTTAAAATCACTGCGCATACTTTATATCGCGTTAATGAAGAAAGGTGATAATATGAAGAAAATATAATAATGATCGAAACAGTTAAATGAATTTATGCATTATTTATACGTTAAATAACATGTAAATTCTAGAATACTTGAGAAATCAGAGACAAGTTTAACAGACAAAAAAACTAAGGTCGAAAGTTACATGATATAAATTATAAAAAAGAAGACTAGAGGAATAAAACTGAGTAGTGCTCGAAAGGTGATGTAAGAAATGGAAAAAGAAATTTACGTAGTCAGATTTTTGAAACTAAATTTGCCAGGTTAATGCTAAACTTACAACTGTATCCCTTAGAATACATGAATCCAGTCTCAGCCTTTTGATAGCGATAGATTCGACCAGATGTAGTAAATTAGACGTTAATTAAATTCTCGCCTCATGTTACCCTCCCGCTCAGTTGCATTTACCAGTTTACATGTTCGTGAGTGTTTTCATAGGAAGAGCAGAAATTAGGGTTAATGTTCAAATACGAGTGCACTTGCCAAAGCAGTCGGGGCTAAAACGCTAACACGTTCCCAATAATACGATTGCTCCTCATCTACTTGGTAGTGGAAATGAGATCGATATTTAGATGTATTTTAAAACAGTCAATACGACATCAATTTATGTATTGAGTTATGGGACGTCTACTTCCCAAATTGCATGTGGTACCCATACTTGATGTTAAGAGCATAACTATTCTTTTACAATGAGTGGGCTTCCAAGCAGTTAAATTATCTATAGACATTGGGAGAGAAGTTATAAATACTAATAATTTATATCCTTTGGATAGCGTTATACTCTATGACGAAGAAACTAGAATCACGACATGATTGTTACAAACTGCTCGCACTAGGAAATACGATTACTGGCATCATACAGACGCAGGGTTTATGGAAAGTATTGGAATCAAGCAATTACTCTTCAGTAACATGCCTCCGAGAGTCTTCGACCCGTCCATCAGCTACGGAGATTCAGAAAAAGGTAAACTTATCTTCCAGCTAAATCGGTGCATATTATATATTCCTTCATATACAGATTACATTTAATGAATGATAATCATTAAATTTGCACACTGAACAAATGTTATTAAAACGTAACGCAACCAGGCCGAGCAAAGGTGAGACGAAAACGTCGTATGTTTAACAGATAGCATACTGAATGTATTCGCTTCTTAAAAAATAATAAACCATACTAACGTCCGAACAAATTTGGATCAAATTAACAAACTACTAACAAACATCTCGAGTAGCATCAGACGTAATGTTGAACAAACTTCGGTTAAAGTGAAATCAGGCGCATAACAAAACATGTCAAAATTTCTACAGCTAGTTACATGACATGTATTCTTGTTAATGCAACCCCATCAAAAAGATGGGAAACATTTAGCTGATACACGACAAATAGCCGATATGTCGAAATCTCTCAACGTGATCACCAGACAAACTGTAATCTTCATTCTTTGAAGCAAGAGCAATAATACATTACACATAATCTAAGCATTCAAGAAACTGCGGTTAACCTCTAATCACTACGGTAATTTTCCGACCGCTATTGCATTAATTTTCAATCTTCCTCCTGTTCTTTGATAAGGCCTTACTTATTACGCCACTTGCAATTTCATAATTTTGTTGCTTTTTATTGACTGGTCTCAACTCGTGTTTTATCAGCTGTTCATAATTCATTACATTGGGGTTTTATTTTCACTACGGCAGTCCTAAGCCGTATGATTTTTAATTAATAACCCGGTGTTTCTAGAATTCTCACTTAGGCATTTTATTTATATGCATCATATTTTTGAGCCGTAACAACTTCACTTGTATCGTTTACTCCACCATGTCCGCACGTTTTTTTATCTCTAACCAGTAACATCCGAAAAGGATGCTAATTTTATATTACAATTCTTATTATGAAATATTATGTATGCAGTTGATGAGAACCTGACGAAATAAAACGAATTCATCTTACACTGCCCAATTCTATTTCTGCTCACCTAAAATCAACAAAAAGAACCAAGTGTATACAATAATTGAACGGTTGAAATGTTTACATTAGTGTAAAAAGTACACTTGGCTCAAAGCCGCCAACTTGATGCCGACATTTAGAACCAGTACGAATACCAAAAAGGAACGATCGATATAAAACAGGGATGTCATTAGTGAGACGAAAATAAACGCCGTTAGCGTAGACTGAAGATCGAGCTCTTGACGAACCTCAACATTATTTACATATTGTCAGTGATTTTGAGATAGAATTATGCAGTGTTCATCATACGTTTTCCAAAAATAAGAGGGTCAAAGTAAACCATCTCATCAACGATGTCGTGTTAGTTATCCATAATCAATGCGGAACCTAGCATGAAAATGTCTTTTACTAAGTCGAAAGTCAAATTAGTAGATAAAACAACGACAGTAATAAAGACTAAACATTGAGACTGGTACGAAAGAGAGTGTAAACGACGTTTGTATGAGCTATTGAAACGCATCATTTAAACGGAGATTGGGAATAAATCTGACTGGGCACCTGGGTCTGATTTCGATGTATCCAAATAGTGAATATAGTTATCATAATACTCGTCCATATAAAAATAATGCTCAGAACTAATAGAGAAACATTTCGTAGACCGATACTATATCCTAGCCTAAACATCTCGAGGTCTTTGTAACGCATCTACCAATCAGTATAGCTGTTAGATATATGCGATTCTAGCCAATTCACTTAAGATGCGTAATCTCAACTTCATCGGTCTACTTCTCGCTCAGGCCAAGTACCATATTCGATATTGGTAATCATCAGTGGTTCAAGCATACGCGGACGATGCACTGAAGACACCAAAAGCTAAATATTAGTATCCGTCCGATGTGTTCCACTTCTAAAAGCCATATTTAACGGGTAATGAAATAGTATGGAGCGAATAGATGGTCTCCGGTAGCAAAGATCATTCACTCGTTTATCAACAACGTAGGACCGAGCACATACGCCCATAGGTTCAAGTTTCCATACCACATTAGCACTATGAGATAACAGAGGTAACGCGACAACAGAATACAAGTGGAGAGAGTAAAGGTGTAGAGAAATTAATAATAGGATTCAAGATTTAGATGAAATTAGAGAGTGAATACACTTGCGCCACTGTAACAGAATCTGAGCCGTCTCCAGCTATTCATTGCGATTATCACGTGGACCCCAAACAGGTAATCTGCATCTACCAACATGACTTAGACCAATAGTCAAGGACTGATGGCAAGTTTTAGGTTTGGCCGCCCCTACGATTCTTCCCTCCTACTTCAAACCTAGTCGACATCGTGCGACGAGGCAGGCGGTGGTCGGATATGAGCAACACATGTCCCAACCATTCAAGTTGATGGAGATTCATAACCTCATCGACTAATTTACCGTATTTCCCAAGAACCTTTTGTCTAACATCAATATTACTTATTCAACTGTTCCATGATATAAGAGCGGTGCTAAGATTTCTATGGCCAAATTCCTGAAGATGATGCATATCTTGGATATTCATGGCCTACGTTTCACAACATTTGATAAAACGACGCGGACTGCTGCGAAAAGATCATCTTAATTACATCACAAATCAGCAACTCCAAAGCAAACTTTGAAACTTGCGGTGATAATATCAAGCACCGACACACTGCGACTAATGAAACCCGTTATAGATGAAGTGAGCAACATGTTCAAATACTTATCTCCGTACGATCATCTTCAATCAAGTTTCGAAACATTTAAAAAGGAAAGGCAATCTAAGGATACTTTAGTGCGAGCATCCTCAATGAACAGAATACAATCTGAAAATGTAAGTCGATAAATGATGTAGTTTAGAAGAGTAGGCTTAACCAGATACTCTATCCGCAATTTAGAAATAAACTGCAAAGAGCTCGTAAAAACGTAACGTATATAGACAAAACGGTCAGCGAAGCCGTCAGTGAATCAACTATCTTTAAAACAAAATAACTGCTACACACTCCTCAGGCAATCAACGGCTCTAAGTTTACTTCGGCGAGATGCACGCTTACGACGACAGGAATCTAACGGAGTGCACAAGAGGGCCTATTTCTTCTATTCAATTGGTATCAACGTTCGACAAAATGTGTCAAGTTCAGGTATTACGTGGCTTAAAAATACAGGATTAGATAATCTGGCTAGAGAAAGAATGCTTCGACAGAGTTATTCACCGCTGCAAGTCAATTATTTGAGAGTATAAGCCGGGAGAATAATCTCGCAATACAAGAGCCCTTATTAAAAAAACTGTTCTAATTAGTTTTAGGCATCAATACCTGCCTTTTGAACTTCGTCACTAATTGTATGAGAATTATAATAACAAGGAAATGCAGAGACACACTATGTAAACAACGAATCCAAGCTCCATAGGGCCGCTGGAGATGGAGAAATACAGTGGCAATTGACTCACCATTTAAGCAACGAAAAACGCTACTTCCAGAACGGCCCCCCGTTCTCATACGAACAAGTCAACTTCAGGAATAAGTAAGATGCACAAAACAGTACAAACCAAGTTAACAGGTTATTTTTGATATCTAGACTGGTAAATTCAAGAAAGTAACCTGAGAAGATAAATATAAAAACTAGTGAGCCCAACAGGTGTGCAGGCGTCAAAGTGCACCACAGGAAGTCGAAACTTTGCATGGACACAGGAAAGTAAGCGTGCATCGTTCTAGGCGAGATATCACCAACATACATGATGATACAACAACAACCTTGTGTTTGGTGGTGCCAAACAATCACACTTAAGTCTAAACACCGATGACTAGTTCTATGCTCCTTAAGTGCTGCGTTTTCACTCCCCGGCTTGCAAACTCACATTTTTCAAGAATATGAAAAACACTTCACAACATAATGATTATTCTTTCATCATCAATGCAACAAAATATGTATCCAGATGATGCAGAGCACTAACACCAGACACTAATAGAGTGGATTTCCAGCAATGGCATACTATGTATGATAACGATAAACCTAAACTATAAAAGAAACGGAACATTGTTTACTAAATTTAATAATGACCAAGAATTGTATTCCAACAATAATTTTTATTACTCAGCACTTGACAGCAAATACACGTCGAGGAAAAGCGCGCGCCTTCCGCAGCGAACGTGCGGAGTGGATCGATCGCTCTTTCTTGGTGAGCCTTCTACGTATTGCTCTTGTTTTTTTTGGCCTCAAGTCTTTTGGTACATATTTTTTGGAGCGGTAGGCTTCGCGTTGACGAAGTTTCTGTGCCTGGTGGATAACTGTGTATATACGGGCAATAGATTTCCTTAGAGTCCGACTAAAGGAGAGATTTTTAATGCCTAGATGGTTACAGAACACTTACATTTTCTTTAACTTTCCATGATAAGAAGCTCCTCTAGTTACCCGATACAAACGAAGATTTCCGAGTTCAGTCTTCAGCTCTCCTAGTTGTTTTTGAAGTTCAGACTCTGGTTTGTTACGCAGCTTTGACGCTCGTATTTTAGCCTAAAATATCGGTCTTAACATCATTTACTTACCATGCCCAGGAACTCAAAATCCCACCAAAAACTGAGAGTTAACCAAACAAGTGGTTCAGGTGAATACGTTTGATATTGGATCTTTGAACCCAGATATGTATTTTGAAGCGTGTGTTAACCCCTTACTAATAAGCTTGCGTTAATATCTAATTGTTTTTCGATCAAGTCAATTAAGAGGGTAAATGCAACTTTTCACGATAGTTGGTTCCAGTAGTTTATTTTTCGGTGGGGAGGCCAGTATGCCACTAGAAATTTACTTATTCCGACCTAGTTAGAAGAAAAGAAAGAATGGTTCAGGACTGAAGTTATTTTATAAAATTTTTTACATACCAATAAAATCGACACTTGACTACTGGTGAAGTTGAGTGCAGAGATAACCTCGCGAGCCCTTAATCATTTGGCTGGTCGCTTAATTTCCAAGATTAAAAATGTTGCCATCATTTGTACTCTTTAAACATGAATTTTCTGCCTGTTTACATTCTTTTACTTTAGATGCTGGGTATATTACAGTAGATATTTATGAGCTTAACCTGAAGGTCCTTCTTAAAACACACTGTTTTGAACGCGTTGGCTGTAATAGAACGACAGTAAAACATAGTTATATGGTCTTGACCTATAATAACCTCAAGATTACTGTGCGTTTCAACTGGTGGTTGGCAATACTATATGCTGTAAATTGGTCATACATCTTTGATGGTCAGTGTACATAGTGTTACGTTTACTTGCACTGATATGCATTAACAGCAACTTTGACCACTTCTCCAGTTAATCAAAGTCTTTTTAATGTACTCTTATAACTCTATTACTGGTTACTTTGAGCTGCATCTTTACGCCAACTGCATGTAGCAACTTTAGATATTTGATTAATATATGGTAATAGACTTCGTACATGCCATAGGTCAACTCGTTAAGTACTCGTTTTTAAGGGGAGATTTGAGAATTGATTCTTAAATCCTATCTAAAATGAGCCAACCTTTATCCTTCTGAGTAGTTTATTTGAATTTTCAAAGTCTTCCAGCCTTAATAGAAACCCGTTGCTAAAGATTACTTTAAAAACTCTTGAAAAGTGCGTGTAGATGACGTCCACTGCTGTGTTACTATCAAATGACTTTCCACAGCTTTTTCATACCAGTAAGAGATTTGTGACACACGAAAATTATACCTTGTTGACAACTGCGCCGTGTAGTTGATTTTCCGAAATTGACTTTGAAGCCAGTTACACATTCAAACAATGTTCGTCTGTAAACATTTTCCTAAAATAATTGGGTAAACTTCCGCCTTATCGTAGTCTTCTCCAATCATCAGAGACTCGTTATTTTCCACGATCAGAAGGAAAATCGATCAATTCCTTTTTGTTCTGTAGGTGATATACGAGGATAGTCGCATGAAATGCGGTCTTTGTAGAGTGACTGTTGTATTTTATTTGAGAGGCTCACATTTCGGCGATACACCAGTTCCGAATAGACATATCGAGATCTATTACTTCCACTGTAACAAGACGATAACAATATTTTAGTGTTCTTTCCTCTGTCTCAGTAAGTGTTTGATGCATGGCTAATTCAGGGATGGCTGTGTATTTTCTTTTCCGGACGTTGAAATAGTTCCAATTCAAAGTTCAACACTTATCAATTCGACTAAAATGATGAGGCTACTTAACTAACATGGGCTTGCACTATTGCTGCACCATCCAGTGACTATGAAAATAGGTCTTCCCTAACCATTATGGCCAGGCTTCTCTGTTCCTACTATACTTGCAGTATGGGAGTCAGTTTGACTAAGCAACCATAGGCAACGACAGGAAGTGGAATGTTCTAGGTATAATTGAGTGGGTGATTCGCTTTTAATGCAACAAAAATTTACTCAGCCGATAATTAGAATCAGAATATCTAAGGGCGAAATTCAGAGTTTTTTATTTTGTTGTTAAAATTATTATATTCTGGAACTAATTACAAAACTTGCGCTAGTTTATAGACATGGTGATAAATATATATGTAAAGGGAACATAAATGAAGGCAAAATGCAGATTAATAATGATGTGGATGTAGTGGATTTAAATTGATTGGTAAACGTTGTTGTAATATGGTAATTATGTAGCGTCCGTCATAAACGAGACCTTGGAAAGACCTTAATGATGAAGGAGGAGAATAGTAAGAAAGACTTAAGTCCACCATATCAAGGGATCACATTATTACGTGGGATATAGGCGTTCATCGTTTTGTTAGTATAAAACGAAATTTAGGCACCGAAATAAAAGGGAAAACAAACAGCAGAGCGAAACGGTATTGTTATGACAGCTGTTCTTTTCTGGTTGTTAGAGCGGTCAGAACGGTATAACTGTTTAACTTGGCAAAGACTCAGATATTACAGTTTAGTTAGGTAGGATTAATTTGTTATCTTTAATAGGTTGACTATCTACAAAGGTTAAAAACACAGTGTTCATACTGAAATTTTCGATAAAGTGGGGCTTAATAAGGAGTAAGTTTTACGACGTTTCAGTATCTTTGAAGAAAGTATGATAACTGTTAAGCCATTTTTTCTGGATAGCTTCTATGATCCATTCTGCCTACCAACAGCCATTTTCTGCGATTACAGCACCACAGTCGAAAAACGCGCGAACGCATGCTGGAAGTGTTTTACAATACATAACACATCTCTAATTCCTTAGCACTGCAAACTCTGGACCTTGTTAAAGTTGACTTTATAAATAATAATTAATGTCTTCATATAGCATGATTTTTTATAAAAATGACTCTCTATATATTCCCTGTTAAAAGCAACCTATATCATTCTGATCATGCCTGTAAACTGGTATGCTCTCATGTACAAAATGCTACCTGAGAATAAACTATTATTATTATTTTACAGTATAGCACTAGAGGCAATGAATGTTCAACTATGGGGATATTTTTGCTAATCTTAGTTTATTAGGTATCAGCCTCATAGTTTGTAGCAAGGAGGTCTGACTTTTTCTGTAGTGGGATGTTTTGATAGATAGGTAGAGCCAACAAGACTCTGTATGCGTGAATCCAAGTAGCATATATTGGATCATTTTTTAAACATTACTACTAAATGCTTCCTCACGTCAGAACCGTAGTACCTAGCCGTGAACATAAAATAGTTTCCGCACTACAGACAAAGGGGTTTCAATTTATCTCCCAAACTACGCCTGCTGGCTGGAAACTTCACCCTCCATCATTTTATGATGTTAGGCTCGTATATTTACTGGTTTGGTGGAAATTATATTTTTGTACGCGAAAATCAATGTCGCAAGTTCTGTTTTGATCAACTTCGTCTAAACAAGCAGCTTATTGCAAGTTACACAGATTACTAAAACTACTAACTAAAATCATCCTACTTGACTGTTACTGCATTGTTATGACGGGGATGAGTTCAGAAAAGTATGAAGTGGTATTAAAAGTGGAGAGTAGCATAGAATCTGGTGGTTATACAGGGGGTCAGCATAAAATAGAATAGTGTTAGTGGTGCTGTTGGTGTTAGGAGACTAGTAAGTTAGTTGAATAATGAGTTTGAATGACATAAGGTTTATACAGTAATAAATAAAGTGAATGCAGAGTAAATGGTATGAACTCAATGTAGGTTTTGGTTACTAATATGGTTGGTTAGGGGATTATTAGCTGTCTAATAAACCTAGTCACACCTAATAAACCTATCTATTTAACAAATACCTATTGATTTTCCACATCACATATTTATGCATAATTACCTTCATTTATTCAGAATTTTTAAGCTCCCTGTCATCACTTGAGTAAACACTCACAGTTTCATTGACACGCACCTTAACCTCCTAATTATCATTATTGTTGTTAGTATTAAAGAAATATTAGTTACTTAAAATACCCCATCGCATTGCATTTCGACACCAAATGTCTAATAATTTTCTATCAGTTTCCCATAATCAATAGTGTGTATTTCCATTTTATTCCAGTCTTTTCTTACCCATTTTCAATTAAAACATTTTCTTCTTTTTCATTTGTGTTATATATATACGTGTGTATGATAGTTCATATTTCGTTTTATTCCAAATATTATTTTGTCGTGTAAACCAATTTTTACCATTGTTTATACATATTTCCCTGATGAAACCCAAAACAGTCTCTTCACAACGCTAATTGTAAATAGGTTGTATGTGATTAAACTAAGACAACACAAAGTAAAACTATTAAAGTACTGGGTTCAAAGGACATCAATCGTGAGGTACTGGGGTCTGTAGAAGGTCGAGAATCAGGCAAACACGTAGTTGTGCGGTATGTGCTGAATCGAAAAAATATGTCTACATTGTATGCACAAAATAGTTTCTGAAAAAAACTTGCAATGCAATGAAGAAGGTTCAATGTATAAAGTGGCTGACGACAAGTGGTTTTTTTTGTCGGCAAGGTGTTGATGCAGGTTCAATGGTCTGTATGTGAATCTATATTATTGTGATCATCCCTGTAAACCGGTATGCTCTCATGTACAAAATCATACTTGAGAAAGGAAGCTATTTATTTATTTCTACGATTCATTCACAAACATCATCGCGTTAACGTCCATGATGTCTAACCAGTTTCAGATATTAAGGGGTCCTATTATTTTCAGCTTGAATGAAAAAGGGCTATATCAACAGGAGGCTAATATCTCTGAGAGCATTATGCTTCATATTGAACCCTATAGAATGAAGGAAAAAGGGTTACTTTTTAATAAGGAAACAGTCTTCTATCTTCCGTTGGAAATGAGATGAAAATTATTTCGTTAACACCGTACGCTGACAGTTCGTTTTCTCTCGTCACTAACGGCTAGGCAAAGAAGAAACAAGGAGACTGTGTAGTAAAGTACAACCCCCCAAAAGTGGATTTGTGTTAACCCCCTCTACCAAAAGTTTTTCACAGTCAAGTGTTGAGTCTCGGAAGGCGGCTGTGGGGTTGAGTGTTTCCATGTTAGCCATAAGGAACTAATGTTTTCTACCATGGGGTCAACTAGCTTAGCTGAGTGATCGTCCATCTATCCTAATTCCTCTAGCATAATATATGGAGTAGTAAAACTGCTTAAAGCAAGTAATCTTCAGAGTAAATTATACTATCCAGTAAATTCTTTAGTTTAGTCCACAGTAACCACGTCGGTCGGTCTTCATGACTAACATAAGGATGGTTCATAATTAAGTTGTATTCAAAGCAATAACAACAGTAAAGGTCATGAATACAATAATCCACGCCAAGTTTTGTGAATCACATAATGCAGAATAATCATTGCACTATCATCAGCATCGCCGTTCACGTGTTTTCATGTAGCATGAGGTATACTTAAGATTCAAGATGAACAACGGTATGTGGTATGATTGGGTACTCTGTCTACCACACAGACTTTTCGTAAATTAGAGTATATGCGACTGACATGCCATAGTTGCTCTGAATCTAAAAATGACGACTATATAATCTCTTTCTCCAATAGGAAGAAGGAGATAACTGATTTGACTAGCATCGTCTTCATGAGTTCAGACTAAATCAACGATGTATGAAAAGTTTCGTAAATCTATTTGGTGAGATTTGTGATTTCAAAAGTCTAATACAATATGTGGAACCTTTATTTATTGTTTAAAATCACTAAATCAATATAAATTTCTTGTTTAGTGATTCAGATACTTCATATTAATCAAATGGTTTGGTCGACAAACTATAATTAGTAATAAGCCTCATAATTTACTCCTGAAAACTGTATGTTATTTATCTGAACTCTCTTATAAACAAGGTGGCATAGAATTTCGTTCATTAGATTATTTGTCGTCAATCAGAATTTCTAGGGTGTGAACAATCATATGATTATAATCGTTATAGAAAATTTAATCGACAACGCTTCAGATGGAGTCGATTGCTCAAAGGTTATGGGTGGGAATGTGAAGCTATTTATTAGGTGCAACACACCAGTGGTGGACAAGGCTAGTGGAATGATGGACCAACCATAGTCCATATAAAAAACTGCTTTCAAATGGATCTTGTTCGGCTCCTACAACTAAACCCCTGAATGCAGTAGTGTAGCTAGATATATGTTACCTCAAGATAAATTAACAGTTAAACTAGAACTTGAAGAATTCAAAAAGAATTATACCACTTGATACGAATGTAAGTTGAAAGCTTCACGGTGCTTGATATTATGATGAAGTCAGTTTAGTTGTTTAAAAGCATCACAATATATCGATACTGTGCTCCATAAACATAGCATACTACACAGTAAAAAATTAGCCGTTCGTAGTCTTTAATACCTTAAAAAGTGGCCTACTAAAACTCAAAATTATATATTAACCATGTTCACGCGATGACGTAGGGTTTGGAGACAGATTGCGCCAAAAATATAGATATGACAATATAAAAGATTGAGTTTGACATACATAACGAGAGCTTCATGTTCTGCGGCGTTCTTTAATTGTAGTTTATTACTTTATTGTCCATGCATATTTTACGTATAATGTTGACGCAAATGTGCTAAAGAGTATAACATTCTATTTTAACCATCGCTTAGTCTACACTTAATCCATGATAAATCACCATATAATACTGCTATACAAATTATCATACATGAATTATACCCACCTTCTAATTTCAGTTCGTACAGACTAAATTACAGTACTCCACTCTATTTTGTAAGCAAACTATGTGTTTGCGGTCTTATTAGCAACAAATGCATCACGGATAAAGTATCACATAATCCATGTACTCATAATTTATGCAGTATGATAAATAATCAGACTACTTTGTAGGTAGGTCAGTTCGTTACTCTACAAAGTGTAGGATCTCATGGCAGATGATGTGAATACCAGACTATTGACCATTTTAGTAACAAAAACACGGCGTTCATCTTCGGTATAAGGTACTAACATAAGTCACAACTGGACCGCGAAGGAAGTGAAAATCATGTGACATACACTCATAAGTATACCGTTGTAACATGAATAGAGGACAGCGCGCTAAACACGACCACTGACATAATTTCTAAGTGCGAGGTAACATTTATAAGATTATAAAGGCGGCTTATTCCCCGATACAAATAGATGTATAGGTTGTTGTCATTGATGCTGGCCATGTTTATTCCAGTGGATATGACTAGCTGAAAGCACTCGTTCAAGCACCAATACTAGGCAATTTTACAACTCACTTTTGAAGAAAACCCATTCCGTAGACAACCAACATGAACGTTGCTATTCCAAATACATTATTCCTTCGGCAAAACATATTTCCCTCTTCAGTCATCAATGTCTTCTGCTTTCCAGATTATCAGTGGATGTAAGTCTAGTCATTGGGAGCTACTCTGGATATCAGGCAAGCATAACTTGGTCTCATTCAAGGTACATTTCAGGATCCTTGAAAGTTGCGCATATCGAACACTACGCTGAGAACCCGAAAAATTTGCAGCGATTTGCAGATTTTTTCAACAACATTCACTGATTACACAGTGATTTTCTGGGTTTTTAACATTCCAACGCTAACTAGGAAATATGTAGCGGTTCATGTTAATACAAGAACATAGTTGTCGCCACAGTATTATATGGTTGAAGGCAGTGTATCAAGCAACTTACTGGCGATTACAATATTCTGGTTTCAATACTTTGTTCTGATATAATACAAAGCACAATATATTTGCAACAAGTTGTCTATTCGTCATCAGAGGATAGTTTACTGTTCACTGAGTATACCTCAACCAAATACACAGAGTGCAAACGGCATCTAAACAACACAGAGACTAAGTTTTTCGGATATGCAAGCTTCAGGCTTTAGAATGGGCTTAGAAAAGGCCGGAACTGATAATTCGCAATTGCTGTGGAATCGTTAGTGACATCTTTTCACAATTAGGTACAACCTCTGACTTTAAGGCGGGTATATATGCCAGTCATGCAGACGTTTACACTGATAAACGATATAAAGTTTTCCGAAGTCCAGTAATGTCAGCATTACCGAGGCACATGCTAGGAAACAGTGTTGCATTTAAATATAAAGTTGAGCTGTGTCAGAAGGGTGCCTGAAGTTTGCGAAATAGCTATTAGGCAGAGAATGTTTGTTAGAAAATGCATATTTTAACGGAGTGAATAGGTATTGATCAGAGTACTCTATTTAGGAGTCTCCTGGGACTTATAAAACATTTCCAGTATTCCCCATATTGGATGACAGCAACGATAGTATAAATTATTCAGGTGTTCATCTTGACAGAGACAGCAATTTATACGGATGAGTAGAAGGGCTCCAGTCACTACGGAAACTCATTTATGTTCATCGAAGGCATCTTGTGAACCCATGAACTCGCAGTCGCTGAAGCCATAGTTTACTTTTAGTATTTGTTTATCAAACCCCTGATGCATCGACTATTATGGACTATTTCACCATTAGATAAGTTACCCTATAGGCCAGTCATATAAGTAATGAAACGTTCTTGCAATATTAGCCAAACACTACTGGACATAATCTATTTACACTTCAACGAGACATAACATCCTCGACCTAGTTTTCTGCCAAAATGCCACACCAATATCAATCCAAGCTGCCAAATAGCTTAAAAGTCATGACTACAAGATGGCTCAGTGTCCTCTCCCCTTTACTTTCAGCTACCCTAATAGTCTAACTTCACGAAAGCCTATACATCAAAGTTATGAAAATGTGGGCTGCAGTCTTCCATAAGCCCGTCTAAGGTGGTCTAAGTAGGATTACTGTTTCATATATAATTGTCTTACAGATGTGTAAGACATATTTTATTAAATTGATAACTCTTGTTTGAACTCAGTTGTGCCTGCTAGACCAATCAATATGATTATGTCCAGATAACGTTTGAAATTTAATGTGGTTTCTGTATAGAGCCATCGAGCTCTCGGGTCACGCACGAATCCACAATAGCATATCCAATAACACGATTTATTGGTGCAAAACATGATACTATAGCAATTTTTGTTAAGTAGTTAAGAGATGACTTCAAACTTTAAACGCCCACCAACACAATAAAGCTTAAGTATTCATTTACTTCCTTATTCTGCATCACATATGATACGTCATACTCAAAAAGAAGGATCAGCAAATGAGCCGGTCATAGCACAACTCATTGCGAGTGTTGAAAGTTTCACAGAGGCTATCAGCAAAATGCGAATGGGTTATAGAGACAGGAGCAGGTCACCATAAAGATCAAGACCCAAGTCACGGAACGGATAATAAGGATATAAACAATCTGAACAATTTTGTTGGTATCACTGAAAATTTAGTGTTCAATCGACCAGATGCAGTCTGCCATGAGCGTAAAACATGCTTAAAATAGCCAGAGCTGATTTCGATTAATTATTACAGCCGGGCACAGTACGTCCATCTGATAGCCAGTGGGCATCTCCTTTGCATATGGTCCCAAATAAAATTAAAGACGATTGTAAACCGTGTGGGGATTAAAGAGCACTTAACCGTCGAATCGTACCAGACAGGTACCCGATAACGCATATATCTAAGACTTTACAAATGGCTTACAAGATATGAGGGTATTTACTAAAATCGATTTAGTCAGGGCATATCACAATATTCCAGTAGCTGAGGAAGATATTCTAAAGACAGCTGTCACAACATCTTTTGGACTATTCGAGTCTGAACGCATGCCGTTCGGCCTATGGAATGCAGCACAGACATTCCAAAGGTTTATGGATAATCTACTTCCAAATATGCCATTTGCACAGGGGCACATAGATTACTTATTAATTGCCAGCCCGGACCAAAAATTACATAAATAACGTATTAAGACAGTGTTGAAACGACTAAACGAAAATTGCATGAACATACATCAAAGTAAATGTATTTTCGGTGTGAAAACACTAAAATTCCTTGGACATGCCATAAGCCATGAAGGAATTACACCAATCAAACAGAAGGTGAACACCGTTAAACAATACCCCATACCAAGCTCTCTAACACAATTTAGAATTTTTCTTGCTTTAATAAACTTTTATTGCAGATTTACACCCAGTTGTGTACAACTAATACAACGATTGACGGATTCGCTTGAAAGAAAACCGACAGAATTCAAGCTGACCTCTGAGCCCGTCGAGGCTACTAACCAATAAGAAAATAAACCTGCTCAAGCATCTATATTAACGTATCTAAATTCTCACTACCCTCTTGCTTTGATGGAAGATGCTTCGGACAAAGCCGTAGGCAGCACTCTTAACCAACTGGTTAAAAACGCCTGGAAACCGATTGCGTTCTTCTCAAGAAAACTCGCTTTAGTAGAGACGAGATATTCTGCCTTCGGTCGAGAACTCCTCGCAATCTACATAGCCATCAAGGATTTCCGACACATGCTCGAAAGCAGGGAATTCATAGTTTATACGGATCATAAGCCGTTAACCAATGAATTATAAACGAAAGCCGATAAATACTCACCTCGAGAAGTCCGATGCCTCGACTACATATCACAATTCATTAGTGATATACGTCACGTAGAAGGTAAAGACAATCAGGCGGCAGACGCACCATCTCGGTCAGAAATGAATATAATACATCAGTCTACAGTAAATTTCGAGACTTTGAGAGACGGCCGGGAAAATGACCAAGAATTACAAAACCTGCTGTCAACTAAAACGTCTAGTATCAAACTGAAACACCTCCTATCACTTATGGAAGGTGATCTGATTTACTGTGACACAACGAAGGCGGTGCCTTGACCTTTCGTTCCCCAAAATATGCGACTATCAATATTTAATGACTTTCATTGGTTGTCTCACCCTGGCATGAAATCTTCGAATAAACTAATCAGTGCCAGATACATATGGCCAAATCTTCAGAAGGATGTACATAAATGGGTTGCAGAGTGTTCGGCTAGTCAACAATCAAAAGTTAACCGAGACAAATTCACCCATTGGAGTTTTCCCCAACTGGATGCACGTCTTACACATGTATATATCGAATTAGTAGGCACTTTACCACGTTCAAATGGTTTTACATGTCAATTTACATACATAGATAGATTCACGAAATTTCCTATAACCATACCGATCACGGATATCACAGCCGAAACAGTAGCCAGAGTCTTCATACAGAACTGGGTGACCATTTTTGGTACACCTATAACAATAACGATGAACAGAGGAGCTCAGTTCGAACCTGAACTATTTAACAACTTAGCCAAACTTCTAGGCCCTAACAGAATACGCTACACTGCATATCATCCTCAAGCAAATGAGACAGTAGAACGATTCCATCGTCAACTAAAGGTCACTCTCATATCTCAATCATACCCCAGTCAGTGAGTGGACAGAATTCCTGCTACTAGTTATGTTGGGAATACGAACAGTTGTCAAAACTGACTCACAATGTTCAGCAGCAGAACTAGTCTTTGGGACCACTCTGAGACTACCAGGTGAGTCTACTGAAGTGTACTTGGGTATATGACCAAGTTACGCTTATCGTACAACCACAGCGTCACCGTGCACCTACAATTAGTTGTGTCCGCTAAAACAAACACGGTCAGCATTAATGTCGAGAGCCTATGCAACTATTTATTTTGTGGATTATTTACCGCTCCAGCTCACTCCCCCCCCTCTAATGCGTTCGTGAGGACCCTAAGACATACCAGACGAGGGATAGAACCCAATGCGTCAGACATTGGTAAACGTTCCTTCGATCGCTTGCGATGTTATGCAGCTTCTAGACGTCAGTCCCTACACTATGGTGTCGTTGCATAAAATATTTGTACATAATAAATCCTTTTTCATTCCACGTTCTTCTGTTTGTTTCCAGACGGCCTGGAAGTTGAAAAGAAAAAAATAAGATTTAAATCTGTGCATTTTGTATACGACAGAATAATTGTCAGCTCAATGCGTCTATTAAAAACGTGTTGAACACCAACAACAAATAATCAAACGCTTTTCTTTTTGACACGAAAATTTATAAAATGCACACAGTAAATTTTTAAAATAATAATAATAGTAATGGGTGTATCGATTTTAATTTTTTTCGTTATTTCTTTTAAGACAACAAAAAAGATTGTTATACGTACGTAGGTAGTGGGAATCGGGAGGAAATTAGTAGACATAGTATTCTTATAGGTGTTCTGGAAATCGTACATTTCTACCAGAATGCGTAGCTCTGTGCGTTATAGAGCTCTTTGATATTTCCACTTGCGTGATAATTGTTGCTTGAGGCGTAGTGACTTCGTTAATGTCAAGTTTTGCGAGTGTTGCAGAGAATTCGACATTAAAATGTTTAACTTCTAGGTAGGCTGCTTTGGGGCGGTCAATGCTGATGTTATTCTTGTGGTCATTCTTGTCAGTCGTATAGTACTTTGCTTCACGTTTAAGAACCTTGCATGGCCCTTCGTAAGTTGCGTCGAGAGGTCGGCGTACAGTATTACGACGTATGGAAACGTGTGTACTATATTTTAAGGTAGGTTGGATAAAGGTGTCTGTCGATTGTTGTCGAGTTTGAACTCGCTAAACTGAACGTATAGCATTTGTAAGCCGGTTAACGTAGGAATTGAGATCCAGGTTTGCCGAAGTGGAAGCGGTTTTCACAAACTCAACTGGTAGTCGAAGAGTCGTTCCGTAGACTAATTCGGCAACACTGCATCCAACATCTTTAACTGTGCTGCGAATCCCGAGTAACACTAGTGGTAGAGCGTCGATCCACTGAGGGATGTTTGTAGCTGTGAGTGATGCTTTCAGTTGTCGATGAAATCTTCCTACCAAACCGTTAGATTGTGGGTGGTAGGCTGTTGCTCTGAAACGCGTAGTTCTAAGGAGTTTGGTCAGAGCGTGGAACAATCCAGATTCAGACTGACGTCCACGGTCTGTTGTTACTGTGGATGAACAACCAAAGTTGGCTACCCACCGTTCGACGAAAGCGCGAGCAATCGTTTCACTAGTGATGTCTTTGAGTGGAATCGCTTCTGGCCAGCGTGTGAATCGGTTCACGCATGTCAGAAGATAAGAAAATCCACTTGATTCTGGTAGAGGTACTACCAAATCAAGGTGGACGTTATCGAATCGAGCGTCAGGGGTTGAGAAAGTGCCTAAGGGGCATTTATTATATTGAATTACTCTGTTATTCTGGCAGGCCATGCAAGTGCGCGCCCATTCTTTGATATCCTTATTCATCTTCGGCCAGCAAAATCTCTCAGTAATCAATTTACCCGTAGCACGAATTCCAGGATGAAAAGGTTGTGAAATGCACCGAAGATGATGCGTCGATAACTCCTGGGGACGACTGGACGGGCTGTACCTGTAGAAGAATCCCAAATTAAAGTGTTCTTACCTTTTTCAATCGTTTTAGTTTGAAGTCGGAGCGTTGTTGCGGCTAACTCGTGATAAAAATTGATGTCTTCACTTTGAAGTCGAGCTAGTTCAACAAGGTCGATTCCTTGGATACGATTCAAGGGGTGTATTCTCGATAAGGCGTTGGCAACTACATTGTCAGCTCCAGATATATGTCGTATGTCAGTAGAGAATTGGGAGATATAGTCTAGACGATGCGACTCTCGTGGAGAGTACTTATCTGAAGATGGTTTCATCGAAAACGTCAGTGCTTTATGGTCAGTGAATATTGTAAATTCCCGGCCTTCGATGGAATGTTGAAAATGTCGTACAGCACAGTACACGGCTAGTAGTTCGCGTCCAAAAGTGCTGTATCTTGATTCAGTATCGTTTAATTGTCTTGAGAAGAATGCTAAAGGTTGTCGAGCTTGGCTAATCTATTGTTACAGAACTGCGCCAATGGCTAGGTAAGATGCGTCAACCGCGATGCTGACGGGAGCTTCAGTATTGTGATGTGCCAGCATATTCGTATTAGCTATTGCTTCTTTAGTTGCAGTAAAGGCTTTCTTTGACTCTGCATTGATTGTGACCACCTTTTCAATCTCGCGAAGCTGATCCGTTAGTGGTTTCATGATAGATGCACACTTGGGTATAAATCGTCTGTAGAAACTTTCCAATCCATTGAAAGCTCGCAACTGCTGAACGGTAGTTGGTTCCGGATACTCCAGAATAACCTCTCCTTGTGTCTTAGGGGTTGTATATCATTAGCATTAGTAGTACGCCCCGGGAAGTTCAACGAGGTTGTTTCCATTTGTCATTTCTGTATATTTATAGTAACTCCATATTGTTGCAGTCTTCCAAAAGCTGTGTCTATATGTTTCATATGTGTTCCCCCGTCTGGACTTGCTATCAAGTAGTCGTCGATATATTCATGGACATGGTGAAGCCTGCAGAACATGTCGTCGATGAAATGTTTGTGCAGCATTTCTCAAACCAAAGGACATTCGTTAAGACTGAATGGGATTATGATAATGGTTTCTAGGATGTGATTTTCGGACATCGACATTTGATTGTATAACTTTGCCAGGTAAATTTTTGAAAATACGGTCATTCACTTCAAGGTAGCCGTTAAATCATGGGTGTGTGGTAAAGGCTAATAACCAGGTGTATTTCTATCGTTGAAATGTCGGCAATCAACTGTGGGACGCCAATCATTGGTATCTTCCTTCGGGACCATATGTAATAGAGACGACCATGGGCTACTGGATGGACGGATTATTCACAGGTCAATCATATGAACCAATTTGTTTTTCGTTGACCAATTACCTCTTTCATACGCGATAACATTTCTATCGCTGAACCGCTATCAAGCTCAATGGTGGGAAACAATTCGTCAAGACGTCGTCTGTCGGATAAGTCTTCACGTTTGAGAATTGATCTTTTGAGCCGTTCGTACAGTTCTAGGCAGTCGGGACTGACAAAAAAGGGGTGACATACCTGTTCAATTCACGCGGAAGTGACCTTACAACCGCCAGAAATTGAATGCGTGGATCTGTCACACCATGGTCTCGAAATTCCGCTTCTGCGTAGCAGAACCAGGCTTCTACATTATCTGCCCAAAAAGGAATGAGCTGAAAGCTTGGGTGCGTAGGGGTTTTAAACCTAATAAGCTAAATAGTCTGATCTGACATCATAAAAATTCTATTGTTTGCAAATACAAAGATACTGTGAAAAGTATGCGGTAAAAACACAAATATCACCAATAATACTCTGTTAAAAACCATAAAAAGAAATTCACAGTAATGATCGTGTCCAGATTACGTCGAGCATACCAGTGAAGTGTACTCGGGTATATGACCAAGTTACGCTTATCGTACAACCACAGCCACTTATATCGATTGGACCCACTCTTACGAGTGAGAAGAAATCAGAAGGCACTGAAAGATGAAGGAGAAATTATATTTGACCGCAAACAGAGCTTCAATGGGATAGAAACGTCTAGGCTGGTAAACTAGAGAGAGATGCTGCCCACAGTAGTTCAAGTCATGATCTGGTTGTGATGCGTGACCGCGCACCTACAATTAGTTGTGTCCGCTAAAACAAGCATGGTCAGCATCAATGTCGAGAGCCTATGCAACTATTTATTTTGTGGATTATTTACCGCTGCACTAGTAACCCTCATACTTCAATTAAGAAACTTAATTTGGGAACTTACGTAGACCAACTACGGGATCAAATGTCTAAACTTAAGCCAATTAACACTTGTGAACAGTTACTAGAGACGCTTTTACTTGAGGATCTAAGCAACTGCTCGCACGTCTGGATAAGACGTAACAAAATAAGATCTCCACTTAGCCATCCTTTAGAAGGTCCATTCAAAGTTATTCTAAGAAAACCTAAATATCTTTTGATACAGAAACAAGGAAACATCGACTCAGTAAATATTGATGGGTTAAAATCGGCTTATCTAGATAATGAACCACCATACGCGTTGTTAGATTGTTTGCCTGACCAAACAACCACGAAATCGAGAGCTAAATACGTGAAATCTGCAGAAGGTGTTAAAGGCGTTATATGGGCACTGTAAGATCTTTTTGATGGTTCTGTTTGAAAATCCCTCTAAGTAACATTTTCTACTATAATTAATTGTTTCGCGTTTAAAAGTACATCTATTCCCCTCAATCCGTTCAGCTGTACATTATAATGACCTGTCGACTCTAAGTGAGACAGTTGCTATTTATTTTCATTATAATATTTGTTTTTCCTTAGGTTTATACTGGATTTCAATTATTCTTATGAACTTCATATACTTTGTCTTGCTGGACATTTTGGCTTTGGCGGCTGTCACATTGGTCTGTTCCTCTTCTTGATTGTATTGTTTGATTTGACTGGCTTTGTGCATTTTCTGATTGTGGGTTAACGTACACTTCTAGAAGTTCAAATATCGTGTTGTTAAAAGTAACTTTTGATACTTTGTTATTGATATTTCTATAGATTTAGACCTCACTTTCTGGACAGGCAATACGTGATCTATCCCAAAATAATAGAATAACATTCTCGTTTATTCCTTGAAACTAAATTGATTACTTAAATTTTTGGGATAAATTTTGGTTGAATAACTGGTGGTGTCATATTTTCAGGTGATAGTGTACATTTGTGTAAATAATTTCACACAGAACTGTTCCTCCTCCAACGATTTGTTTAGAATTTCGACTGGGCAAGAGTACGCGTATCTGAACAAACCTTAACAGTTATTCTTTAATTAGAACTGTCTTATTTCGGATCCCACACATGATTTGATGGCCTAGAACATTAGCCTGACCATCAATAATATATTTTTTCAATTTTATTATGCGTAACAACTCGACGCTTGCATCATTTCCTAACCGACCACCAGTGAAACATCTGGTGGACATGATTTCCAACCACATGGAATATGAAACTTCCCTAATCCCGTGCAACTTAATCAAATCGAAATTCTCATTCAGTTAACAAGTCTTAATAAACTGGATAGACCTTATAATTAATCTAGTCCCGACTTTAGTTATCAGTATGATTTGTTCGAAGGACAACAACCCCTCCCCTTATGTTTTACTGAAACTGCGCCCTTGATACTAACTTACGTTCATATTTGAGTGATACTATTAGTCAGTTTTACTTGTATGACCACGCATTCATCCAATACCTGATAAATGCTAGATCGATGTGAAATAAAGTGACTGGCCTAATGATGCATGCACCACTCTGTAAACTGTCATTCATTATGATAAATTAATCATGGACTAATTCAAACATCCCTAATTTATGTATATGTCTTGAAGATTGCAACCTATGCCATAGAGATAAATTACGTGACGGTGGTAGGGGCTGCTGAGTGTGAATTAGTTCAAGGCTGAACTCACTAAATGTGACGCAAGACTCTATATGGGTTATTCTAAAACGCACAAGACCTCGATCAATCAATCAGTCAATACCTATTACCGTAGGTTGAGCATAGGCCGCCAATCAGCATTCTCAAACCATCTCTGTTCTGGACTCTCCTTTCTAATTGTCCTCCAAGTGTTGATCATTTTTTATATCTGCTCTCAATTCCGGGCGTAAAGTGTTTTCTAGTCTTTCCTTTTTCATTTGGCTTTTAGGATCCCAATGTAATGCGTGTCTTGTGAATCAGTTTGGTGATTTTCGCACTGTTAATTTGGTTCAAATCATTACAATCAGAGTATCACTAAATTATAAGGTTCGGATACGGCTACTCAAAGCCAGTAAACGTAGTTAATGGAGTCGTTCAGAGAAGTGTTATTGAACCATTACTCTTTCTTTGTACTGACAACGTATGCCAGCGATTTACACCTTATTTATTTCCATTAACTAATAAGTTCTATAATATTCTGCTTTAAGTAGACAAATAAATTGTCAGTTAGTGTTGACTATTGTCACATTTATTACATAATTTTGCACTTTTTCATATAATAGCTTTGATTAATTGACTGCAGCCCAAGATGGATATCTGTTGATATAATTCCTTTTAAGTACACAATAATGAAGCAGTACAATACTTTGTACATGACCCTCTCAGTACCTTTCAGTACGAGAACATAATTCATTTCATCTTATCTAGACAGACATTTCACTACCCATACTTCCAACAAGGCAGTACGACTCTATAGCTCAAATGAACCTACATTTTGGGTCACTCTAAACCGAGACGATCGTGCACTCACTTATATTATTAAATACAACCTACTCCGAGTGATTATCATCGTATAACACATAACCGAGAGTCCTCCTCAGTAAGAACCTTGCCGTGGTCAACCATCATCTTCACAACAAGATCCATCCAGTAGTGGATTATTAATGTGCATCGATTACTCCGACCTACTCATATAAGGCATGGTGTCTAACCTCTATAATTAAAATGACACCACAATATGGTACCCTAGATGTAATTTTCCAACATTATTCTGTAGTGCGACATTAATGATTATGAAATTCTTGGCAAGACCAACAAGCTGGTGACAAGAGATGAATGTAGATATATGTCGTACAGCGAGTAATTTTGACAATTGTCGCAAATCGAAAAATCATGTTTCAAAGTGAACTATGTGGCCAGTATTGACTGAAGCTTGACAGATAATCCATACAGGTTATTGTAGTCCATTTTTTAGAAAATGTTATGCACTAGTTGTCGTTGATTCCCATTCTAATTCACCGAAGCTATTTTTTGCGACTTCGCCAATTGAGGATTTCACGATACAGGTACTAAGGAAAGTATTTAGCCGTAAAGGTGTACTGTTGGTATTAGCAACCAACAATGGTCACCGTTTTGCAGCAGCATCAGTTACCACCTGGTTGAAAGGAATAGATCGTAAACATCTGTTCACAGCCCCTAAACATCTGTATTCTAATGAGAAAGCAGAAAATGTTGTCAAAACGTTGATAACCACCAATAACTGTATTTCTGCTAAAACATTCAGTTAACTGAAGAGGGAAAAGACATTTCTACTACAATAAAGAAATAGTAAGCCTGCCTCAACTAAGCAAACCCCAGCAGAACCATCGAAAGCAAGAAGTCTATGATCAAATGAGGTGTGCTTAGAGTCAGCAGAAGTCAGTTATTACCGTGGAAATTATTTACGACCTTCTACTGGAATTGTACTGAAGAAAATGGGCAGGTCGACGGTGCGTATACTGGACGCTGATGATCTAAGTATACATAATCGTCAGGTGGACCAAATATACTTCTAGAACCCAGGTGAATTCAGTCCAATTTCCAACGCTAATTCACAAATTGATGAGTATTTTCTGGAAAGTTTGAATACTGCTTCCAGTGAACAATTAGATGCAAGTATAATAAATTTACGTCAGAAGCGCAGAATGATCTACAAAAGCCTAAGCATTCACTCAAGCTGTAGTAGGATGTGGTGTTTATATGAAACAGTAATGGTATCATACAATCGTGTGTGCACTGATTGAATTCCTAAATACATATCACCTTCACCTGTGTTTTGTGTCTTCTTGATTATTGTCTGATCTGTTCCGCTAGTTACTATTCACAGTTCTAAGAAATACTACAATAAACGTTCAGTAAGAATCGGTTAACTAAACTCATCGCTAAGGTCAATAAGCTCATTTCTATAATACCCCCCCACACACACACACAGACGAAAAAAACAATCTGGTGACAAAAATGTTCAGTTATCAAGCAAACAACAAGAACATAAGGATATGTGAATTGCAGAATTATTTTGCACCAACCAGTCACAAACTGTAGAAACGGCAGGAACCAGTAAAAGCAACCATCTGATCATCCAAACCATATTTATGGATCTACAAGTACAATTTATCAGCACCTAACAGAGAGAACATATTCTTGGTAAAAATTTCGCCACATGTAGAATAAGCTACCTGTGGATATAATGTCCCGCTCCCCATATAACTCACCACACTATTTTTCCGTTTCAATAGGCTCTGTTTTTGCTTCATAACGCCGACATTATACCTACACTTCAAATCGCAGGTCTTCCTACCATAAATCGTATTCATGTGTTCCACAGTGGTTTCGCTCCTTTTACTCATTTTATGTACGCATAGAAAAATATCACTATGTCTGCAATTATTCGTAATCTAACTCACACAACACCAGTCCAAATCATCTATTGGATAACTTTGTTTTGAGCCATATTTGTGAGTGGAGCAAAGTCAGTAGGCGCCCTGTTTTCTGGGATCTCAACCCACCATACATTTCTTAGGTGGAGACCACATCTGTAGGCAAGTGGGGTGGGGCTTTTAATGAAATTTTTTATCAACAAGTGTATCAACTTATGTACCTCATGACCAACTTGTTTCAACCTAGATCACAAACAGACGCTCTTAGACCTTGTGTTTACACATAAACCTGACAGTGTTAGATATCGTAAACTCTTACTCCCAACTGGTTATTAGTGACAACGTTGTCTTACCCTTCGAATTTTAAACTTATAGTATTGGAAACGAATCTGTTCCACCCGTCTAAATGTATGGCAAGCAGGTATCTAAGAAATTGGAAATCGCACCTCGATGTATGACCAAGTTGCGTTTGCCGTACAACGATAAAATCCACTCATAAGAATGAGGATAAATCGGAAGGTAGTAAGGTATAAAAGAAAAGTTTTATTCGATAGTGAGTAGAACGTCAATGGGATAGCAACTTCTAGGCTGGTAAACTAAAGAGAGATGCTTCCCACAGTGGGTTGTGTCGTGATCTGGTAATAATGCGTGACAACACGCCTGCAACTAGTCGTGTCTCTTGAAACCAACATGGTCAGCATCAATGTCGAGAGCCTATGTACCTATTTACCCGAGTACCCGGGTATATGACCAAGTTACGCTTGTCGTACAACCACAGCCACTTATATCGATTGGACCCACTCTTACGAGTGAGAAGAAATCAGAAGGCACTGAAAGATGAAGGAGAAATTATATTTGACCGCAAACAGAGCTTCAATGGGATAGAAACGTCTAGGCTGGTAAACTAAAGAGAGATGCTACCCACAGTGGTTCAAGTCATGATCTGGTTGTGATGCGTGACCGCGCACCTACAATTAGTTGTGTCCGCTAAAACAATCATGGTCAGCATCAATGTCGAGAGCCTATACAACTACTTATTTTGGGGATTATTTACCGCTACAAGGTCTATCCAATAGAAATTACCTGATTCAAGTAATTGCGCACGTAATGTTACCTTATGTCAATCATCTGACTGTTTTGTTAAAAATTCTAAAAATGCAAAAATACTAGTGATTTTCTTAGGATTTTTTCGTTTTCTCCAGGTGTAATAGGAATCTTAAAATTTCAACGTTATATTCCAATTGAAACGCAAAGTCGTACACAAGCAAAGTTAACGAAAGTAGCCCTACCAATCAACTAACCACAGAGGAGCTCGGGAAGGACATTAGTCTCACAATTTTCCTATCTGTTCAGTGGTATAGCAGTTTTTGAACACTAATGGCTGTTATTGGATACATCATGAGGTGACCTTGACGGTTATTGTGTTGCACGTGAAACCGGTTATAAACCGGTTTTTCTGACAAGCTGGCAAATCAAATACGTTGGTAGACTAATTCTTATTGTTTTTAATAGGCCTCTCTCCCTAAAGAGATAATTTGTAAGTCACTTTCAAGCATTTTGTTCTAGTATGACATCTTCGAAGGTGTTTGTGAATTTACAGATCATATATATATATATATATATATATATATATATATATATATATATAATGCGTTAAGCAGTGTTTGCTTAATAGTTATCGTTTTGATTTTATCTATATGTTTATCGCTGCCATCGCATCAGTTACATAACTATTGTTTCCAAACTACAATTCTGTTGGCATATTAGGCTGACTCAATATAATATTTATATGTAGTGGTATTATACAGTAAATAGTCATTTGCACTGTTTTGGGACTCAGTTAGAGAAACTAACTTCATTGCAGCTGCATGAAATTTTGTAGTAAGTACCATTCTCATTCAAATTTTTGAGTTCGCCAGGTCATTTGGAGAACAGTAATAGGGAAATCCAAAGTCTCAAAGAAAAGTAGTAATAACAGCTGCAACGTGAGTGTGAAGCCAGTGTTCTTTTCTATCCAAACAATATTGTGATGCAAATTGACATCAGTAGTGTATGCATAGTATGGAGGTAGTTCTGTGAAGAGAAATAGAGTGAAATCATAATCCAGAAGTTAGTTCTACTGTAGGTCAGTAGAATTATCTGGTAAAAGATACAGTTGGGTCAAGAATACAAACAGGAAAGGATCTTTTTATTGAAAAGGCTTAGTCACTTTATGAATAATCATGAAAGAACCATGGTACAATCGCCACCGCGATGACCACATTGAGCTGTTACTAGTGATTCTACCTTATTACAACTAAAGTTATTAAAATGGCCGGATCCGCAGTTAGTACTTTTCACAAAAGTTTGTACCGACTTCATGCAATTGTTCTTTTAGCCGAGGTCATCACATCCTTCTATGAATTGTTTCTAGCAAGTGCCGTGTCCATATACAGATCCTTTATACCAAAGTTTACTAATCATACGTAGATACGTTATGGTGTTTATTCCTGTTATTAACCATTGTGTGTGCAGATAAATTCCATTAACTACTTCATCCCTATCCACGATCGGTATTCATATTACACTCCAGTACCACTAATTTACTTATTTCTAAAGTTACTTCTTATGAGCACTTAATGCAAACAGCGTACTAATTGTAAGGGTTTCCATTTTAGTTTTTGAGTTGTTTCGTATACCCAGTCACCACCTACCTTGACAGTAGGCACTTGGGGGGGGGTCTGCGTGAATGCCATTGGAGGCTCTGATTGGCATAGCTGAGAACGGGTCACAGTTGCTCAGGTGCATTCGTTCTTTACTCCCTTTCAAATTGTGAGCTTAAAACTACTTCACACCTTTTCATGAACTAATTCTTCTTGGACTATATTCTATGTCTATTTTTTTCATTGTTATTGAAGTAATTGCCACTTTTCAATTGGTGTCCGTCTTACTGTACTGTTGAGGTGTGGGAACTTGAACCGATTGACATGTACCAGTTTTTATGTCGTACATACATACATTTTCATGTCATAATAAGTTTTCCATCCCGTTCCTTCGTTGCCACTTGGAGTTTACCTCATACCATTAAAACAGCATGTTTCAATAAATTGACAATTCTGATGACATTTGCACGAAGGTTTCTAAACTTGAGAATCTTCTAGATAGCTTATTTAATCTTGCTTGAAGTTTCAGAAGCATCGCTAAGTATGATGAACTATTTTTAGTTTGTCTGATTGCGACAGGACTAAAGAATGGGAACAAATAAATGAGGTGAAGATTTTCCATTACAGGGTCATAGCGCACGGTTAAGTTAACAATGTTGACGATTTATCGCAGGTTGGCTAGTTTTGGCGAGGAAATTATCATCAGGTTTGCTTCGAAAAACATGTCCATTCGGCTTAGGTAAATTGATCTACCTAGTGAGTGTTTGGAGAAGCATGATAAACTTCTTTTTCAGTTTCACAAACGTTGGCTAGAGAAGTCACTTGGATTTGGTACATTCTTTACGCGTTCCAAAGTTTCCCTCCAGCAGATAATGATTCTGCTAATCCAGTGGTTATTAGAGACACTTGTAACTAAAGCTACAGCCATGGCAGATGCTAGTAAAATTACGTCTGTTCAGTGGTATTCGTACTAAAGAAATGTATACTCAGAGATACTAATGAGAATATCCAATGTCTATGGGAGGTGGTGATAAATTTATTGAGATTGATGAGATGGTTCTCAGAATGCTCATGTCGTGCACACAGCATTCATACAGTATGAGTAGGTGGATTTTTTGTCAAAACCTACAGTGAATATTTGGCATTTGGAACCGATGTCTCAAAAAAAGACACTTTAAAAGGATTCCTGACCGCATGAAATTTACTTTAATCCCAATTATTGAGAAACCAGGAACAACAATTTATGCCGACAATTTGAAGTCATACAAGTGCCTATTAAGACTTGGATGCAATCATCATATCGTTGTTCACAGCCGGCACTTTTTGAATCCCACAACAAGAATTCACATAAATAAAGTAAATGCCATGCGGTCTAGACTAAAAAACGATCTTCATAAATATAAAGGAACTCGTGAAAAAATGCTTTATAGACACATGTATAAGTATTTATACAGAAGTTTAATTTTAAATGTTTGCAACCATTGAGACATTTATTAGTCACGTAAAATTATTGTATGCATTTTAATAATACTTCATTTTGGCAGTTTTTTCCAACAATAATATCATCGCATCTCAGACCGCTTTCTTACTGGGCAGTTTTATCTTAGCTAATGTCAAAGTCAAACCGAGAGATGCTTGAGCTCGTACCTGTCCTTAAGTCCTACTATCTTTATAAACATGTTTTTCTAGTTATTAAATAAATTGCAGAGTTCGAAAATACAAATCTTTGCTTGTACCATATATATATATATATATATATATATATATATATATATGCCTTGATGTAAGCCAATTTTGATATGTCTTAGAAGTTGACATGCGGTTTGTCTCCATCTGTCTTATTGCAGCCGAATTTTCACTGTTGCTTACGTTACCTACCATTGTTATGATGGTTTCTCGAGCCCTTCGTCTATATAGTTTTTCTTCTCTTACCGTAGTAAGCCGAAAAATCAGGTTGTCACCACCACTAGTTCACGTAGTTACTAGCCAGTATCTTGTGTCATGCAACAAGTGGTCGCCTAACCAATATTTCCCTAGACAGTGAATTTTTGACCGAGAATATTATCTATCGTTACTCGATTGCATGTGAACATTCAACCCAAAATGATAACCCACCTACCACTTTGCTATTTTGTTCCCACTTTGTTTTGCATTTCCCCTGTTTGTCCATTTTTGTCTTTTTGATCAATTGAATATTAGTCTGTATTAGGTTGTATATCTTTCTAACCTGTTTTTATATGCTATGGTTATAAGCATATATTAACACAAACTTCGAAGTAGTACAGCATATGTTTGCATACACATTTGTCATATTTTCTAGGTTTTTGACTTCACGATACATGTCACCAACGTCACCGATGGGAGTAATATCTGAGACTGCTGCTGCTCAACTGCTAGATTTTTCTCAGCGCCTTGATATTGGACTTCTTGATCGTGTAGTCAGTTGTATGTATCATGAAGCAGGGGATCAACAGAAAATAGCTGAGAAAGTTCTAAACACGCTCAAAGAACACCCGGATGCATGGATGCGTGTGGATTCAATCCTAGAATTCAGTTCCAATCAAGAAACGAAATACTTTGCCCTTCAAATACTGGAAGCATTAATCAAAACACGTTGGAAAGTTTTAGCCCGTCCTCAATGTGAAGGTAAAATACCGTGGCTCAAAATTTTCTTCTTAGGTATTAAAAAGTATATTGTTGGTTTGATTATTCAGACGTCGTCTAGTTCAGAGCTACTAGAGTCGGAAAAGACGTATCTTGGAAAGTTGAATATGATTCTAGTTGAAGTAAGAATTTTCATGTAACTTACTTTTCTTTAGATACTAAAACATGAATGGCCTAATAACTGGTCAACATTCATTAGTGACATTGTTGGTGCAAGTAAAACCAATGAATCTTTGTGTCAAAACAATATGGTTATTTTGCGTCTTCTAAGCGAAGAGGTTTTCGACTTTTCCTTGGGACAAATGACTCAAACAAAAGCCAAACACCTTAAAGATTCAATGTGTCAGCAATTCAGCTTGATATTTCAACTTTGTCAGTATGTCCTAGAAAACTCGCAGAATGCATCGTTAGTTGTTTCAACGTTGGAGACCTTGCTTCGTTTTATGCATTGGATTCCTCTAGGATATATATTTGAGACTAATTTAATACAAACTCTAGTGTTCAAATTCTTCAATGTCCCTCTGTTCCGAAATGTTACTTTAAAGTGTCTTGCAGAAATTGGTATGTTTTATTAATGTTGATATTTTTTTGCACAGCTGGTGTACTAGTTGACGAATATGATACTCAGCTAGTAGAATTATTTGTTTCTACTACCGAAAAACTAAAAGAAGTGAGTTTTTTTCACACTATCTATTTATTGTCATATAGATGCTACCTTTAGAAACACGACTTAAAGAAGCTTATGAACGTGGAAGTAATGATGAACAAAATTTTATCCAAAATCTGGCGATTTTCTATACAACATTTCTCAAAGGTCATAGCAGTCTCGTAGAAAAACCTGAACTTATTTGGAAGTTACAGGATGCTTATGCTTACCTTTTAATGCTCTCTGAAGTTGAGGAAAGGGAAATATTCAAGATTTGCTTAGAATATTGGAATATTCTAGTTTCTGATCTGTATCGAGAAAGTCTTACAACTACTGTGGTTGGGACATTAGCTGAATCTACCAATGCAGAAGGTCGAAATAAACAATACGCTCCAATTTTGTCTAAGGTATTTTGAATTTCTATTATATAGAGTTGTAGACTATTCATTTTATTTGACATGTTAGTTGGATGAAGTTGCTCGTTTTTTATCGACACATCAGTAGTATTACGGTTAATGGACACTGTACTTTGAGTTTCGTTTACGAACAGTTCCTATCATATTAATAGGCAAGCATTTCATATTTTTGATTTTGGTGTCATTCATGAATAGGGTGGTAGAATTGGTAATGACATAGGCGTTTTTATTTTCAAATATAGTAAAAACATAGCATCTTAGTAAATAATTCTGCCGTTTGATTCTTATTCTATATCTTACCTAATTCAGCTATGGAGCATTTTCATTGTCAGCTTGAAACTGTTCTGAATAAATCTAATTAAATGAGACAGTAAACTCCTTTATTGATAAAAACGCATATTTGACTATATATTATAGTCAGGTGCACTTTGTTTTTCCAAGATTTCAAGTCTTCTACTTATTATAACGTGATCTACATTTAGTACTGGTTAGCATTTTTGTTTCTAATCTTTTCGGTTAATGTGTTAGATATTTTGGTCCTACATACTATATTTTTCATACAAGAAAGCGGTAACTTCTTACTTACGCACCAGCTTTGGAATATTTAAACTTTCAGGGACATTTTGTCACATCGTGAGTAGTAAATAATTTTATTAATACTAATACCATTGTCTTACAAGCCACCTTGATACCTCAAGTTTACTTGAAGTAATAACTTATTTGTTTGATGATTTTCATCTGTGTAGCTTCGACGAATTATGATCTCACGTATGGCTCGTCCTGAAGAAGTGCTTGTAGTTGAAAATGAACATGGAGAGGTTGTCAGAGAATTTATGAAGGACACAGACAGTCTTAACTTATATAAGAGCATGCGCGAAACACTGGTATACTTAACTCACTTGGATTATTCCGTAAGTGTTATTTTGCTTTGCTCACCTATTTAAATTGCTTATTTTTCGCGTACACTGTTTTGCATGTATTACGATTGTAGCCTTTAATACTACTAGACGGTAAGCCAATCGGACTTAGTCGATATGTTTCTTGCATTCTGAATACGGCAATTGTTTGCATATCTATCATAATTACGTGAGCTTGTTTTAAGGAGATGAATATTTCTCTTTAATAATCAAATTAGAGTTGATGAATTAATAATAAAATAATTAGAAAGTTGGAAATTTACTTAATATAAGTTTGTTTAGCTTTTAATAATGACTTATTTGTACGATAATATTCTATAATTTTGGTGACTAAAGTGCTTAACATTCAACTACAAAGTTGTATTTCGAAACACCGCTACTTTGGTTTGGACATTTAGAAACTACCACTTACCTTCACATAACAGTGTAGCGAAAAATGGAGTACTGAATTAACAATTTACGTTTCATCAAATTAGCAGATTCCGCATTTTTATTCACAGGTGTTGTCATTCTTTGTAGTCTGTAATTTCAAATGTTCAATAAACTAAAACTCATTTCCACGAATTGTTAGTTTGAAAATCTGAATTGGTTGAATATATCTATGTTTATAGCTGTATTAAATCCTCTAGAAATCCCTACTTATCGTAACTAAACGCGTGCTAATTTCCACTCAATATACATCACTATGACGATATTACCTTACTCCAAATGATTAGTTGAGTCGTAATCAAATAAACTCTTATACTTCAGTAGGTGTTATTCTCCGTTATCTAATCAATAAATTGTTTGTATAGTCTAGAGGTAGCCAAACCAAAGTGTGAATTCAGTTCATGAAGTTACGGACTTGGTTTGAGCCATGGTATTAGATGCCGACTAACTGATTGGGGTCTGCGCGACTGTGTTGGTCGATTGGTTGGAGACTCTGGGTGGGATGATCCAATATTTGTCATAGTGGCACAGGTGCATTCACTCCCTAAGTTAAGACAAGCGTCTTTGAATTTTTTTGTAGTGGAAATATCTGTAGATTCTCTCTGCGATTATTTTAACCAGTGATTGAATACCATGTAATATGACTCAGAATCAGTAGCGATGGTGCATGACCACTCACTTTTTGTTTCTCCCTAGATTCTGAATGTTAGAATTAGTTTTACATCTTTTTCTTGATTGGCTGACTCTATCTTCTCAAATTATATTCTCTATACGTAACTACCACTGATGCTACGACTACGTCAGTGTTCTTATTGTTGTGTTGATATGATGTAGCGACTTAAATCGATGCATATGTGTGCCATTTTGTGTGTTGTTAATGGCCGTGAATGTTTCCCTTCCCCATTCCTAATTCGTATCATAAGCATGGTTTTGTGATTAAACCGAATTTTAAAATTTCAATCACCAAAAATGTCTTTTGCAGGATACAAAAAAAATTATGATCGAAAAGTTGCAACACCAAGTTGATGGACGAGAGTGGTCATGGCACAATCTCAATACACTTTGTTGGGCAATTGGTAGCATCTCTGGTGCTATGCAAGAAGATGATGAAAGAAGTTTTCTAGTTATTGTAATCCGAGACCTTCTTGGATTGTGTGAACAAAAACGTGGCAAAGACAATAAGGCTATTGTTGCCAGCAATATCATGTACGTTGTTGGCCAATATCCTAGGTTTCTACGCGCACATTGGCGATTCCTAAAAACTGTAATTACAAAGCTTTTTGAATTTATGCACGAAACGCATGAAGGTGTGCAAGATATGGCTTGTGATACTTTCATCAAAATTGCCCAGAAATGTCGACGACAATTAGTAACTATACAGGTACGTAGTCTATTCTATCCAGCTTCATAAAATATTGATTAGTTCATGTGAACATAAATAACTGCATATTTCTGTCTTAGTTCGGTTTTGTTGTACGTATGTAGATTGATCCTAAAAATGCTCACCTCATCTTACTCCACGGATTTCCGTTTCCAGCAGTGAGGCATTATCAAGTACAGTGCTAGCACACCAAAAACCTCTCTCAAAAGGACCATATGTAACCGGCCCCAAGCAGTCCTTACTAGGGCACTACGACCAGGCTCCCAGACCAATCCCTAACTCAGTTTGCTTCCACAATATGGGGAACCGAAAGTAATAACCACCCTCATACCTCTTACAGCACTCGAGGCAAATGTGCATACAATTAGTTCCTGTTTCACATTGTGCTATGTATGCAACTACAATCGTCCCTCACTTTCTAAAGAAGTTAGCTTATCGGCTATAAGTCAGGAATTGTTATGTTGACCGTTTTGTGAAATTACGGGACTCACTTTACTTATCATATTTTTTTTTACAGGGTAGTGCTTTGATGCCTTTTAAATCCAATGATTTAGGATCGACTTTATGCAATTTCATCAATTTAATTCGATAGAGATCATTCGGACATTAAAGCAACAGAATAAGTAACAACAATCGTAAATAAGAAATAAGCTGCTTTTTACTGTAAATATTAGTAAAAGATTGAAATATCATAATGTTAATGACTATTCCTGCATGTGTAATTCATTTGAGGCTCGTTTACTTCAGTTTTTACTGGAAGATGAACATGTGTCTTTATTTTGTGTATGGAAAATGCAAATGACACCATGTTTATTATAGACTTATTATTGGCATTCTGAGATAGGCTTTGATTTCGTTTTTGATTTTAAATCATGGAAACCAACTAAAAACAGTCAGAAAGAATTTCATAAATAGTCAGTCAAATGTCTTCATTAGGATATTTTTAACGAGACTGATTTCCCACCATTTACTTTAGCAACTATTATAGCTGCATCACAGATACACCGTCCATCAGCTGATGATAGTTAGAATTCATCTTCAGATGTAACCTGTTTTCTCTAAATTCCTTAATCAGTTACTTCTAAACGATTCATTGCGGCAGACTTTGCCGCACATATAGATAAATGTGATATTTCATTTTCTTATAGTGTCGACGTGGTGTAAACAACTACGTATTTTTATAATTACTTTTATTATATTAGTAGTCTAGCACTTTTTTAACTGTACAATTTTTGTCCCTTTATTTATATAGTATGGAGAAGCAGTTGAATTCATTGAGGAGATTTTAAAGGAAATCGATATCATAATAAATGATTTACAACCTCAACAAGTTCATACATTTTATGAAGCTGTAGGTGTTATTATCAGTGCCCAAGTTGACTCAGCTGTTGAAGCCAGACAAATAGAAAGGCTTTTCCGATTACCCAACCAGGTAAGTTCTACACCTCTTTAAATTTACTTTAAATGTAGATTTGGGATGGAATTCTCGTGCAGGCTGCGTGCAACATTGACTTGTTAAGAGACTTCGAAGTTGTGCAACAGCTTTGTAATTTACTGAAAACAAACCATAGTGCCTGCAAATCCCTTGGAAATTCTTATCTTGTTCAGGTAAATATAACTTTGAATCTCTGATACTGTAGTTTTACTAATTATTTAACTTTATTTTAAAATAACATATATTCTCTTTTTAGCTTGGTCGTATTTACCTGGACATGTTAAATGTTTATAAGATAATGTCCCAAAATATTGGTCAGGCAGTGGCTACAAACGGAGAGCAAGTGACAAAACAACCGCTTATTCGCAGCATGCGATCGGTTAAGAAGGCAATACTAAATTTATTATCTTGTTGGATAAAAAGGACTACAGATCCTGTATTTGTAAGTTGTTTACGAATGCCAGATGTAGTGTCCGTTGAAGTTCATTGGTTATAAATATTCCTATCATAACCCAAAATTTTATCGTCACTTATTCCTGTCTTTTGTACAGGTAGCTGAAAATATTGTACCTCCGTTATTGGATGCTGTAGCTGACGATTACCAAAAAAACCTTCCTGCTGCTCGAGAGGCAGAAGTTTTGAGCTTGATGGCTACTCTTGTAAATCGTCTTGAAGACCATATCCTTCCAGCCTTGCCTCGTGTTTTAGATGCAGTATTTCAGTCTACTTTAGAGATGATCGATAAAGATTTAGAAGAATTTCCTGAACATCGAACTAATTTCTTCACCCTTCTGCAGGCTGTAAATGCACATTGCTTCTCTGCTTTGTTAAGCTTAACACCTGACAAGTTCAAATTGATCTTAGATAGTGTTATTTGGGCAATCAAACACACTATGCGACAAGTAAGCTCTCAGCTGTTTCATTTTCATATTCTCAGTGTCACTATATGCACTATCTTGGATAAGTATCACAGCACTGGTATTGCGTACTATTTTTCGGATGTATAATAATCGTCATATTTACGCGACTTAAGTACAATTAGAATGGCTTGTGTGTTATTGCACAGTGAGGTAGTATCATCTGCATACTCAAAGTCGAAAAGTCCTCCAAGTAGCAGATCTACACAACCATCATGCACTTCCTGTAGAACAGTTTCTAAAATATCATCGATAGCTAAATTAAAAAGAAATGGTAAGATTGAACAACTCTGCTTAACCCTACTGGTGAGTCGGAACATTGGAGGAAGATGGTTGTATGCTCTCACTGTTCGATATCTTTACTTATAGAGCCTCTAATATATTAATGCACTTCTCAGATACACTGTTCTCAAATTGTAACTTCTAGAGCATAGTCCTGCCCAACGAATCGAAGGCACCCCTGATATCAAGAAACAATGATTACTGGCCTGCAATACGTATGACGGTATTCCAGCACTTGGCGGAGGGTGAAAACGTAATCAATATATTCACATCTTAATCAGAAGCCAGTCTGCTTTTCGCGAGTCAGTTTTTCACATGTTTTGAACAGTATCGGAAGTATGACGAAAGCCAATAGTTTGAAAGCAATTGAGAGTAGGCTAATCCACCGATAGTAGTTGTTGCACCGGTTACATGAGCTCTTTCTAAATATGGGTACGATGGTTGTTTCATTCCAAGATGACGAAACACTCTTCGTTTCCTCAAACCGTGTCGGTTCCCTGATAAGGTATTTGCCACCATTCTTAACAAGACCTGGGTGTATGCCTTCAGTGTCTGATGATTTTTTGCGATTGAGTTGGAGTTCCGTGCAAACCTATTCGTTAGCCAGATCAGTTGTTACCGACCGGGGAAGGCAATCAATTTCGATCACAGTTACTAAGGAACAGACTATCTGAATTGACCCTTGAAGAACAGCCCCGCGTCACAGATGGTCTTGGATTTTGGCGATTGGCGTACTATCAGCTTTACAGTTTGTTTGATTGATACCTAACTTCTTGCTACCAGTGGCTCAGATGAAGAGCTTTCAGTAATCACTTGGTGCAGCTGCTGCCTCCAATTATGTAACATTCTTTAGCCACCAGGATTTTTGGTCTTAACGTGATCTTTCATCGATTTTATGACTGGAGTAGACCGATGTGTCTCGCAGTTGTAAGGAACCTACAGAAACTTCGTGCTCATGAGCTTGACGTTTCGTAAAACCGCAAGAGGTGTGACCCACCACTTCCATGACGTCATCCGAATGTAGCCAGTGCTCATCCACGTTTTTCGAGGAACAGAGCAGTTCGCCTTGTACCTAACTCGGATTAACACTTGGTTACAACAGAAGTTGCTGCCAATTTGCTTGTATCAATCCGTTGAGATTGGGACGTTTGATGGCTACCGAGACACAAGACAAGCTTGGTGCAAACCAAACCATGGTCAGAGTCCAGATAGTTGCACCAAGTGGGGCAGTAATCTTGGACACAACCACGTCAGGAGTAGCTAGTCGTGTTATGATCGGTATGTTCAGGCTTGGGTTGCACATTGGCAGTGGCCGTACCGTAAGTTGGTGCTAGCCAGAAAAAGGCTGTGGTCTGCACAAAGCTGTAGAAAATGATCACCGTTACCTGATCTGCCACCATCAATTCGCGATTGGCCACGTAAGCAACTCTCCGCGTTAAGATGCCCAACCTGGAGATTCAAATCTCCATCTAGTACTACAATATTGGTCGAAATCATTATCTTGATAAGATCACCTAGTTGATTGTAGAGCTCGTTTCTGATTGGATCCGTATTGCGAAACTTTTGTTTTCGATAAATTGATTCGATTCTTTTATTAGCCTTTATGGATTGTCCAACGATATTCTACATTACAGGTTTCGGAAACAGGACTTAATATCCTGCATACAATGCTTGTAAATATGTCCAGTGCAAATTCTGAAAAGCGTCAGGTATTCTTTAAAACATTTTTTATGGATATTCTGCAGCACATGTTTGCTGTTATTACTGACCGATCTCAAACAGGAAGTGAGTATTTAGCGAATTCCTTTACTTCAATTTATTGTTATTTATGAGTCAGTTTTTTGTTTACATTAAACTTAATGTATATTCTATTTCCTAAAGCAGTACAAAATCGATGTACTCATTACTTTTGAGAAACTTACTTGCAAACTTATATTCATCATTTTGGTTAAACTATTTATCTCAAAAATGAATCGTTGAAACACCAACTTAACACACTACAGCGTAAACAGGTAAGGAACGACAAAAGGTGAGAGGTTTGGAAACCGATGTGCCTTCAACAGAATGATTGTAGGTGGCACCATATTCTCCCACAAACGCAAACACAATGCTAAATGGGCCTCACCAGACCACAATACTGAGAACTAAATCAACTACGTCAGAAAAATTATGGAAGATGTAAGAATAGAGAGGAGCTGATGTAGCCTCACCACCTTGTAGTGGCCAAAATGAAACTGAAGCTAAGGAAACAGTAAATAACTGCAGCAACCGTATAAGAAAAGTTTAATGCAACCCTTCGTGATATTAACAAACTTAGTGATTTCAAGATAACTCCCAGCAATAAGTTCTAAGCCATCTCCGTAATTACTTCACTTACCATAAAAAGTTGATTCAATACATAAATTACCTCGACCGTCGCTGCTACCTTACGTTGTCTATGACTGATTAACTGATAAATAAATGAAGCGCTTACAAATTAATTATTTCATTTCTAGAAATCTGCAGATTATCTGACTAGTGTCTCTTGATTGCAAACAGAAAATGAGTCTAACTATACGTTCCACTTATATGTTGACAAGGTTTACCAGATTTGAAATGATCATGTAGATAACACAACTGCGTTTATTTCTTTATGTGATTGTGGCCCCACTTTGAATACAAATAACCCAATGTTTAACTCTGTGATGCAATCAGTGTAGCAACATGCTTGTAAAACTCAGTTTGATTTAAGAAGTTTCGATGATTGTGTGTGGTCACTGTTTTTTTCTTTGGAATTATTACCATATATACAGGTAACGTAAAAGCCCATTAATGTACCCCCAGCCATCATGTTTTAATCTTGACACAGACTTGATTTGATAGATTATTGCAGCACAATATTTTTTTATTGAGAATCTGAATACTACAGTATCATATAGTAATTATTTTAGGACGCTTGCGTTAACATGTGCTCGTACATAGAGACAATGGAAAATATTTGTGTTGATTTGTTACTATTATTACGCCTTCTAGATTTAACCCTTCAGTCCTCGCTATTGGCCTATATGTTTAAAATAGTTGAGAACGATATCATCACAGTTCCACTTGGGGATGCCCCTGAGTCAACTACCGTGCAAAGTTCAAAAGTCAATGTACAATATGTACACCAAAGTTTAAGTCAGTTATTGAAGCAAGTTTTCCCTCACCTTCAAGATACACAAATTCGTGTTTTTATTGATGGTCTGTTTTCATTCGATCAAGATGTAGCAGCATTTCGTGAACACGTACGAGACTTCCTTGTCCAGATACGCGAGGTGGCTGGGGAAGATTTATCTGATTTGTATTTGGAAGAAAGGGAAGCTGAAATCGCTCAAGCCCAAGCAGCAAAACTAAGACGTCAAGCTTGTGTCCCTGGAATTTTAGGTCCTCATGAAGTTGATATGTGTGACTAATTGAAAGATCTCTCAAACTTCAATGCATTTTTGAACTAACATTCCCTTAAATCTTAAACATACTATTTCTACGATAACCAGTAGTTTCTCTCCTATCTACTGCCTCATTAATACCACTGGATCCATTATTGTCTATACAACTTTTCAAGAATATACAGTCCAAACAAGGCAGCGTTTCACTTGTAATGCAATACTTGCACAAAATTTTTTTTTAAAACTATATTCAGTTAACCTAAAATAATTATCTTGAAATGGCAGTTACTTTTCCTTAAATTGCATAGGATTAAATTCATTTAAGTACGTAGTTATGTCTAACAACACTAAGATAAAACATGCTGATAGACTGAAACGATATATTTTTTGAAGTCATTTGCAAAAAAATACATTCGAAGTCAGGCGTTAGAAAAAAGGAGTGTTATAAGTATCAACTTTTCGTTTCATCGAGACTTATCACTTCGACTATGCATGTAGCAGGTCGGCTTTCCGTTGATTCTGTTTGGTGATAACCACTTAATGACATGAGGATAGGTAACCTGTCAATAAGGTCACTTAGTTCTCCTCTAGTTCTGCAGTAAAATCCGATAGCACAAGAAGGATCTAGGTTCTCAGCGTTCATAGTTTTTGGAATAGGACAATACCAAGACTAAAGAAAAAGTTCAAACATAAAACCAGTTCACATAATGGTGTCAACGAGTCTGTTATATAAAGACTGAGGGAATATGTCATACTATAACACTGAGGATGAGTTAACAATTCCACAATAATTGTGGATGTAGAAGATAAAATCATTTTAGTAATAATAAGTTCAGGTAAAAATGCATCATTTGAGTGTGTGTCGCTATCTACATATTTGTGTAATTTACATCAATTATATATTCAATTTAACTAAATGATTTGGAGTTACTACTTACGATGGTCTTCGAATCAACTTTTGTTTTAAGGCAATGACAACTATTGCACATTTTCTCAGTAAGTGAACTTACGAACGAATGTAATAATTCGGAATTTAAGTCCAGTATTGGGAAATAGGATGAATATCATCGTTACTGTTTGTTTTTCATTGCTTCTGCACACAGTAATATGAATCACTAATAAAAAGAATGGCTAAACTGTTATGTTACGCTGAGAGAATTGTCTATTAATGTATGTGCTAATGTGTACGGGCATGGTTAGGACTCATCATGAGTAACCACTTCTGTTTTACTGGTCTTTATATATATATATATATATATATATATATATATATATATATATATATATATATATATTACAACAATAAATAAACTAGACTTACATCAATTGAAAATTTAGGGGAATTTAACCTCTGAGTTGGTTGAGTGAAATGTGGATCTAAGTAGATTAGCGACTTATTTTGACATCCGATATAATAACTGGAATGTTTTCTGCGCCCACCGATCAAGCCTACGAAAGCTGGGTCTGAAAATAGACGCAGTACCAACTCAATATAGCGTGGGTTAATACGATCTTCTTTCCCGAACATAAGTGGAATAAGCAGTAAAACAGCTGCTGGCTCAAAGCTATGTGAATCTACATTTTTTTAGAAAGCCAAAAAAATTTAATGTTACAATAAATCAGTTGTATCACAGTCTCAATACTGGTCTTAAAGTTAAGGACTTTCAAATAGGTGACTTATAGGGAGTTTCCATACATTGACATAATCTAGGAACCCCATGGGTATATATATAATATCATTACAAAAGTCAAATAACGTGCTTACAACAACGGAACACGTCTTACAGTGAAAATTAGTCGAAAAATTTAGTTTGGAAATTCGTGTTTTTATTGAGATGTCGTACTCACTGTTGACTTTAACAGCAGTTTGTATAGTAGGGAGTCAGTTAGAATACCGGAAGAACACTGCAATCCATAGGACCTCAGAACAGAATAAACTTCTCATCCAAGTAATTCCATAATCATTCTTGAGTAGTTGCATGTAGGTTATGAGAATGATGCCATTTAACAGTCGTGTCTATTGGTTTATCTATGTCTTTAAGATTAACCATCATTTCGTTTATAAGCACAAAAATCTTTGTACAATAAGTCATCGAAAAAATGCACCATAAGAATAATAAAAATGGTAGTACAATTGATACAGAAATGAACAGAAATAGTATTTCACAAAAAAACCTAATGTAGAGAAGTTCGTCTCAGTAGTATGGCGGTAGCGATTACAATACAAACATCATAGGCCTTTCTATAAGCCATATCTTAACGTCTGGGGTGGATAGGTTGCACAATCTCTGGGAGCCAACCCGCGAAGCTTAGATGGACCAGTAGATGCTAATCCCATGCAGCGGTTTTTCATATCACACAAATATGTAAAATTAATCACTACTCTGCTTTTCCGATTCAGTCCCACGACGTGAAAGCCACTAAGATGGGATTCACGAAACACCACTAGGGCACTGAAGTTGATGTTTAGAGATGATAGTAGTCAAATAGTTATCACAGTATACGGATGCACGCTTCTGGACCTCGACATCACTAACACGATGTTGCCATCTGGTGTAAACAAATCTTTGGAGGGAAGAGTGAAAACTCCCAGAACACCCACATTTAAGAAGGGTCAAGTTTTACAACCATAGGCTAGATATCCTCTCTGGCGCGTTGTAAACTGGATCCCCTGCTTCATAAGATGGGTCAGTAGTCACTGGTTAGAGAGCACACGAAGATTTGGTCGATATTGTTGGGACAATAGACCCGCTGAAATGCGCTTTGTCCAGTGTTCACGGCCGACGTGCCACTAGGCTCACGGATTATTATCTTGACATCAGACTGCTTCCAAGGACTCGGATGAGTTGCAAAGGTTTTCGGCAGTTACCGGATACTACTGTTGCTTGCAAATCGTTGTCGCGGTTTGACCACTAGGATTTCTAGTCCTTGTACAGGCTTTTAAAGGTTTCATTACCAAAATGATCTATGATCTAACTCATCTAAGTTGAAATTCATTAGCGCATGGACAGAGATATCGTTTCCCACACCAGTTTATTCTCACTTAGATAGAGTCGCCTAACCTAACAACATACAAATGATTCTTAATTAGGATCCAATTGATAGTGCTACTTACTCAAGCGTGACAGAAATTCCAGCTGAATCGAACGTCTATATCACATAGTTCCAGGACAAGTATAGATGGAAAGAGCTTTTTTTAAATTGACAGCACTCCACTAAATTTTTGAATGTGGGTCTCAGCTATGCAGCATACGTCAACATTAGGACTTCTTCTTGAAGACTTAAACATGTGGGTTGATCTGCATTGTAGTGCGAACATTTAAACAAGCAACTCGTTTCAAAAGAACTGTAGCCGTTGACCTCAAGGCATAATCCAAAGAAGACTGGGGCATTGTCAAGAGATGCAGTCCTGTAGCGACCAAAATAGATTTAAATATCCTCTGCATCCTGGAACCCATATACACTATAGGTTTGAAATCAGGTTTGCCAACTCCCTTATATAATACTCACCGCATCCACCAACCCTGTTTCGACAAAAATATGCCCTCAACGTGAGGGTGATGATTAGAACTTTCCTGACATAGGCTATATGACAGCATTATAAGGGGGTGGGGGTGGAATCACTAGTGTAATAAGCGAGTTTGAAAGGATTTATCCATCGATTGTATGTCAGACACAAACAAGAATGAGGATATCGAGCATACTTGAGGGATAGTAATCTTTGTTCTTTTACTTGTATATTTTGAAGCGACAGACTGGTGGCCAAATCATTAAGTCATTAATTGATAGGTCACGCGTTTGAAAGATGCTTCATCTAATTTAGGTTGGGCAGTTGCATAAGATTACTAGCCCTCGTACACAAAATGATGCGACTTAAAGAGTTGTACATGAACTCGTACTTTATAAATTGGTTACGGCTTGCGTCTGAGATGTACCAGATCGTACTATTTTCGTAAGGATGTACTAAATAAATTGGTCAATCTTTAGTTGTTACACACATTTTGACAGATAGTGGAGAGTGCTACTATTTGAATAATTTGAACAATGTAAATGATTCTGTACTTGTTCGTTAAATCATCCGAATGCTTTAGTATTTCCTTACTAATATCAGCTAGAATGGCGAAATCAGTATCTGTGAAGAATCTTAGAAGCCGAAAATGAGAATAAAACTTAATAATTTTATTAATGAGAATAAAAGACGGTACTCACCATAAAACCAGAGTTGTAGGATAGCTTATTTATCAGCAAGTATTTTAAAGCAAATGATCTGGCTGTCTTGCTAAAAATAACTTAAATACTTCGAACTGTACTTCCTCGCCTTGTTTCACACTTTCGAATATCTATCAAATGGGGGGATAATTATACAGCCTTTTTAGACCCTATCGCATCTTCGATCACTGTGGAACGTTTTCCAACTGCTATGCCAATTCTTATGCTAAATTCATTAATAATAATCAAATGCTTGGTTGACACTACACAGGATCAATTCTGAATATGTAATTTAAATACTTTAAATAAAAGGGGAAGTAACAAATAGTTTAGTCTGCTAAAGCAAACTTCTTATTTTTTGGAAAGTGGTCGAAACAACTAGTTATCACTAATATTTTGAATTTTTTTGATATAAGTGTATTAACATGCTACTTTTATTGTAACTGTAACTATCACTTTACTTAGCATATGAAACATTTATTACGCATACCCACCCACTGCTTATTCTGATATGCAATCATAACTACTATAAGAATAGAGTTGATGTAAATATGGTATTAATTCATCAAGTAATTTACAAATGAACTAGGTCGTATGCAAAAGTCCTGTTCAAGATCCAGGAGATAATCGTAATCCAACGTTGGACAGCCTAGGTGAAACGGCTCAAAGTTGGTCCTAGTGGAGATCCATTTATCCCATACTTCTTTTCGGCTATTCAATTCTATATTTTCCATTAGTTTTATTTTAGCAATGTATCTCGTCCACTACCATTGATATTTTTCAACTCCGCTTTTCATCTTATAAATTTCCTTACGTCGCCCTGATATGTAGTGAAGCAACTTGGATCAATGGATATTTCTGCTACATCTCATATTGCTTAGGATTGATACACTCAACGTTCACTTACTAATAAACTGTTTATCGACCGACATATTCATTTACTTCCATGAACTTAGTGAAAAATCATTCATGAACAGAATACAAACAATTAGTTTTTGTCTTAGAAAGAAACTAAAAGTATAATTAGTATGAATTAGTTGTCCAACGTACCATTAATTTGATTAGATTGTGAACGATGAAGGGCTGTATGATCAGTGAAATGTATCTTCGAGTGACACCCATTTAGAGTATGTGATCCTCTAGCAAGATCCATAATTTCCTAGATACATGGAAATAAAAACAGAAATTTTATCCGCAATCGGGTGTTGAATTTAGTATCATGAATCGACCTAGGATAGATAACTATTGAAAACTGGATGAAAGTGACTCTTTTTCATCTACAAGAAAGTGTGGCTTTATTTTAAGGTCGTTAGTGACAGCATAATTAATTAATTTTAGGAGCCAACAGAGAATATTGACAGCAACTACTATTTAGTGACAACAAAATCATATCGAAAAAGTGGTAAACTATCCTGATACATTTTTGTAAAGTTTTTTTGCTTGACGCTTACGTATACTGACCTTCGAAACAATTGACTAAAACTAAGCTTATTAATGATTGGATTCCTTCTAAGTGATATAAAAAAGTGTGGCTACGGGAGATTTGAATGACTAGATTTCAATCCTATGAGAAGTAGTGAATAGTCAAAAATTAAGATAAAGCTATCCATCGCTTATTAGTTCCAATTGTTCTCCAATTGATGTTACTTTTTGACAAGAACTGTCAGTCTAAACGCTGATTTAAATGAATTTCAGCACACCTGAATAGGCTTTTACAGCTTTCACCACTGCACTCACACTTGTTGATATCTGATAACATTGGGGGTTGGTTGCTCAAACTTTTAAGTGATCTTTCTTCAAACGTGAAATTTTTGTCATTACATATTCCTGTTGAAGAATGGTTAGAGAATGATAATCAAGTGAAATTAAACATTCATAACCGATCACGAAGTATAACCACGGTGATTCGTTTATACTCCTCCTTCTCTGTTCTGTGGTGAAACGAGAGGCAGTTACTGCGCAATAAGTATATTATGCGACAAGATATAGTAGACAAAAGACTAAAGTATTAGTCTTCTTCCGAAACGTGAGCGATGCTTTGAGGGCATTTATAACCAAATACTAATAACCTATGAATGTCATTTACTCTTAACGACCACACTTCACATTCATACAGTAAGGGAGAGTGAACCACTAAGCTGCATATCTTTTGATTTGCACATAGGCATCTTGTCTAACGCCACAGCTATCGGAAATTGGCACAAGCCAGACGAGATTTTCGAATTCGTGTGGAGATTTACCCCGCACACCAACATATCAGGGCTGATCAGGTTTCCAAGATAAGAGATCAGCCATTACACAATATTTAGTTCACGTGTTGACTCAGACCAGTTCTGAAGCAACAATTCGCACCTAGAGGTGGAAAAACATGGTTGCATTGTTACTCAGTACTACCAAAAGACTGCAGTTTATCAGTATCTTCAACAAATTATACTATCAATAGAAATACAGATTTTCTGCTACTAGAATTTCTGCAATTAGGCAATGTATTCACTATCTACTCATTACGCAATAAATTTGCTTAAACAATATATGTTCATGTCTAGTAAGCACCATTAATGAGACAACCAATAATACTAATGCCGTGAAATGCATACGTGCAATAATGTTAACACTAACAACAACTACTAAAACGATTAGAAAAAATCCCGATAAAACTACCAGCACGACCAATTTAAAGTTTTCTTAGCATTATCACTGAACTCAAACAAAAAAAAGGATGAAACATGGTTATGGATATCATGCCATAGATTTTAAACCTTCTTAATTGATCATACAAACTCATAGACAACAAAAAATGAAAATTATTAATAAATTAGCCATTTTATCATGATTCATAAAAGATTTGTGTCTATTCATCGTTCATGTTAATGACTTTAATTTATCAGTCACTACTGTCATTAATACATTCACATCCAATAGACCTAGTAATCGAAATTCAAATGCCATAACCACTAGGACAACACTTCAGTTTGCGGAAGACTTACTATTCGAAACGAAGGTGTAAAAGTTCTGATAAAATATCTAGGAGTCAATAAAAACAAGTTCATAAAAGGAATCAGGAAAAATTTTTCTGCACTTCAATGCTATACCTCTTATTACCATAATAAAACGAGAATGGAGCAATTACGTCTCCTAATAACGAAGACAAATTAGCTGATACTTTTAAGAATCTGAAATGACTTGGAAATAATTTACACAGTCAGTCATTACTCATTAACAACGCAGAACCTAATATATTTGCCCACAGGTTCAAGTTGCCGTATTACATTAGCACGATAAGATCGAATTCGCAAGAATAACACACAATTAGAATTCAACAAGAATGAATGAAGCGAAACTGTCTGCAAAGGACTAGTGTAGTCTAACATCTACAAAAGGATAAAGAGTGAACACACTTGCGCTAATGTGGCTGATTTCGGATCATCTCACCCAGTGTCTCCAGCCACTGATCGTGATTATCACACCAACCTCAACCAGGTAATCTGCATCTGACAACATGGCTTAGAAGAAGCGTCAGAGACTTCATGGACTGATACCATGTTTTGGTTTGGCCACTGTTACTCCGGCCAGCATAGTGCAATGACACACATGTCCCGACCATCTCGATTGATAAAGGTTTGCAACCTCTTCGACTGACTCGCTGTTTTTCTAGTACTCTATATTTAACATAACTATTAATTATCCGCTCATTCTATGATATACCGGCGATACTACGAAGATTTCCATGATCAAAGACCTGGAGCCTATGCATATCTTCATTTTTCATAGCCCACGTTTCTCACCCATAAGTCAAAGCAGGGCGGACTGCCGCGTAATACACTCGGCCTAAGTGACGATACGAGCTAGTAAAATTTTGCATTTGCATAGAGAGAAACTCATTCTGAATATGCTTATATTGTTACTCAAGGTGTTTAGAAGTCTGTATATTGTCAGCGTCTTCACGGAGTGGGATTATATTGTCTGTGTATACTAATTCGATGAGTGGATTTCCTCAAATGAGATTAATTCCTGAAGAATTAAGTGAATACAGTATAACTTCTAGTAAAATATCTATAACAAATTGAATGAAAAGGCGAATAGGGGGCAACAGTGACAAACGCTACTTGAGGTTGACGACTCTACTCTGATGACAACTCACCATAAGCTTTAACTCGACCTGTTGTATTCGAGTAGAGAGCCTTTATGGTATTTACGTACTCATGAGGTACGCCTTTTAATGACAAACACTGCCACATAACCTCGATCAACGGAGTCGAAAGCTACCTTCAAGTCAAGGAATAGCATTATTATCGGACGTTGGTAAGTATGCCTATGTTCTAGAATCTGACGTCAAGTATTTTATTAATGGATTCTCACCCAGGTCTGAAACTAGCCTGATGTTCCCGAGTTTGTAGTTCCCTAGAGTCAGATAAATGTTGAGTGATTACAGAGGCTAGTAGTTTACAATTTCATATTGACATCTAGGCAGTTTTCCTGTTGCAGCCTTCTGTGTCCGGCAAAACGTATGGAAATGTGTTCCCATTAGGATGTGTTCAGAATCCAAACACGTTATACAGGATGAGCAGAAGTCCTTTACAGAGCCTCTCCAAAGACAGCTAAAGCCAATGTGGTCTGTTTGTGTTCATTGTTGTGTTGATGCTGGAGGTCGCCAGGTTGAACAATATCTCTCCTTATGCTTAACGTTTGTGTTGGCTAAAAGTAAACAGTAGTTCAAACATAGTTGCAGCAGACGGTCTTAATTATCCGCTCGTTCGGATTGGATGCCTAAATAGCCAGCTATGTATTTTTAAACCTGGTTTAGTCCACCAACTTTGGCAGTGAAATATTTTACCATGATTACTATGTTTGAGTGCTTAGCATCCTGAAAGAGGCTAAAGAACTTCATATAGAACTCGTCTTTTAATCTATGTGCTGAAGTCATTGGAGAGAGGGCATAGGCAGAAACGACAAAAAATCGTCAGCGTGTTCCCCTGTTTTTCTGAGTTCGTATCGTACTATTTAAACGAACAGCACAAGCGATTACCGACAGAAATTTACTCAAGAAGTATCTATTCTGCCCTCAAATTTAGTGCCATGTCTACACCAGCAAAGGCCATAAGAACTTTCTGTCGTGTCCCCAGGTAAACGAAGAGTAAATTGCTCTGTATCTCCGTATTGACTAAGTGAAGTCAAACAAATGACTACGCTGGGGTCGTTTGTGCGTGTTTCAGATACACAGCATATGCCAATCGCAAGAGGTTCTAGGGTTTTGGATAATGAGGCTTATTGACCGATTTGACACTATGTTTGCAAACTAAAAGCTCCAACATGACATTTAGAGCGCAGTTTCAAGAAACCTGGGATAACATCTCGAGAACTCGAATAACCAGTACCAGTGGCACGCATATAGGAGATGGGAGGAAGAGTAAGAAGTGAGAGTACTATAAATATAGGGAGGAGAATGGATTTGATCGTGAATAAGGTGATCTCGAGTGCTGTTTGACGTATCATGGCGGTTATCACTTTCCGGTTGCGCGCACTGTGGAAGATTTCTTCTTCTCGAGCCACCTGCAAAAGAGAGTGGATCAGAGGTCTTGATAGCTCTAGAGTGTGACTATTTCCAAGGGACAACTGCTTGGGGCAGGTCGCACGCGATCTCTTTACAAGTGGTTTCAGGTGAGCTACCTCCGTACTTGAAAATGCCTTACTACCGGAGACGGAAATATATAGAGTGGGGTGAAATGTGAATTTTTAGGGTTGATCTTTTCTAACTCCAGCATGGTTGTTATGCTAGTTGCCCGGGAAAAACACTATACTGCCGCCTCGCCTCTACATAGTCAGTAGAACGACTTCACCCTAGAACCATAGGTTTGCTGCAATTAGTCTTACCGCTCCTCAGCCGACTTGTCTAGCGTGATATGACCTGAAGGACTGGTTGTTCCAGCCAGTATAGCTCAACTATTTTATCACAATAGGCAAGCCCGACTACCACATTAAGTTAGTAGCAACGGTTCAGGTAATTTATAAATTTAATCACCTTTTTATGGTAAGTGAAGCATGTAACGATAGGTCACCGAAGAGTTACGGAAATAATTATTAAAAACCAAACCCTAGAGCCTCTAATACTATATAAATATCTGGTTTTTGAAATTGATATCTGTCCCAGTCAAATTCGCTCTTTGTGACCAACCTCATGAAATAACTTTGATTAATCCTTAGTTCATATTATAACGAGATTTAATTATATAACAAAAATACTTAGACGATATCAAATAGTTTAAGTGACTACCTCACGATATATAATTCGGTCACGAGCTAAATACACCTGTACTTGATTTAAACGGCTGTCCAGAGCGCTGCCCATTGCCATCACACGTAAGATTGCGGCACATACTGAAGCTGGACCACAAAATTCACCCGGTTTTCTACCGCTTACATGGACTAAACGGTGCAAAGATAAGGGAGAAAATGGAGACCAAGAGTCATTGAACCACTTGATAATTTGAAGGTTGAAATCCGATTTCCTAAGAATATTGAAACCGAAAACTCAGCAAGATGATAAGCAATCAAGATGCGGTTATACTGTAAAAAATGAAACATTAGTAACGTGCAATAAGAACAGTCAGGATGAATCTCTATAAGAAGTAGCATGATAACACATTGAGGTTTATAACTAGAGAATAACGAATCAACACATTATCACACTTCTCAACTCACAAGTATGATATTGGAAATTTAATCGAGGGTGGGATAAAACCTTCAAGTATTCACTTACTTTGTTCTTTACTGTTAAGTTGAACACCCATGTAAAATACATTTCACAGTTTCAAACAACTAAGCAGTGTTCTGGCGACTTTATATAGTCAGTGGACTATATATGAACAAGAGTTATCGTGTAGAGATTACTGAGCTGTCGATAGGAGAGTGTTAATATTTAGAGTACGACTGTAGTACAGACGTGCATATAACGACAGTGAACAGGAATGATGAACATTATTTGCTATTGTTCACTCAAATGAAAATTTCAAACAACCATTAGGTTGAAGCAGGGCTGTTAGTGATTTATTTTACATGTTAAACATTTTTTGAAAGAGACGATGTTCCAAAGTGATTCAGTAGAATGACATTTTTAGCTCAAGCATTGTGATTGGTCTTTGGTGTGATTGAGTATCTATGCAACAAAAACTGGTAAAATTTTTTTATCAGTTTCAACAGAATCGGGGAACATATTTTAACAGGATTTGAAAAACATCTGGTCTTTCAGGTAGTTCTATTGGGATATTAAAGTCTTCGTTTAGAGTCTTTAATCTCTGATGGAAATGCTAGTTGCCTGGAGAAACTTTACTCTTATTACAAAAAAAGATAGTATGACTATAGTTGGATCCCCACTACAAGCCAGTTGTTTAAAACATAACAAGAGCTGCGTTTTGTATTACTGACTTTTAACACATTTTATTGAGATAGCAATGAACAATAAACATTATGGTTATCATGTCTCTCTTGACCACTTTAACAGGTTAAACAGACAATTATATTGAAATAGCAATTGATAGTCGAAAATTTTCAAGTCGCAAATTAAAAAAAGTATTACCGTTGAGCTAGATGAATACATACCACTAGAACTTTCTTTTAGATCAACAAAGTACAAATAAGGAAGATAATATCATAAAATGCATACAATTCTCTAAGTAACAGTTACCCTGATTTCATGGGAAGTATATATCATGTACATATAATGTACATAATAAGGAAGTGACCTTATTATACAAAACCGTGTTTGCTACGCGTCACTCCTACACTTATAAAAAAAATGCTGTACACTGCTGAATCTTAAAATAGCTTATTAATATATAAAACATAACTAGCCAGACTTTATAAGTTTTTTGAAAGTTATCACAGATGTGTTATATACACCAAAATGGTTCAAGTAAACCAACCTTTGACTTTTTGTAAGCCTCCAATTTCTGCCTAAAAAATGAACTACTAGGGCTTGAGCAAGTAACATCTGTCCACAACGAAACATGCATCCCCATCCACAATCTGATGTTTGCACAGACAGGGGAACATATGAATTCAATATGTTTGCAGGTGATGATCCAATATGATGTGAAGATAATGAAATAGTATGATTACTTTTTCTATTGGCTGCTAATTTTCCTGTGCATACATACAATAAAATAAGTGGAACATACCCGACGGAAAGTTGAGTAAGTCAACTTCTGCTTGAATACTTTCACAGTCGCATGAAACAGGTCTTCGGGTATATAGTGAGTGTGGTGCACTATTAGTGGATGAACTAGAAGGATTTCGTAAGATAGGAGGAAAGTTATCACGATATGTAAACCACAATCTGCTTGCAAAGTCAGCAGCGAAATCCGAAAAATTCCCATCCAAAATTATATTCTTTGGGATAGTTTTTAAATTGCCTGAAGTGCGAAAACCCTAAATCAAATTAGCACTAATATCTTTTTTCTATGTACGAAAAATTTTCAAAATCTGTTGTTGTATATAAAAAGATATCAGCTTCGAATTGTGAACAATATGAACAGAAAATTCTGAATGTTAGTTATGAAGACTTTAGATATAAACAAACAAAAGTGAGTTTGAATAGAAGCTAGCAAATTACTGAAATTAGGTATTTATTATACATCCCACGCCGTTTTGTGCATATGCACAACAGAATGAGCATGATACTTTTATAGCTATATTTCTGGTCTAAAATATTCATTGGAAAAAACCACACGGAACATTTATGATAACTGATGGATATAGATAACAAAGATATTTTCATATTGTTCAATTTTTTCTGATAGCAACATCAGATCAAGTTCCAACAATTTGTTAAATAGATAATTCTCCAAATTTGATACAAAACTCAATGTGATAATGAATTTTAAAAAGTCAACGTAATGACTGCCTAGTGTATGATAATCAGATCCTTAGTCACGTGACTCAACAGGTGATGGAAGTTTGTTCATGGTTTGTCCAAAATCTTAATTTCAGACTAATCTCCGTAAACAGTATTTCATAAAATGTAGACTATAGTTGTACAATTCATTATCCGTTAACAACTTAAGCAGCTATAACCTTTTGTAAGCCTTTACGCAACTGATAGGGTAGATACTCAGTGTACGAAAGCGTACATGGTTGAGTTGTATTATTTTTATTAATTGTACAACTCAAATGAGCGGATGTAGTGAGCGCATCCATCAATATTTCTACAAATACTTCGGTTCCACTTTATCCACTCAGTTAGTCCAACACTGAGAAAACCTGCTAAGAAATAAATTATGCTGAATTCCTGCTGTTATTATGAGAATCGACTACTAGTTATTTAAACTAAATTGAAACCATTTGTAAGACTATCTTATCCTAGTGATAACCGAAAAGTGCAAAATTATGTTGTTTTCCGTTACAATACTTCCGCCAGCTACCGATTTGATAAAATAGTTACTTTTGACTCGTACACGACTTTTTAAGTATTATCAGAGGGAACTTACCTGTGAATCCACCATAGCTTTATAGTAATGGCATGACTGGTGGTGATCTATTAACCAAATGGGCTTATATCTCAACTATTAAATCGCAGGGTTGAAGCCTACTTCAACTAATTCGTTTATATAGTCTAGTTAATAACACTAGCCATCACGAAAGATTGATACGGTAGTATAGCGTATAAATATTTACTTGGCACACAAGTTACGTTTAAATGATTATTTCCCCGTAGTGCGCAACCCCATGCACTGAAACTTAGAGCAAGTGACAAACAACAACCCGTAAATTTCTATAGTTGCATCACTTATTTATAAATCAAATTTTAATGCCTGCAATTACTGTAATACAGACCCAATAAAAGTGGGGTCCAATACGCGTCAAAACACTATGTTTAATATAATCATTTCGTTAACTAACCAGGAGTAGAAGCAAAGTATGATCGTCCGAGCAAATAAATAATTCCACTACGATCAAAATTCGGCCATAGATGGATACACCAACCAAATTTTAGTTGATTCCAAGCGGAACGTATGTGGTCAAGAGGTGTAAAGCTAGATCGAGTAACTGATGTTGAGCCTTTGCTCCGCGAAACTCTGCGAGTACAGATATGACTTTGCTTGTTTCCATTCATTTTGAAATAACTGAACGGCTGACATTAGTGTGAAGGTTTGGTAAAAATCCCATAAAGGATGGACACCTGATAGTTTATACTGTAAGCCCAGCAGGATTCTGTTAACCAAACAAAAAAATGTCATATTTCACAGTTATGACAAGTGACTGAAAAAAACGGTGGAAAAAAAAACAAAAATGAAATCGGAGGTTTATTTATTATTGCTCAAGATACACAATTACTCATACAAATTTCTATTTCCCGGAACAATAGGCGAAGTTAGCAACCCTCTGGTAACAATCTTTTGAGGCGGGGACATATTACAAATAGGCACACTTCTTTCAAGATGGTATTGTTTGGACAAGTCCACCAGAGCCTGAGAACCAATATTACGAAAAATGAAACTTACCGAAAACGTCCGAGGTTCGTAAATAGACAAAATCTGTAACATGTTTTTATTAAGAGCGATATTTGACTGTGACAAGCCTTCACACAGAGCTTTGGCACTGGGAAGGCCGCATTGTTCACTCGCTATTTCTAATCGTTCCATCCACAAGGATTTAATCTCCTTTCTTCTAACTTCTCTTAGATCCTTCGCATATTGAAAAGCCCGGACAACACGGTTAACGCCCAGTTTAGGACAGCGGGCAGTGCGGCCTTTAAAAAACTTGGTTTGTTACTAAAATAGTATATAGAAGACCTTACGAAGGCAAACTTCATCAGATTATTTCTTTTAAACCATCTATCACAGGGCATAAACGGAACAATTTTTCGGATGTGTAGAGCATCTGTGAGCCTCATGTTAAAAGCTGAAAAATCAAGTTTGGACGTGAAACGTGTCAGGTTACAACAAACAAGTATAAAAGCCTAAGGAATGCAAACTAAATGAAAATGTGTAACCATTAGGAAGAAATAAAAAGCATAAACAAATACTTCAGAAAACAAATACATAGATGAATGAAACAGACCCCAATAAAAAAAATTAAAGAGAAAAGAAAGAAAACTGGATTCAAAAAATTGTGCAAATACCTTGTCCAGATATTGGCTCCACAAATACGATACATGAAACCACTGTAATGTGTGAACCAAAAATCTGTGTAGTATCTCAAAGTCTGTCACATCTGTGAACACTTATTTTCTTATCGTATGAGTCCTGACGTTTATATTGCAGTGGAACCATCTTCTTATTACTGATTCACAACTATAAGATCTATGACCACTGCCACTTACTGTCGATTTCATGTTTCGTTAGTACAGTGAGCTTTGATTGAGATTCCATAGCTTAGTAGTGCTTCGAAACCATTGAGTTAATATATCTTTTTAGATAACTCTAGGACAAACCACCTTAAAGGTGATCACTTAAATATTCAAACAATACTGCTCAACAAATCCTATGGATTATCTTAATTTTGGTCAAGATTACTCTGTGTGGACCACTTTACTTTTATCGTGGTGAAAACAATATCTTTTATGAAAACAACTTTTGATAGGATTAATCCGGATAAAGTGGATCACAATAAACCCTAAAGTACTTACGACCAATGAAACGCGACACACCTACTGAAAATCGGCACATACTTACGTCATACAAGGATTATAAGATAAGCTAGTTAAAATAACCTACAGTAACGCACTCGACCAATGAAGCTCCGGAGTAGCCCAATAACCAATATGAACATTTCATCATTCAAAATTTTTCAGCGTCATTTTGATCAGAATGCTTGATTTTCTGTGTTAGTCCTGGCGATTAAAATCTCTTAATCGATGCAACTGAGATCTAGATGTGTTAACAGGTGGAGAGGCAACTAAATGTTGAAGATGAAGTACTTCTCGTTGAATATTTTGTGATAGTGTCGGTAATTATCTAGAATATAATTGGTTGTAAGCTTATTGGCTCCTTAGGCGTTTTGTTTTTTCGTATGGAAGAAACAGAAGTGCATATCAATACCAAGTTTATTATAATGTATTCTGTGAATTGCGGTTAGGAATTAGTTTAGTTTAGCCAGTTTCTCGTCTGACAGAGACCTTGGGTTTCCTGGAATCTACCTAGTTGCAGTTTTTTGAATTTTTTTAGCAAATAGGTATCACTTTACATATAAGGACTACCCGCCCATATACAGTACACAAACTTTGGTCGTGTAAACAGTATATGAAGTCTAAAATATGAAGTACACCCGATATATGACCAAGTTATGTTTGTCGTTCAACCAGAGCAACTTCTAACGATTAAACCCACTATTACGAATGAGTAGAAATCAGAAGGCAATGAAGGATGGAAGAAAAGTTATATTTGATCGTAAATAAATCGTCAATGGAATTTTCAACTTCTAGGTTAACAAACTAAAGAAAGATATCCTTCCCACGGTTCATCGTGTCGTGATCTGGTGGCTGTAAAGTCAGTATACCTGATGGTGATCTATATAGGAAATCAGCATTTTTCCAAACTGAGTAACTATGTTGTTTTTATAGCTAAAATCACACCGAAACATGCCTTTGATGACTCTGCTACTGGCTTATGCATCAGCAGCATCCATTTACTTTACATTAAGAGTTATATAACATGAGCTCAATTACTACTTAACGCAGGGTCGAAGTCACTGTAATTTTGCCTACGCTGGACAAATTTATTTATCCCAGCCACGATTTAACCCTACAGAACGCTAATGAGCCTACTATTGCAACCAGAGGAGAAGGCACCTAATACGACATTTTGGATATCTTACCACATTTACTCTAGAACGTTTTAGTTGGAGGTGTGCTTTTTCAATTCCAACAATAATATTCCACGCTTTTATGGGTTGTTAGAAGATACAAAGCGACATAAACTACTCTATACTAAGAGTCGTATATTTATATAAGGTACTGTTTCGGTGACCATATTAATGAATCTTGTGATCACACTTCAATAACAACAATGTTCACGTCGGCAATTATTACATCAGCTCCTAAATTAACAAAAGCTGCGTATCTCAGTGACGATCTGAGCTGTGATATTGTTCATTATATTACTAACGTAGATTTAGCGTGTCTCAGACGACTTGACACGGAACGTCTCACGATCACACAGGCAGAATTTGATTAAGTGCTGCAGTTATGCATATTATGTCCATATAACAGTCCATTGTCCTCACCATTACATATAGTGTCTAAAAAGCCTTCTACAAGGATGAAGTGGTGATTACAGAAACCTAGGTAACAGACCTTCACTAACAGATACACTATTCCACAAATACACTATTTTGCCAAACCACCAGAAGCTACTATTATTTGTGAAGTTGATTTGGTACGAGCATACTATCATATTCCCGTGAACCTGAAGGACGTTCCTGAATCTGTAATGACTATTCCGTTTTAGTCTCTTCAAATTCCCCTATATGGTATTTGGTGTTTCCAATGCTGCTCAAACTTTCCAGAGGTCCATAGATACAGTTATTCGTAATTGGGGTTTGGTGTATGCTTGTACCGATGATTTATTATCGACGAGTACTACAGTGAGAGTATATATGCTACATTTTTCATTTTTTTAGAAGTATCTAGATAACAGCAAGATGATGAAGAACAACACAAGTTGCTAAAATCTGGAACATCCCCAAAACCCTGGAAAGTACAATTAAACTCTAGGAAAATGTTTCCGACAGGGAAGCCACGCCACTTGGTTTCACTATCCATGCTGCAAGCAAGCTTCGGTAAGTTTCACAATCTTTCACATTCAGGTATCAAGGTAACTACAGAGTTGGTTGCAGATAAGTTTTTTCCGGTTAATATTTATTTTGATGTACGGACTTGAACTAAACCATCCGTACCTTATCTCCATCACCTGTGAAAGGACTATGCGTATTCACTGACATGTACTAACCAGTTTACATAGTGGCCAATAGCTATACCACTGAAAGACACAGCTAATTTAATAGTTGCTAGGAGGCTTTCCTCACACAAACATCAAATTTTAGGGCATTTTCAACTATAACCACTGACAAAGGTTCTCATTTTGAAAGCCAATTATTCCAACAACTCGACGAGTCTCTCAGTATTGGAAGAATTAGAACTACTACCATATACCTTTCAACTAACAGAATAGTTGAAAGCTTCCACCGTCAGATTAAGTTAGTCTATGTTAGCCTATGTAGTTTTATCACAATGTTTGCTCGTACGTTTGTGAAAGCGCGTCTCTTTATGATGTGACTCCGTTCACATGTTGTGAATTAGCCTGTCATCTTTATTTCCCCCGTTTGTTCTGCGATCCAGTACGTAGTGATGAAGTACGTTGCTTCTTCTGTTTTTTCATTTCTCTGAGTATCAAAATTGACTCACTTAATAACCAGGTTTTATCAAACCAAATACTAAAATACTTTGAAGAAGAGATCGCCTTGTGAGCCTGTTAAAAAAGGCTGTTGTTTCCATATTACTTGAGTATTATACTGGCTTTCTTTTTTTGTAACCATTAGTACCACTAGCTTTCGTAAGGAATATAGTTGATTTCTGACCAGCGTGGATATTTTTCTTGATTAAGGTGGGCGTAGATGAAAGTATATTGTCATAAAGAAAGGACTTTGTCTTGTGATGCGCGAAATTCGCAGTTGGTTTTCACCCCGTCGCCACTGTTATGTCGCTAGAGTTTTGAGGATTGCGTGAGCGAACGCTATCTCTGATACTTGTACCTCAGACGTATACCGCAACTTGTTACCTTCCTAGCCCAGAGCTATTACAAAAGACTAGGCTTGTAGGAAGATTGTATTGTGAAGCAAAAAACTTAGACGAGAATAGTGAACCAGCAAACCAGTGAATTTGTATTTTCAAATACATCGATTTTTATATCAATCAATTTACAATGATTATTCATTAAGTGAAATCAATAACATTTAATTAATACAATGAAATACTGTCAAATGTATTTAAGAGTAGAACTCACATTGAAATAAAAATAATTGATGAAAGTCTACAAATCAGCCGTATAAAAAAATCAATACAACTTCTTTCATCTAATTAGTCAACCATTGTATTTTTAGGGATTATGAATCCCTAACACTTCGTTCCTTTAAAGCTAAACACTGCCCATTAGAGTCATTTTGTTAGCACAAAACTGCATTCTCTAGTTGCCGATGTCGAGGTCCACCATAACTTGTCTTGTTAACACACCAGCTATTAGAAGTTTGGTTGAGTTTTTGGGATCTGTATATTTTTTGCAGGATTTAAACTTGCAGTATGTTCACATTTACGTGGTTTTCGACGTCTTAGAGCGTTTTTAAACGTAGTTTGAAGTAGATGTGAGTCTCTAAGTCCGAGTGTTTGTCTTTAACATCAAGTCTTATCAGTTTGGAATCGGTCTGAGGTCTTTTCATGGCCCTGAACCACAGACTGGGCTATTAGCCACCGTCAAGAGGATTAGTAGCCATCATCTTGTAGAGCACTGATAGCAGAGTGGAAACTCCGGTGGAGTACGCCTATTCGGAACACATATTCTAACTTAGAGCAAGGGAATCTTCGGTAACACTCCTAAACATATCACACAAATATCATCAGTTGTAGTCATTGTAAGTAGTCCAACTACAACGCAAATGTGGAGCATTAAACGAAAACACCGAGACATAATTTCACAAGGAAAAAATACAAGCTCTAAAAGAAACACAAACTTGACATCAAAATAGACGACACATTTATTAACAAAGGTCTCTGAATGAAACAAACCTGGTTTGTAGGAGAACGCAAGAATTCAGAGCGCGATGTAACACCAAAGAATACATAGTCCCCAAAAAAATACCAGAAATTAATGCGAAGTTCTTTTTTAGCAAGGTTTAATTATATCAAATCCAATCGTTTCCCACGGAGTAAATATCCATGAAATGTGATGAAAATAAACTGCTGTGAAATGGTCTAAACGGGAGCAAAGGATCACTAGCGATGGTAGGCGGAAGAATGAAGACTAAGGACTTGTTACTATTTTTACAGAGCTCTTAAGACCTGCGGAATTTTTATCGAGTATTACCAAATTATATCTAGTTGCATGCGTTCAATAGATTGGCGGAAAATAGAGAAGATATGACAGCATCTTACTAGACTACTAACACCTGGCCGACCCTATAATGTTAGATGCTGTTCTTGGAAATTAAACCCCTTATGGGTCAGAAGTATTATACTTAATCTTACGATGATCTATAAAATTTTCCATAAAAAATTGCGACTGACTGACATATACTCGAGAACGTAAGTATGACTTTTGTAGTCGAAATTCTCTAATAAAACTGCAGAAGACCTCTAATAAATTAAAATTTACCTTCTTTGTTGCATGCTATGTCAACCTCTGGAACCAATTATGAGTAAGCGTGTGACAATGTAGCTCCCTACCACAGTTTACATCCGCAATAAATCTCTACTTAGACAATGCCGGTATCTGCAACTTACTTAATACAACTTATGTAGAATGGGGTACATTTATCAGTGGACCTTCTGGCATCTATTCTTTCTAATAACACATCCAAAATAAGTCACCTGCATGTCTTAAGAGCTTTCTGACTATTTACCTACAGGCAATAAAACGTTTCGCTTCTTGGAAGATAGTGCTCTGGGATCTCGTAATGCTTATACATTTTTTAGAGGTGATGCAGTATAACTTTTATCTACCTATACCATATTTTCCTATGCTGAAAAGTGAAGTGCGCTTTTGTGGCCTATCCATGATACCTCAGTATGATACTTCCGATCTCCATCGTTCTCTTACGTGATGCTGGCCACACGAGGCTATATTCGTACTTGACGCTACGACTGACTATTTCAGAAAACTATCTACTATCTAAATCTTCCTAGTGTCACATTTATGACATTTTATTTGAACTTATTCTATGTATCAATCTATGTCCTATACTTATGTATCCCTGAATACTTAAAATCTAAAGTACCTTCTTGCTGATGGTTGATGGTTTTCTTGCTTGCGTCTAATCTCCTTGCACAATAATCTAGTGTTCTGTAAATGTTATTGCTGTTATGACACCTATTTCTGTAAAACATTATATTCTGTTGTGTAAAAGTTAACCATCCTGTATCATAATTACCATGCCTGTAAACCGGCTTGAATTCTGTAATAAATTTCAGAAAAATAATAACAATACACCGATACCTGTGACTTCCCCTTTATGATAAATTGAGATGAAGTCTAACAATGATAGATCAGATCCAGAATCACATCATCTTGGTTCTCTCAGATGCTGAAATAACTGGATGTTATCACTGCACCGACTTGCTGCTGCTGAAACGTGTTTTCTGACAAATCTATCCTTAGGTTACTTCAGTCAACTGTATGTTTCTTGAAACCACCCATGATTAAACATATTTTCACTATAGGACCAAGCACTGAGTTTGTTAATTAAAACCCTGCTTTCTCACAATGTGGACAAATAAACTGAACCAAGTATTAGTTCATATCTCTTTTACTTTAGGTTGAGATCAACTTTTTCACATACCTGTTGACACTAGGCTGATATCGACCAATAGTCCAATTCTACTTAATTTGATCAAGATTGTATCGCTGCTTAACGTAAATTAGGGCTCAAACCTCTACCATCCGTTAACTCCGCAGCCTGGTCTAGTGTTAGGGAGTCCTAATCCGTAAAGATACAATGATTGATTTGATTAAACGAAAGACGTAGTATTGATTTTTTGTAAGCTTCATTTGTAGACTTTCATCAATTATTTTTATTTCAATGTGAGTTCTACTCTTAAATACAGTTGACTAGTTGACATAACTACACAACGAGACAAGTGGCTCCTACAGTCAGATGCATTTTCCGAATTGAGTAAAGTGTCTGACAAAGTCCTAAATAAACGACTGCTTATTGAACTAAAGTCATTTTTGATTAAAGATCCACTTCATTCATGGTTGGCATCTTTCTTGGAAGGAAACAGCAAGCAGTGAGATTTAATAATAGTCTATCATCACCTAAAGCAATTACCAGCGGTGTAATACAGGGAAGTGTACATCTTCATTATAACCTCCTAAACTAGAAGATTAAGATGCCTCCTTCTTGAATACTTTTTACGCAAATGAGATTAGACTTACTTTGTTTAAGATCTGTGTAAGACCTACACTCAAGTACCGCTTATTTATATTTTCGAGCATGTATAGCATAGATAGGATACTTATAGAAAGTGTACAAAGAAGTTTCACTCGTCAAATTCTGAGAACTAACAGTAACATGAACTACACGACTCGATGTAAAACACTCTCTTTAGAACCTCTGTTGTGCCGTGGACTACGATATCACTTAATATTCCTCTTCTTAATAATAATATTGGAATTTCATGCATGGCTTTCTCTCCCACGTGGAACCAAATACTAAGATACCATTTTCAGTACTATACGGCAGCATTATTTGTTAATAGGTACCAGATGTAGCATCTCTGTACGTTCTATATCGTATTCTGTAACAAAATCCGGAATAAAGTGCCATAAAATATCCGTACTACCGATTCTGCCTCAGAATTTGAATGACTTCATATTTAGAATCTTAGGATTTATACTGAATCCTTCACGACTAGATATTTAACGTCGCATCGATTAGTATTGACTTATTGGGGTTTTAAAACTGTAAATGCTACAATCATGTACGTTGTAGTAGGAAAAAAGAAAAAATATCTGGTTTAACACTAATTGTTTTACTACAGCTAATTAATGTTTTTCTTTGTCTCATAAATTATTTTATATTGACTTCTCCCTAAGTTTATGGGCTGTTCTCATTAGGAGTTGGTCTCTTAAGTAGCAACCTCCTAACGCTGGTTATCATCGTACTTAACGTACCTCTGCTAGCTTACATTGACTACAATTATTTACTTATGGGCCGTTTCTTTAAAAATAGCCTTCGTCAGAGCCCACAGTGCTCAATTATTAACAATTCTAATGCAGAACAATTTTTTAATCTAGAGACCCCGGGTTTGATAGACCCAGTAATGCTCGATTTCACACCAGTAATTCAACTACCGAAAATATCCAATAGGGACTACACATCTGTACCACAGAACAGTAGCATCGAGAAGGTTAAATGTGAATTACAGCATCTAACTCAGCAGCTTGCAGACATGCGTTCTTAAGTGGAGTCATTTTCAGTTATAGTAGGTAGTGTCAAAAAAGAACTTAAGGCACTACCGCCCCTTAAATTACTACTGACAAATAATACAAGTTCACGTGTACTGGAAGTCGTTACATAAGTAGAAACAGTAATTGACCTCCTTACTACAGAAGTAGCTGAGCGTATAATACCCCCACAGAACGTAATTTTCTACGAAATACCGGATAAGGTACCACCAAGAACAGTAAGGTATTCTCTAATAAAAGCAGACAATCTTTCAGATAGTTTTTGTCAGTGCCTCCGCTTAACCAAGAAACATCAGAAGTACTCATGCCCTATAACTGCAGCGGTAAGTCTGAACATTGCGTTGCACTTTTTTACGTAATAACACGTTTTCACGCAAAAAGCAGCAACCCTAGTTATTTACTTACCACTATCTAATAAAGTATTACCTGACACTGAAGTCTAACTTTTGTCTATAGAACACGACTGCTGAAATCACAGTGTTCGTACACCACTTAACTATTTAATAAGATCCTATTTGAAGATGGTTCGAAACAAGGCTAAAAGGTCCAAGCTTGATAGCCGTTTCCCTTAAAACCCTTCTTCTAATGACCTATTTACCAATGAACTGCAGATAAGAGACAATCGTACCCCACTTGTTAAGGCTATCAATCTGACTGATCTAAACACTGACGTTGCCGACTGTAAAAGCAAAGTCGAAGATGTTCAGTTAGCTTTTACTAAAGTACAGTCTACGCTGAGTAAACTAGCCCCGTTAACCTAGGTGCTTGGAAAGCATGATGATATTGAAGTAGATAAGGCAAAGCATGCCCAAACGTTCCTTGATTTCGTTGCAGCAGAAGTAGTAAACGACTCACCTCGCTTCACAAAGCCATCGTCTACAATGTTTAAGAGAATTTTCCGCTTAAAAAGGTTAAAGCAATCCTAATAAAGACTAGTGGCTTGTTACAGATTCCATGCAAATGTAATAGACTACGAAGAAAAGACTGGCCGACTAGCTGCCCGATTCTATTTTATTTTGCATCCACCCTAGATTGCAGGGGATTTATAAAATCAGTAAACCATATTAGATCTGGTAGCGACTTCAAAAATATACTAATAGTTGCTGATAGAACGCCCCTGCAACGTAGATCCCTCAACCATTACGGTGCCGTTGCTCCTAGCATAAAAGATTCCAAAGTTAGAACTGACCACTCCAAATGAATTCCCTAAAACATATCCGACAACTCACCATAGAAGTAGCATAACACCATCAAGACTACCCACGCTACACACTAATCTGGAAACTGAGGAGCCACCCAGCCCATCCATACCCACAACCCCTCCTAGTATAGACACGTATACAACAATATCACTCACAACCAACGGAATTGGCAACGACCTCGTAGACTTAGACACCACTCCCGAAGGGAGTATATTTACCTCTCAAAATAAAGAGATGAACAGGGTACCATCACACAATTTAATCCACCATCCTACCGTTAAAATGGAACCAAAATTCATACCCTATCATTACAACACGCCTAGTGTCCTCCCTATCAATAAGGCCCAGCATAGCCTTATCTCTAACATTCAGAGAAATAAAGTAAATCACAAACGCCAAACCACTATGCACGATACATCCATACCACTAGATTTGAGGGTCAATGCTTTGAACAGAAACAAGCGATTTTTCTCTTCCCACCCTAAGTTCGTTCCCCCTCGAGAATACTTCAACAACAGTAGGATGACACATGCAAATGCACCATGGTATCATGTGCCAATGACCCAGAAGGATGACTCAGGGCGGAAAAGCCTTCTTCCTCTCCCCGCACCGTTACTATCCCAAACAGATACTGGGAAGAATAATTTTAACTTGGGAAATTACTCGCTTCATCAATATAATAGATCTCTCAGACATAATAACATACGATCTAAATACTTCCCTATAATAAATGGCTTCAACTACAACTACTTGGCTGTACCCCATAGCTCATTACCAAACTACTATGTTTCCTGTGTCTTGTTTGCACACCCGAATCATTTTTTAGAGTATCCTCATACGTCAACTAACAAGCCTTCTCACCTATACTAATTGCCCCTGCAGCTGCTACTAGTCAACAACTGACAACGAGCCAGAACACCCCAATCTCTAGCTCTGCCACTACTAAGTAAACAATCTAATAGCACCCTGTCTTTCCTTACCTCAAACACTTTGTGGATAGAAAACAACAATCGCAGTGACGACCGAAATTTTAATTTTGCAAGGCAGTTACTTAATATCTACCCACTAGTATCTGAAAAATGTGAAGCTCAACAATTAATCTCAAATCAAAATCTCATCCTAAATTCTAAGCCTGACCTCTTCATCCATGATGCTTCAAATTACCTCAACCCTACTGGGCACTCGCTCAATTTTTGCCTACTAAACGCACGTTAAGCATGCAACAAAATGATCGACTTAGCTCTGCTTGCATCAATCTGCCAACCCTCAATTATTATGGTAACTGAGGCATGGACTACCTCTTATGTCTCTGATCTAAGTATATCTCTAGATAATTATAATCTGTAGTCGTAGTGACAGGCTACATGGACGTGGAGGGGGTTGTTTTATATATGTTAATTTAAAATTAATTGACTTCTGTTTGATACTGCAGGCCTAAATAAATTAAAAAGCTCAGTATGGGTTGTTATGAGACCTACTGTCTCAGATTCTTACTTATTCGGCTGTGTATACTACCAGCCTTATCCATCAATAGAGGATATAACCTTACTGTCAGACATTTTTACACTGGCCTCTGTTCTACCCTTTACACGTGAGGTTATTTGTGGAGACTTAAATATGCCTGACATCTCATGGTTTCCCACCGAAGCACCTAAGCGCTATGGCTTACTTATGGAAAGTCTAGAGCTTGGTGGCTGGTCACAGTTTGTCCGTAGCCCCACCAGATATAAAAACATTTTGGATTTAGATTTTGCAAATGAACTTACCCCATGTACCGTCCATACAGGGAAACAATTCCCAGGTAGTGACCACAATATTGTCACGTGCAACTTCAACGACGTATAAATGTCCGGTTACAATACCTAGCAAATCCTTCCACAAGATAAACTGGACGAGCTTTATGGCTTACTTCAGACGTCTTAACTGGAACAACTATCTCATGAAAGATGATGCTGATAAACTTACTGATATAATCTTCTACAACACTCACAATACGCTTGACATAGTTGCACCTATAAGATATACTAAACCCGAAATTCCTAAATGCATGCTTATCACCACTACTGGACGAAGAAGCCTACGTAGACATGCATCTAAATTCTACAAGTTTAAAGATTTTTCCTCCCTTATAACTATGAAAGAAATATATATTAAGGCCTAGGTGGGTCGTATACAGATGGAAATCGCACTAGAAGAACAGGCTACTATACAAAATAACCCTACAAGACTTCTCAAGACCTTCTGGAACAAAATCAGTAGCACTAAGATAAAGGGTGGAAATCTATTTATCTGTGGCAATAAAATATTTGATGACCCTTGCCATATAGCTGATTGATTCAATGAGCACTTTACCACTATAAATACCATTGAAAACCACATAGATGGGAACGAACCTATTACGCCACTATCATGCGAAATCAGGGAGATAACATTCCCTATAGAAAATATTACGAAGGCCATCACTACGTTAAAGCACTCATACTCCTTGGGATCTGATTGTATACCAGCTAATGTACTCAAATATGGTGGTACCGAATCCCACCTGGCACTTCTTAAACTATTTACAATATCACTCTCTGCTGCATGCTACCCTACACTATGGAAAACTACATGTGTCATTCCTAAGTTTAAATCCGAACCTGTAGGAAATATAGAGAACTACCGCCCTATCAACCTAACCTCTGTTGTATCAAGAGTAGTGGAAAAAATAATCAGGGTGGAATTACTCCAGTATTTACTTAAGAACGAACTTCACTCTTCCTCTCAACATGGATTCTTAAAGACTAGGTCCTGTGATACATGAATACTAGACTATCTAGATGACATAAATACGCATCAAGACAAAAGATTCCTTGTGTTCGCTTTATTTCTCGACTTGGGTAAAGCTTTGGACAAAGTTCAGAAACCAAACAAGCCACCAAATGTCAAGTATATCCAATCTCACGATAAACGTATATACTAACAGTATAAATGTAACTATTTTTGTTATAAAACCTATGCTATTGTGATCTGCTCTCCTATGGAACTGGTCTTCTTTAAGCAACTTACTCCAAACGATGATTAAGAACGAAATTAACGCGTCAATAACTCACCGTTCTAGACCAACCCACATAAATTGGCTCTTATAACCTAATATCAAATACTCAACCTTTTCCCGTTGCTGGATAGTCTCTATAATCCATTCTGCTTACCCACAGCCACTTTCTGCGATTACATCACCACAGTCGAAAAACGCGCGAACGCATGCTGGTAGTGTTCTACAATACATAACCCATCTTTAATTCCTTAGCACTACAAACTCTGGACCTTGTTACAGTTGACTTTATAAATAATAATTAATGTCTTCATATAGCATGATTTTCATAAAAATGACTCTCTATATACTCCCTATTAAAAACAATCTATATCATTCTGATCATGCCTGTAAACTGGTATGCTCTCATGTACAAAATGCTACCTGAGAATAAACTATTATTATTATATTATTATTGTACATAAGTATTGTAATCTTGAACTTCATGCTGAACCACTTACAGAATTTAACATGTATTTGTTACAGTCTTGAAAATTTATCGGTTGAAATTCAATAAATGTCGTTACCTTATACTTAATGTATCAAATTGATCATGCTAGTCAAACTAGTGTGTACCTGTTTCAGGAATAAATTGTTGTCATTATTATCGTTATTATTACAATATAGAAGTCGATATGCTCAGAGATAATTACGGTTTATGCATCAGCCTCCACCTAAAACATAGACACTTGACCAAAAAATAATTCTCTGTATTTGATTACAATATGGAAATGTAATAATAATAATCGTAATGATGATAACATGCGGAGAAATAGTGTCTGATAGTAAAATGTTAATGGACAGAATAATCTCAGTTAACTGCGAACAAAAAGGAAATAAAGAAACAACACTTGTTAATCTTTCTTAATTAATTATTATATCAGCTGGAGTATCATGCATCATAGTAAAGAAGATAAAATTGTTGGATTACGCCTGTGAAAATACATGTGATTAAATAAGAAAATATCTACCATGACGGGGTTATAAAAAATTAAATAATAATCATATAAATCCATAAGTTTATAAATGCTAAACCAAACTGTTATGAACTGTGTAAACATACAGATGCGTAGAGTACAGTTACTCATCATGGTATTGAAAATAAGTGATGTGATGTCTATTTGTATATGCACTACATATAAAATAAAAATTTGTTACGTGTGGTAACAACTATAGGTTGATGGTAATTGTGATTGTACGCATACAATAGGACAACAGATTATAATCGTGTTGCAAATATACAGTAATACTTGTGAGAGTAAAAGAAGAAATAACATGTTTTCACGAAGAGAAGAACGTAATAAATACTTTGTGTGTCATTGTATAATGAATTGTGAGAGTATGTATACAACACGTAGAAAAATGGGACTAAAATATGTAAACTATCAAAGACTATGTGGGGTGTAAAGTAGATACCACAAGTATTACCATATCTTTCTGGCAAGCAGCTGAGAAGTAATTCAAGGTAACTAAGTCGTTTTGATCGATTTTCGCGGCTAGTGTACTCCTCTTCTAGAACGTATTATTATAGTCGTTGTTATTCTCATTGATGATGTGGTTTCTGCTGTACGTTCTTTGTTATTTGATTCTGGTCGGCTTTAGGCTGTATCTGCACTGCCGGGTCACTGACCTCATTTGAAACAAAAGCAGGTTTCGCTCTATCAGTGCTTACTGTTTCGACTTTTCCTACCTTCTCTACTGTGATTGTTTTATAACTTCTACTCAAAACTATGAAAGGACCATGGTTGTTGTAATAGGTTTACTCACACTATCCACTTTGATGAAAACATGGGTACACATAGCAAGGTTGCGAGGAGTGTATGTAGAGACCAAACTGCTGATTACGTTAAAAGTTAACGTCGTTGTGTATAGGGCCAGCCGGTTCTTGATTTACTCATGGATTCTCGATTGAATATCCAATAACACAAGATATTGGTGCAAATGTGGTACTATATTTAACAATAAACACAAATTCAGCGAACAAAACTTAACAGTTTCATTTATGTATGCAGCCAAAAGGATTCAAGCAATTGTACGATTAATCTGTAATACAACAAATAGATAGTAAATAGACAGCAAATTAGTTACTTGTCCAAAGAGAAGTGTTCCTGGCAAATAAAGGAACCAAATCTCTGCAACCAATCAACTGAGCCAAATCACTCAGGCAGACAAGTAAAATATCAAGCCAATATGGCTTACAACAAGACCTTAAAACCCAGTAAAACAAAGCTGAAAATCAATCGCATGTAATTTATTCTATCAAAAAGGGCCAAGTAAAAACCTGATTGCGAGAGAAACCCGATAACTTTTATAAAAAAAGGGGCTAAACGGAAGAAACAAGAATTGTTACGCAGTTAGAGCACAACAAAAAGACAAAATACAAGTTATGGAACTGCTCAATACCGAAACTATGGAGGGGTTTTCAAACAAGCAAAATAATAGATTGTACAATGTGTAAGATGCTCTATATAACGAGGGGCCGTTGACCGCACTCTCGCCATATGCTCTTCTGAATGCTGTACGTAGATAGTTACATCGGCGGAAATCCCCGTCGGCCGTGTCAAAATATTCGCTCGTTATTCTTAGACGAGTCCCACAAACTAACTCCATCAAAGAGCAGCCTAAATCTAGTTTAACACTGAAATGCATCCCAAGGAGTATGAGAGGTAACTGTTTACTTCATTTTCCGTCGTTTGCACAGCCATCAAAACGGTTTTTAGTTGTCTGTGAAGTTGTTCAACCATGACATCGGTTTTAAGATGGTATGCAGTAGTGAGATTCCTTTTAAGTCCGTATATCTCTGATAACTGTTGAAATACTCCGCTCTTGAACTGAGCGTCAGGTGTGAAGGAACTCCGAAATTCGCAATCTAGTGTTGTGCCGCTGCTTTAACCACCTGCCTCTGTTGATATATCTTCCAATGGAATAGCTACTGGTCACCTTGTACATCTATCTTTGCACTTCAGCATGTAGTTGAAACATTCATATGGAAGTAAGGGGCCTACAACATCAAGGTTTATATGCTTAAATCCGTTATCTGGCTCACAGAATATACCTGGAGGGATCGAAGTGTCTAAGAATTTCGGATTTTTCACAAACAACACAGTATCGTGCCGATTGTCAAACATCTCGGTAGAGATTAGGCCAGATAAGCCGTTTACTTACCAACTTGGCTGTGGCCGTTTTACCCGGATGGAAAAAAATTAAACAGAGCTTGGAAACTTCATTTTTAGAGGTTGGTGGTATAAATGATCAATATTTTTCATCAAACTTATCGCAAGTAACTGCGAAATTGTTAAACGGAAATTTCACAAGGTCGAATTAGGTGGATGGGGAATTGATTAATGTAAATAGTCCTGTGTCATTCGACTGTAATGCGAACAACTCTTGACAATCAATATTAACTATCTGAGTTGTACTTAAAGCTTTTTGTGATAATGTATCGGCAGCGTCGCTTTCCTTCCCTTAAACTATCTCCAAATCGGTTGTGAATTGAGAAATAAACTCCAACTGTCAAATTTATTATAGGTTATTATTATTTTGATTAGAAATCAGAGCTCTCGCGAGCGGTATGTGATCTGCGAAAATTGTGGACTTTGAGCCAGCAGTTATATATTAAAAATGTTTAATCGCTAAATAAAAGATAGCAACTCCCTACCAAAAGTGCTACATAGAGTGTATGTAGCACCTAACCTTTTGGAAAATGCTAGTGTTCGCCAATGATCATTCACTCGCTGTTGTAACGCAGCGCCAACTGCAACATCTGAGACATCCGTCATGACGATAAGTGGAGCATTCGTAATTCTACATACTAGTAAAGCTTTATAGTCTAAGGCATTCTTAAGCACTTCAAATGCTTATAATGTTTATGGGGTAATAATTACCCTTTTCCTTTTAAAAGATCGGTTAGTGGTTGTGTAATTTTAATACACTGTATGATGAATCGCCTATAAAATTTATCAGTTCGAGGGATCTTCTAAGTTCAGTTAACGAAGCTGGTAGTGAGAATTCTTTTGTGGTTCGAACATTCTCAGAAACCGGTGTAACTATTTCTTCGGTAATTATGTGTCCCAAGAATACCGAAGATTGTTTACCAAACTAACATTTCTTAACATTTACAACTATCCTTTGTTCTGATAGCCGTTTGAACAGACACGTAATGTGTTCTAACTGTTCCTGCTTCGAAGCAATAGCGACTAAAATGTCATCATTATACGTATGTGTCAATCGAAGACCACTAAGAACCTGTTTTATTAATCGCTGAAACATTTGGGCTGCTTTCCTTAACCCAAATGCAATTCACAAGAATTCAATATCTAATGGTGTAGTGACAGCAGTCTTAGAAATATCCGTTGGTTCTACAGAAGTATGATAATATGCACGTAATTTAGAAGATTTTGTGGCTTCAGACATGTTATCAAAAAAATCACAAATGTGCGGAATGGGATACCCTTTAGAAGCTGTTTTCTTTTTGAAAGCTCTGTAGTCGCCTCATGGTCGCCATTTTAGTAGAATTTTTTAGGCACCGTGTGTAGCAGTGAAGACCACTGACTCCAGCATTTGATCGAATTCCTCTTTCGCGGTAGCAAGATGCGTTGCGTCGATATGTTGTGTAGGGATGGGCTATATTATTAATTCTGGTTATCCGCAACGCAATACCCTACAGCTAAAACCCAACCCTATTTCGATCTATCATTCAGGCACAATGATCCGACTGATTTATCAAGAACCCGATAAGTCACTCACACACATATATTATTACAAAACTATATACTAATAATGTAAAAGATATATATAATCAAGGCTTTGTATCATATGTCTATCATACGATATGGACCAATCACATGTCTTCTTCTGGACATGTCACTGCAGTATGGAAGTATCAGGACTCAGGGCATTCAAATTGTGTTGAATATAAATTCAGAGAGCTTGATTAAAGGATGATAATTTAACTATGTTGCCACGGAATACAATTTGTATATGACGTGAAAATTGCAACTACGACTTTCACTTAAGTTTTCGACTCAAAAAACCTTTGCATTTGCTGGCTATCGGACGACGACAAATGACTAATTATTTGGCTTCTGATTGTCATGTATATTGTCTGCGTAGACGTGCGTAAAATCGAATCATATACTTCATGAACGACTAACGCAGTCAAGGCTGTACATAGATCGCGTCAAAGAGCATAATCTAACCTTATGTTATGTCTGTCAAAGCAGTTTTCGTGTTGGTAAAACCGAAATTCGGGATTGATTCTATCAAATTCTGATGGTCCAGAATTTTCAGTAACTACTGCATCCCTCTCACTAGAACGAGGGTCACATTTTGATTCTTTTATGTCCCCTTATTTGATACGAAATGTTTTGTAAATCAAATCATGAATACACGAATAAAAGTCAAGTCAGAAATCTGATGATGATTAACCAATTAAAGGAAAATCAACAGTGACCTACGGTTATACAACAAAATGTGTTCGAATTATCTAGCAGTGCATTGAAATTCATTAAAAAATGTATTAAAAGTAAAATTCGTGCAGGGCAACCAATCACTGAATTTTAGTATTCGTGTTTCTTTTTATCCAACCCTTTTCAATGATGATTAACGAACTACTAAAATGAGTAACCAAATAATTAAACTATTTAACCCACAAATTTTGTAGCAATGGAGCACTATTGTTTTTTTTTTTGAAAATAGAAATCATTCCTCGTCATCTAATTTTATCTAATAAGAAGTATGGTACCTACAAGAAATAAGAAAAGAAAAAACTCTGAGTTTCATTCTTGTAAATTCCATCACTAATTGTAAGTAGCTGAACCAGGTGCCATAGGTCTTTGGCTAGATCTGTTGAACCGACTGAGAGATTCTAATCGTCAGGACTAACACAGAAAATCAAGCATTCTGATCAAAATGACGCTGAAAAATTTTGAATGGTGAAATGTTCATATTGGTTATTGGGCTACTCCGGAGCTTCATTGGTCGAGTGCGTTACTGTAGGTTATTTTAACTAGCTTATCTTATAATCCTTGTATGACGTAAGTATGTGCCGATTTTCAGTAGGTGTGTCGCGTTTTATTGGTCGTAAGTACTTTAGGGTTTATTGTGATCCACTTTATCCGGATTAATCCTATCAAAAGTTGTTTTCATAAAAGATATTGTTTTCACCACGATAAAAGTAAAGTGGTCCACACAGAGTAATCTTGACCAAAATTAAGATAATCCATAGGGTTTGTTGAGCAGTATTGTTTGAATATTTAAGTGATCACCTTTAAGGTGGTTTGTCCTAGAGTTATCTAAAAAGATATATTAACTCAATGGTTTCGAAGCACTACTAAGCTATGGAATCTCAATCAAAGCTCACTGTACTAACGAAACATGAAATCGACAGTAAGTGGCAGTGGTCATAGATCTTATAGTTGTGAATCAGTAATAAGAAGATGGTTCCACTGCAATATAAACGTCAGGACTCATACGATAAGAAAATAAGTGTTCACAGATGTGACAGACTTTGAGATACTACACAGATTTTTGGTTCACACATTACAGTGGTTTCACGTATCATATCTCTGAAGCCAGTATCTGGAATAAATTTTGGGACGTTAAGTATTCTCACATACCTTGTTACCAACTTTTCTTGTTTTGAAGATGAACTCGTATGCCTAACGAAAGACAAAAAGCAAAACATCAGTCTGTTATTCTTTAATTTGCAGCTGTGAGATATAATCTTTTAAAGCCAAGGACATTCAAGTTTTTACAAACAGATCTTTTTGAAACATTTCTTTCCTGTTATAGGTCAACACCTTACACAGTAATAGGGTTATGCATCAAATTCTACGCCAAAGCTTTAAGTTAACCGGTGAGGTTGTAAATTTTTCGGCTAAGGTGGTTTAAACATACTAAGTTTGTCCGATGTTCATTTGCCACTATGCGCTATCACTGTCTTTGCAGAATGGATAAAAACTAGCTGTAATCAAATGTAACTGGAATCAGTTCATAAAGTCGCTGAGTGTTGGCATGAACCCGCGTTAGTAGTTACAGCTCACCCAGTTGGGTTCTGCACAATTGTTATACCAGATGGTTGTATACTTTCAGTAATGTCTCTGAGTTGATATCATATGCACTCACTATTTGTGTTTCTTCAGATAATGAGCTGTGGAATTTTCATATTTTTTTCGAACTAATTGATTCTTTCTGCTTGCATTATGATCCCTACGTTCAACCACTTTTAACTACCTTCAATATTTCTGGTTCTACTACTTTGGCGATAGCCTTGCCGTTCGAATAAGGTGTGGCAACTTGAACCAATGCATATATGTGCCAAGTCCTATGTTGTATCAAATTTATCAACTGACCTACCAAACGTCATGTATTCAAATGGCATATATAAGTGTAACTGTCTCTGAAAAAAAGGGATCATGTTCTTCCCTGTGCCTAACTTTTAGGAACTCTGGGTATAACACTCTAAAGAAGAGTTTAATATATCTCCAGTCATTCTGTAGTTATCCACTATTTTCAAACAACCTGCGTAAGGAATCTATGTATGGTTTATAGGTTGGTGCCTGACGAAACGTAGACACTGATTAAAGAAACTTCTCCGGGACTCACCAAAGTACACTTAACCACTTCCCATATCGACGTGCAATGTTGGCTAAATTAAGTTGCGAAAAAGCATGAGGTAATTCGAATTATGACAAGGGATTGTTTTCCAGATTGGACCATGCTGGTAGGTTAGAACTGCCTGATTGTTGTTTGCGGGATAACTGCTATCACTGGTTACATAGGTTAACTGAAATTAGTCATAATTAAAATGGGGCAGGCGCATTTACTGTCAGATCCTAAGCTTCATCATTCTTTCGTGCTTTTGTTTGTTTCATTCCTTTCTATTTAATTATGCTGTTTATGTTGTTATGTTAATCGTGCTAATCTTGTGAATCCGATATCATCATGCCAATGTAGTATGGTAACTTAGACCCTTGCGCACACACGTTGGATTCTAAGTTGTACGTGAATGAATGAGGTGTATTTACTATTTATTTTCTTTTGATGATGGGTTTTAGTATTCCTTCATACGTATCCTTTTTGAGCTGTAATCTCAATGTTTAATCTTTAGTAATAATACTGTTTTTACTATTATTTCGATCCCTTTCAGTATTTATCTTCATAATTTAATTTTGCTGCTCTGAAGTGGTGTGGCGACTTGGGCTAGTACTCAATTGTGACATGTTTTACGATAATTATGACTGGACGAGTGAAGTGGCATGAATATCTTATCTAATGTCAATGGAGATATAATATATACTATGCTTAACTCTGTACGTAGTAGATAAACTCCTTTGTCACTGAATTACATTATCTATTACCCACTTTCTGGTTTCACTACACTACAACAATACCCTAAAGATGTGTAACCGAATGCCTGTAATTTAAATATTCTATACACTTTTCATCCATGCGTCAAATGTAACAGCGAAATATTTCTAGGTATGATCACCCATAATTGTTTACTTGTACGGGCAATATACGCATTGTAAGGTATTGATCTTCAAAATAATGAGATATGAGAATCAACCCTCAAGTGACAGCTTTTTTGTCAAACAAAATGTTATTACATGTTTTTTTTATTCAAATATTGATGTAGTGACCGTTTATTAAAGTGAAAATTGTTATTGATTGCTCATGCTTATTTCTATGTTTCCTGTTGTCAGGAGCTCAACAATATATTACTGTCTTATTAAATTGAATGGATTACGAAAGTGTTCTTCTTGTGAAAAACGAGGTATTCGTTTACCAAATTCCTCCAAGACAGTCTAATCGGGGTTACAGAGCTAACGACTGGAATCTAGAGGCTCCTATGTGGACTGGAAGACTTCGTGTTGTCGCCAAGGGTAAAGATTTAGTAATACGATTGGAAGATAAGAATTCAGGGCAATTATATGCCAAATGCCCCGTAGACTCATTTCCTGGGATAGCTGTTGAACCAGTTCTCGACTCAAGCCGATATTTTGTTATTCGACTTATGAATGATGATGGGCGAACTGTTTTTATAGGAATCGGTTTCTCAGAACGCGCGGACTCCTTCGACCTTAATGTAGCTATCCAAGACCACTTTAAGTAAGCTGACGTGTTAAATGCTGTTTTCATTTCCGTAAGATTTTGTGTGTTTTTTGAAAGGATAGTGCCTCTAACTGATAAATATTTTCCTGGATCTAGTATATTAGACCCCAGAATCAGATTTGTTGACGTGAATTTATTTTATTGTGAACCCAGCGTTCTCTACAAATATTGCTAATAGTTGAACATATTCGCCATTTGATCCTTCATAATCGGTTATATTTCTCACATTGCTGAAAAGTAGTATAGACCTCTGTTTATAGACAAAATGTTCAGTAAATTTGCAGTGCATCGCACAATAAAAAATTACTTTTATTTTAGGTAAAATGTAAAGTTGGTGCTTAGGTTATCATCCAATCATAAAGTTCCTCAGCTAAATGTCGTCTTATATTCAGTTGTATTTAATGAACAGTTTGGTTGAATTATATTGTGTTGTTAATCGTGTGAATTTGATCTCGTCATGTTAATGTGGACCTATACGCACATGCTACAGGTTCTGTCTTTAGTAACTGACTCAGTTTAATTTCATTTATGTATCTTAGCGATAAATGTTAGTGCTAGTTAACTAAGTAAAATTATTCTATCATATTAATAATAATAATAGTAATAATAATGGTAATAATAATAATAATAATAATAATAATGCACAAACCATAATAAATAGTAGAAAATCTTGTTCTTTTTGATAAATTTGGAAAATGCGACGAAAAGAAAGCCTTTATTTATCATATATAAATGTCTCCACAAGTTAATATATAGTCAGATTGTTTGAATTTCATTGCGCAAATATATCATGTAGCTTTATTAAACTTCGCTTTCTCATCACGTTGTGTGAGAATATATTAAAACATTATTCATATGAAGTATACCAGGTTTTATTTGGATCGCATATTATTCAACAATCAGCCAATCAAATCCGTACACTAAACCCATTACTTGGTCATAGTCACATTTGTTTGGGCTACGTTATTTCATGATGGTTACTGTTATTGATTGCTGAAGCCTATTAAGGAGTAGCGTGTCCAGACCTACTCCTCAATTCTTGACATTTAAGTGCTTTAATTATAAAGTTATCATTCTGTAAATAGCTGTTTTTATTATTTCATTGCCGAGCTAAATGACTATACCGGATACACTTGGTTAACAGGGCTGTCCAGTAAGGGTAAAAATTGTGTTTTGATATATCCCAGCTGAAGTTCATCAAAGTGTTAGGAATTGTACCAAAAAGACTTTCTAGTAGCTTTTCTAATTTCATTTCGCGATCTAACAGTAAACAAATGACTTCATCATCTATGAAGGCTTTGCCTCGGGTATTTAGTGTAACACGGAAATTTGACAAAGCCATATTTGACAAAGTAACTTGTGAAATACATAGGTTAGTATTTCTATAATAGTTGAAGTTTAACATTGAGCCTTCTTGACAAACAGCTTTTGTACTGATTTACACAAATTTCCTCAATATTTCCTGATAATCACGCATTTCAAATGTCTTAGTTTTGGTAGCATTTTGAACCTTTAAATTATTCGATTGAAGTAACCAAAGAGGTCTTTAACTAGGGACTAATATCAGGACAATAATACCAAAAGGTTTGGATCCTCTTGAGAATCAATCCAATCCTGTTTAGGATATATTTATCCCCTCCCCCTGTGAATGGATATCTTGAGTTAACGTCCAAACTAATGATGGGGAGTAAAATAGGTGGGTACGTCGACCACTTCACTTATCTGGAAGGTTTGGTAAACCCTGATGAATTGATGTCTGACGAAATCTCGGCACATACTCAAAGAGCTCGTTTGGTTTTCGTCAACTCACGTCACCCAAAGCGCGGGCGAAATGTCTGGCGATTTAAAGATGAGTATACTGAGCATCAGCATAGATGCAAAACTTGTTTATTATTAGTAGATGACACTTATATGTTATCCATATCTGATCATATGTGTTTTCAAAACACCGAGCAAGCAATATTGAGGTTAGACGTAGATTTCTAGGCAGAGATGGCAAATTGACTGGTTAGGTTGTTCATCTTTGTCGATCGAAATAGTTGGGATGTGTATTAATTACGTTCAATCACTGCTTACCTCAAAGCGCCATCGTGACTAGCGTAGGAGTAGAATAGAAAGAAAGCTAACATTAGTTCATGAAGTCATTGACTGTTGGTTCGAGTCGTGTTGGTAAATGTAGACTACGTTGGTTGTATTTGCACGATAAGTGTTTTTGGGGATATTGGGTAACATGAGTTAACTGATCACTGTGACGCAGATGCGTACATCTTTTATTTTCTTTTAGATCTTGAGTTCTCTCATCTCTCTATACACATATTTTTATTTTCCTCTATGTAAATGTAGTCTAAACATATTATCGTCCTCATTATCGTTTGTACTGCTTCGGTGTTTGTCTTTCTAATTTATCTTTGTTATGACGAGAAAAAATTGGGGGGGGGTGATTGGGGTTGGCCGAGTGCCAATGACTGGTGCCTAGTTGGTTATTGCGCGTCTGCCCTGTGCTCACTTAGTCCCAAGCCGAAATAAGAAGAATGCGAGCCAATAGGTCAGCCAGACAGAATCGAATCTTATTATATTTCAAGCATTCTTTTATATATACACAAAATCAGACCACACAGCAAACCAATTAGAAAATTAGCATGAATACAGAACGAGAGGAATAGTGGTAGTGAATAGGAACAATTTGTACACAACTAATTGACTGTAGTCCATAACAAGAGACAATATAATAACAGTAATTATGCTAAACGGGAGGATAGGGCAAGCGGAGCGTAACAATAATAGAAACAAAATGCTTACATTACAGATAGTTCGAATAAATGAAAAAGTGTTCTCAAACACAGTTCTGAAAGTTTGTTACACTTCTTTGTGGTCCGACCTAACAATCTTGTTCTGATAAAGTATGTAAATTTAACCTAATGCACAATTGTGTCAGGCTCTCCGTTGATTAGAGCTATCTGTCACCGAGTAGGAGATCTGGAATTACGTGTATCATTCAAACTTTCTTCCTTCAAGATTAACATTTTATCACAGATCTGTCAACATGTAGGTCTGGGTATGCCGCATTTTTATCGTTAGAGAAGTCAGGTGGCATGGCTCACCCTGTATCTCTCCCTGAACGCCCAAACTTTAAAGTTATCTTGACGAATTTTTCGCTCTTGAATCATATTCTCTATACTTAATATTTTTCAATGTCACAGACATTACTACTAATTTGGTATTCATCCTACTGTGCTGATATAGTGCAGCAACTTGGACTGATGTACATGCACGTGCCAGGTTCCATGCTGCTTATGAATGACTGACTAAAATTTATTCTTTTCCTTCAGACATTTTAGAAATATTTTCAATCAGTCAATCTTTTTATCGATTTCCTTAGAATGGCTTATTATTTCACCTAGTTTATATCAATCTGAATTTCACTAAACCTTAACCAAGTTTAATGGAATAGCTGAAACGGATTTATTTGGATCTTGTCTTATTGTTATCCAATACATTTTCCTGACAATCGTCTACAATATTTAGCAGATATATGCGTTACCGGCTTTATTCGTTTAGTTTTCTTTTTCAGTGAGTATAACACATGTTATAGCTTCAGTCTGTAATACTTTTATTAATTAGTTTATGTAGTGTGTTGTGACCGATAATATTTCTTAATTAATTAATTAATACTAATCATGCACAATTGGTTGATGTATACAGTAGCATAATCGCTTCAGCCAATAATCACTCTTTCGTACTGAATTATATACATATTTTTTGTACAGTGATATGATTTGTTTTGTATCTAATCTTTTTAAAAAAAATATTTTTTATTTAAAGTAAGTCGATACTAGTCGCTTATTTGTCGAAAAACGTAGACTCTTGTGATTATATCAATCAGACAATGTAAACCAGTAATGTTCATGTAACTTGAGATCAATATTACTCATGGAGAATATATTTTCACTCAACCCTACAGTAACAATCACTTACTTGTTATCACGTATTTAGGTGCTGATTATCTCATCATTTTCTTTTTATTCTTCGTTAATTTGACACTATGCTGTCATATTGCGAATTGTAATAATTTAATATCATACAATATAATAATATATAATGTAAATTATAACCTGTTCGTAGCTGCTATCTTGACTTGGTGGTCGTGTTTTGCCTATCGTGATGACCCAACTGAGCTATATTGGCTGGGACGCATGTTCCTCTAGGTTCAGCTGTGCTGAGCAGATCTGTTGGAGAGTGATAAGACTAAAGGCAGCAACCTAAGATCTGAGGGCGAAGTCGTACTGCTGACTGCAGCGAGGTGTGACAGCAGAAAGGTGTTCCCGTCGGATAACCAGCATCTGCAGCGATGCTGCCTTCTTAACAGAAGAAAGAGGTTAGAAAAGGTCGACCCTACAAATGTCACACGTCACCTTACTCCACGGATTTCCGTCTTTGGCAGTAAGGCCTTTTAAAGAACGGAGCTAACACTTCAAAAACTCCCCATAATAAGGCTGTGCGTGACCGACCTCAAGCAGTTGTTCCTTGGGCTCTGCAGTCGCGCTTCAGGGTCATTATGACCAATACTAACCAAGTTTCCTTTCCAGGTACCTCAAGAAGTAATATCCTTCCATGGTGTGGGCAGCCAGGAAGTGAAAATCGCCCTCATACCTCTAATAACACACGAGATTATCTCGTTAGAGGTCAAGTCCCACCTTCAACTCTGAATAACTCACTTATCCCTGCGACTAACCCTTCTTGCAAAGCTTTATCACCTCGCGTCTCTACTGCTAATGATTTTAGTTCACGAAACGTTATTCCTGGTCTCCTGAAACCTCGTACTAAACTATGTATCGGAGCTTTTAATGTTCGAACTTTATGCCAAATGGGAAAGCAAGCTTCCTTAGCTATGACTTCAGAATCCAGTTTCGTCGATGTCTACTGCGTCCCTGGATCCAAATAGTCATTAGCTTAGCCTAACCTTGTGAAAATATAGAACCGGTCCGGTTCACCCTTCTTGTTTCCGGAGACCTCATCGCTACCACTTGAGACCTTGCTGGTGTAGGTATAGCACTAAGTTCACAAGCTGAACAGGCTCTCCTTGATTGGATTCCAATAGACAGTCACTTATGCACTGTCCGTCTAAACAGGACAGTAAGAACTCGGAAAGATAGGGATACACGCTGTTGTCTCTGCCTACGCTTCCACTGATTGCAGCTCAGATGAAGTAAAAGATGAATTTCAGAGAAAGCTTTCCGAACCCCTTTGTAAATCTAAGCGCACTGATGAAGTGACAGTAGCTGGTGATTTTAATGCCCGAGTAGATTGACTAAACTAAACCGAAAGGCACTTGGGTGGATCCTATGTTGTCGTGGCTCACAGAACAGATAATGGTGACCCTCTGTGACAACTATATTTAGATAAATGTCTATTTCTCGCCAGCAGCAACTTGAAGCCTAGTGAAAGACATCAGTTGACATGGCGACCTTTACAATCAACTCAACGCTGGACTCAAATAGACCACATTACTATCAGCCATCGTTGAAGAGGCTCGATAGAAGACTGCCGCTCGTTTTGGAGCGCATGTTTAGACTCAAATCATGCCTTAATGCGAGCGCGTATTAGTCTGCGTCTCACTGGACGTAAAAGATCCACAGCTAGGATTCCTCTCAGAGTTCAACTTAATGATAAAAAAGTTAAGAATACATTTCAGGGACAGCTAAAAAACCAATTAGTCAACTGCGTAAACTGTACTCATCCCGAGTTAGCTTGGAATGATATCCGAAAAGCTGTTGAAACAGCTGTAATATCTACTAATAAACTAAACCAAAAGGTTAAGAAAACTCAGTGGATTTCGGCTGCATCTACTGAACCGATAGATGCTCGGCAATATATCCCTTTTGGCTTTGAACACGATGAGGAGCGAAGGCAACTTAAACACAAGCTGGTTAAAAGCTTACGTAATGATCGTGGGTGGCGAAAGCTAAAGAGATAGAAAAGGCAGTGGCAATTGGTAACAGTAGGTAACTGTCCAGACTTATCAAGGAAATGGGTATCAGAAACCTGACTGTAAGTGAAACTATCTCAAAAAAGATGGTTCCACTATTCACTGTCAATCCAGAAGATTAGACCGATGGGCAGAACACTGGGGAACAGTTCAACTGGCCCTCGGAGTCATCCCCATTACCTACTATCCGCAAGCAATCTGAATAGCAAATTAATATTGGTCCCGAAGTCTTAGTGAGGTTGAAAAGGCTATAAGGAATCTGAAGCGAAACAGGGTTTGATGGATTAACCCCTGAGATACTTAAGGATAGAGGTCCAGTTTTTCAGTGAGATTAACTGAGATCTTTGCTAGAATCAGAGAGCTAGACGTAATCTCATCTGACTAGTCTTGATCCCTAATCGTCCCAGTCTATAAGGAAGGATAGAAGTCCTATTGTGACAATTACTGAATAATCAGCTTAACGAATATAGCGTTGTGTATGTTGAGGCCTACTGGTGCCGAACTGCTCCTACCTTGTCCTTCTTCATCTGCATTTGTTGCTGTGTGAAGGATAGGAGAGCTAGATCATCTGCAAAGTCTAAATCATCTAGTTCCACCGATGTTGTCTACTGTATTCCGAGATTGCCTTGAGATGTTGCAGTCTTCATGATCCAGTCAACTACCAGCAGGAACATGAAGGGCGACAGTAAGCAGCCTAGTCTAGCACCGGTCTTTATTTCAAATGAATTCGTGAGTTGGCCTCCATGCATGATTTTACAATGTAGTCCGTCATAGGAGTTCCGTATGATGTTTACTATCTTCTCTGGTACGCCATAATGTCGTAGAAGGCTCCATAATATTCTACTATACACACTGTCGAATGCTTTTCGTAGTCGAGGAAGTTAATGTAAAGTGGTGAATTCCATTCAATTGACTGCTCAACAATGAACCGTAGGGTAGCAATTCGGAAAATACACGATCAGTCTTTACGAAATCCGACCTGTTGATCTCGAGGTTGGGCATCAATTGGATCTTTCCTTTGTTTCAGTGACACTGTTGAAGATCTTTCCTGGTATTGAGAGAAGAGTGATGCTTCTGTAGTTCTCACACTTTCTAAGGTCTCCTTTTTTGGTATCTCGATGAGGTACCATTCTTTCCAGTCTACTCGCACTTGTTATTTCTCCCAAATCTTCCTGAAGAGAATGTGGAGTGTCTTTGTAGTTGCTTCTATATCTGCCTTCAGTGCCTCAGCTGGTATGTTGTCTGGCCCTGCTGACTTGCCACTCTTGATTTTTCGGATTGCCATTCTGATTCCTTCAACTGTTGGTGGGTCGGTGCTTATGGGAAGATCCGTGGCTGCTGCTTCGATGACTGGTGGGTTCAGTGGGGCTGATCTATTCAACAGCTCTTCGAAGTGTTCTACCCACCTGTTTCGTTGTTCATCACTTCAGTGATTGTTTTGCCATCGTTGTTCTTGATTGGTCGTTCTGGCTTGAATTTCCATGCTATCTTCTTCGTTGTATCGTATAGGTGCCTCATGGTTTCCTTCTCTTGCAGCTTTTTGCGCCGTAATTGTTAGGCCCTCAACATATTTCCGTTTATTCGACCTAGTGCTCCTCTTCGTTTGTTTGTTTACTTCGATATATTTGGCCTGTACCTTGGCTTTCTGTGTTCTTGTTCGGCTGTTATTAATCGCTATTTTTCTGCTCTTCCTTTCTTGGATCTTATTCAAAGTGCCAAAATAAATCGATTCTTCATGATTGCTCGTGTTTGTTGGGACCACTGAGTAAGCAATGCATGAGTTAGGAACAGAGTACTAGGTAAATACTGTTAGTCTATTGGTAAAGTAGTAAATCTTAATCAGCTGAGATGGTTAGGACATACGTTACGTATTCTCGACCACCACCTACCTCAACGAGCAATGATGCCTGGTGTGGGAGTGAGCTGAAAGAAAGCTAGAGGCTGCCAAACGAAAACATGGCGCCAGTCCATGAAGTCATTAACAATAAGGCTGACCCCTGCTAATAGATGCATACTACCTGATTGGGGTCCACGTGATGATCGTAACAAATGGTTAGAGATTTTAGGTGATATGGCTCAAAATCGTTCGCAAATGAGTAGGTGTACCCACTCCTTGTCTTACTCTAAATTCTAAGTTTCTGAACTTGTCATAATTTTTTTTACTGAATTATATGTTCTTAAATCTTATCTCCGATCTCTATTCCTTTCCATTAGTATCAACTCTGTTACTACCTCCCTTGCTCTGGGATTCGGTCTCAAAATTTAATCTCTATCTGTTAATTCGGGCATGGCAACTTGAACTAATGTACGCATGTACGCTGTAACTGACTGACAAGTAGTAACGTAAAATGATATATTGTTAAGTAAACCTTCATTTACACTTTTGTTCTTTCATTTTAAGTGGAGTGACAAATATACCTACTGACTAAAACACTTATACGTTTGCTATAAGCTTTTATATTTTAGTGTATCATATTCATCTCTAGTTTTAATTTCTCCCTCACTTGACGTAGATGGTTGAAACAAGAAAAAGAAGCTAAAGAAATGGAAGAAAAGTCAGCTGACCAACCAGCTAAAGATTTGGGTTTCAAACAGGGCGAAAAAATTAAACTCAATCTAAACACTCGTCGTACAGGTGATGATCCAATTCCTAAATCGAAAGTTTCGCGCCCTCTTGGTTCTGGATTACCGGGTGGCTTACTTCCTCCTCCTCCACCACCGGCTGTTTCTCGATCTCGTGGTAGTCGCACCATAGGAGATACAACTGTAGCAACCGCTCCTGTATCCACTAACTTATTTAACAATGATTCATCATCTCTAGATTATACAGATTCTGTGTGCGCATCTAATGTAAGTATAAACAAATTGAATTGTTCTCCTCCTGCTGTCGCTTATGTAATAGTATATGTCCATTATGATACGACGCTTATTGTATAACATAATATAGGTCTTACTGTCGTTAAAGTTTTCGAAATAAACGTTTATTGCTTACTTCACTATGGATAAGTGAAGTAATATGTTGCTAGTATCTAATTTCCTAACTCTTGTTCCTAACAACTTACTTCTTTAAGAAAACTGGGCTTCTTTTTATAATATAGAAAAAATAATTCACTGCGATTAATCTTCACAGAAATTCTAACGGAGAGATAACAAGTACTATATTTCAGTCAATAGTTCAGTAATTTTTTGTTTATTTGCTACGTAGGACGACTGACTAATTTTTGTGAGATTATTTTCCTATTCTGACTTTTAACTAACAACTTCATCAAGATATCGTTACTAGAAGTTGAGTTGATAGTTTATTATGAACTTTAGATAAGTCTTTTATAATTAAGAAATCTCTGTGTTGCATATATTCTTTAATGTATTACTCAACTACCTTTTGATAACTACCGCTGTCTAGGATCTCGGTAGTATTTTCATTTTTACTCAAACGTACTTGATGTATTTAAATTCATGGCATCATGTAAAATAAAGATTATTTTTGCATTAGTGCTTAATACAATATCTTTATCAAAATGTAACCAAGAAAAAAAACTTAAGGATAGTTTATTATTGTAGTGTTATTTGTTTGAAAACAATATGCACCTCCCTACATCAATCAGAAAAAGAGTTATTAAATAGTGTTTGGGCACCAAATAATTATGAACAGGACACATTTTGTCTAACTTTGATTTTGCGAACAATACACACTATGTTCATTCCATGTAATGAGACTTGTGGATCGTTATGCAGTAGTCTTAATTATATTTGAATGAATTACACTAACCTACTATTTCTACTTTGGTATACAGTAATATGTTTACTGATTATTACCAGATTTAAGTATTCGCATCTCTTAATAGTTATTTTCAACTTTTACTACCTTTGACATTCAGATTTGCGTTATGAATAACATAACTTTTGTTCGATTCATCAGTATTACCGTCGTTATATTCCATTTTTATTTTCTGTACTATTCACATGGCGTGTATTTTATCGATTTTCAACTACTATCCTCATTATTTCCCTCTTATATTAACACACATGCAAGTATATTCTTATCAATTTATTCGTAAGGTGTGATCTTATGTCCTTAATGTGTACTCATTTCCATATGAATAACAAGCATCATTCTCACCGTTTTTTAACTTAAAATCCACTCGACCGTAGCTGCTACCTTGACGTGGTGGTCGTGTTTGCCTATCGTGATGACCCAACTGAGCTATATTGGCTGGGACGCATGTTCCTCTAGGTTCAGCTGTGCCGAGCAGATCTGTTGGAGAGTGATAAGACTAAAGGCAGCAACCTAAGATCTGAGGGCGAAGTCGTACTGCTGACTGCAGCGAGGTGTGACAGCAGTAAAGGTGTTCCCGTCGGATAACCAGCATCTGCAGCGATGCTGCCTTCTTAACAGAAGGAAGAGGTTAGAAAAGGTCGACCCTACAAATGTCACACGTCACCTTACTCCACGGATTTCCGTCTTTGGCAGTAAGGCCTTTTAAAGAACGGAGCTAACACTTCAAAAACTCCCCATAATAAGGCTGTGCGTGACCGACCTCAAGCAGTTGTTCCTTAGGCTCTGCAGTCGCGCTTCAGGGTCATTATGACCAATACTAACCAAGTTTCCTTTCCAGGTACCTCAAGAAGTAATATCCTTCCATGGTGTGGGCAGCTAGGAAGTGAAAATCGCCCTCATATTTCTAACAGCAAACAAGATCATCTTATTCGAGGTCAAATCCCACCATCAACTCTGATTAACTCTCTTATCACCATGCCTAATCCTTCTAACATAATTTTATCACCTCGCGTCTCTACTGCTAATGATTTTAGTTCACGAGACGTTATTCCTGGTCTTTTAAAACCTCGTACTAAGTTATATATCGGAGCTTTCAACGTTCAAACCTTATGTCAAATAGGACAACAGGCTTCCTTATCTGGGACTTTAGAATCCCGCTCCATCGATGTCTGCTGCATCTCTGAAACGCATATACAGAATCCAAGCGCAGTCATTCGCTTGACCTCACCTTGTGAAAATAAGGAACGGTCCGGTTCACCCTTCGTGTTTCCGGAGACCCCACCGCTACCACTCGAGGCCTTGCTGGTGTAGGTATAGCACTAAGTTCGAAAGCTGAACAGGCTCTCCTCGACTGGATTCTAATAGGCAGTCGCTTGTGCGCTGTCCGTCTAAATGGAACGGTAAGGACTTGTAAAGATAGAGACACGCCGTTGTCTCTTTGTTGTCTTTGCCTATGCTCCCATTGACTGCAGCTCAGATGAAGTAAAAGATGAATTTCAGAGAAAGCTTTCCGAACCCCTTTGTAAATCTAAGCGCACTGATGAAGTGACAGTAGCTGGTGATTTTAATGCCCGAGTAGATTGACTAAACTAAACCGAAAGGCACTTGGGTGGATCCTATGTTGTCGTGGCTCACAGAACAGACAATGGCGACCGTTTACTACAATTATGTTCAGATAAGCATTTATTTCTCACATACACCAACTTTAAGCATAAGGAAAGGCATCGGTTGACATGGCGACCTTTACAATCAACTCAACGCTGGACTCAAATAGACCACATTGCTATCAGCCATCGTTGAAGAGGCTCGATAGAAGACTGCCGCTCGTTTTGGAGCGCATGTTTAGACTCAAATCATGCCTTAATGCGAGCGCGTATTAGTCTGCGTCTCACTGGACGTAAAAGATCCACAGCTAGGATTCCTCTCAGAGTTCAACTTAATGATAAAAAAGTTAAGAATACATTTCAGGGACAACTAAAAAACCAATTAGTCAACTGCGTAAACTGTACTCATCCCGAGTTAGCTTGGAATGATATCCGAAAAGCTGTTGAAACAGCTGTAATATCTACTAATAAACTAAACCAAAAGGTTAAGAAAACTCAGTGGATTTCGGCTGCATCTACTGAACCGATAGATGCTCGGCAATATATCCCTTTTGGCTTTGAACATGATGAGGAGCGAAGGCAACTTAAACACAAGCTGGTTAAAAGCTTACGTAATGATCGTGGGTGGCGAAAGCTAAAGAGATAGAAAAGGCAGTGGCAATTGGTAACAGTAGGTAACTGTCCAGACTTATCAAGGAAATGGGTATCAGAAACCTGACTGTAAGTGAAACTATCTCAAAAAAGATGGTTCCACTATTCACTGTCAATCCAGAAGATTAGACCGATGGGCAGAACACTGGGGAACAGTTCAACTGGCCCTCGGAGTCATCCCCATTACCTACTATCCGCAAGCAATCTGAATAGCAAATTAATATTGGTCCCGAAGTCTTAGTGAGGTTGAAAAGGCTATAAGGAATCTGAAGCGAAGCAGGGTTTGATGGATTAACCCCTGAGATACTTAAGGATAGAGGTCCAGTTTTTCAGTGAGATTAATTGAGATCTTCGCTAGAATTTGGGAATTTGAGTGGTTTCAGACCTGGACGTGGTTGTATAGACCAAATATTCAGACTTCGGCAGGTTCTGGAACATACGCACACTTTCAGACGCTGTATTTCTTAACCTTAAGGCAGCTTTTGACTCTGTCGATCGTAAGGTTCTGTGGCAATGTTTATTACTGAAAGGCGTACCGGAGAAGTACATTAATCTTATACAAGCTCTTTACTCGAACACCACATGTCGTGTTAGAGCTTATGGCAGATTGTCATCGGAATTGATCACTCCTAGTGGTGTCCGTCAAGGTTGTCCGCCTTCCCCATTTTTATTTTATTTTATCATTGACATACTTTTAGAGTCAACATTGTCATCGTCTGATTTCTCTGGAGTTGACTTTGTTCCAGGAGATAAACTTACTGACTTAGAATGTGCAGATGATATAGTTCTATTGAGTAAAGATGCTGATATAATGCTGAATTTTTTGACAACCTTAAACATGAACGTAAACACGTTTGGGATGCGATTCTCCCCATCCAAATGCAAAATGCTGCTTCAGGACTGTCTTAATTCGGCACCAAAGTTAGTGATAGGGAGCGAAGCAATTGAATGTGTTAACCGCTTTACTTATCTCGGGAGCCTCATCAGTTCTGACGGCCTGGTGTCTGATGAAATCTCGGCTCGTATACATAAGGTCCGATTGTCTTCTACCGATTCGCGTCACTTGTGGCGTAGGCGAGACATTCGTTTACTGACGAAACGACGCGTTTACTTCGCAGCAGTTAGATCCGTTTTACTTTAATGATATGAAACATGGCCATTAAGGATAGAGAATATTCGTAGGCTCCTAGTATTTGATCATAGATGTCTCCGAAACATTGCTCGTGTTTGCTGGGACCACTGAGTAAACAATGCGTGGGTTAGGAATAGAGTACTAGGTAAATACGGTAAGTCTATTGATGAAGTAGTGAATCTTCACCAGCGGAGGTGGTTAGGACATTTATTACGTATGCCTGATCACCGTCTACCTCGACGAGCAATGTTGTCAGTTGTGGGAGTAGGCTGGAAGAAAGCTAGGGGTGGCCAAATGAAAACATGGCACCAATCCATGGAATCATTGACAATTGGGCTGATCTATGTTAATAGATGCAGACTACCTGGTTGGGGCCCACGCGATGATCGTAACAAATGGTTAGAGACTTTAGGTAATATGGCTCAAAATCGTTGGCAATGGCGCAGGTGCATCCACTCCTTGTCTTCCTCCAAATTCTAGTTTTTGAGCTTTTCATAATTTTTTCTTCACTGATTCAATTTGCTTGTTTCAAATCTCATCTCTGATCTCTATGCCCATCCATTAGTACTTACTCTGTTACTACCTTCCCTACTCTGGGATTTGATCCGACAATTTAATCTCTATCTGCTAATTGAGGCATCGCAACTTGAACTGATGTACGCATGTACCATGTTCTACGTTGTAACTTACTGACTGACTGAACTTAAAATCCATTGAATTCCTCCTGTTTATATAACCACGGATTGTTTCATACATAATGTTTACGCATAGCATACAGTGCTTATTAGTAAATAAGTTATGGATTTATGACTAGATAATTTAAATGAGTCTAAAGTGAATAAATGTTCTTCAGTCCATTATTTGTATTGGTGGCCCTCAGAAGTGAAATGTTTCACTGGTGATTTCGCTTAGCGGTGAAAATTAAATTTATTTTATATTCGGTGAAATATTAACATTCATTTCTCTAAAAATTATTTTTCACATAATAACACACCTATAGGTATGGTGAATAATCAGTTGTGAATTTATTTCTTTATGCGTACTACTAAATCACTTCACTCGTTTCAGCTTAAGCAGTCAGTTAATATCATGAGTTATCATACGTACTGATCCTAACCTAATGTATATTTCCGACTAGACCACATTATTTTACTATGCTCGTTGAATCATTTAAGTAACAAAACACGACAGTAAAGTTAGTTAACACAAATATCTGCACTAACTTAATCTTACGGTATTAAGAATCTTCATACAACAAACAAATGTATTTTAATCCCATTTTGCAGTTCTTGCATGGATTCATAGTGAAGTAACAGTCACTTTGTTCTCATTAGACAATAATGGACAAACTTACTTCAACCAACTGGTCGTTTCAAAATATGGATTTCTTCTTAGACAGATAACTTTATCGTTTTGATACTCACTAGACCGATCGCAGTTTTATAAATAATTGACAGCTCGTATCCCATTCACTCGACATTTTTGTACAGCTACACTATAGAAGTTATTTACATTTTTACGCTTAAAAGCAACGATCAAGAATTCTAAGACCTACTGTCCATTATTCTCGAGTCGCATCGGTTAAGGGCGTCTAGAAGTATGCAACCCTGTAGGGTCAAGGGCTCGTGCTGCTGAGGAACTCCATACTAGGACGAAACTATCCAGTGCTCCTTGGCTTTCAGTGGTAGTCGACCGTTTCATTTTACACTTATGTGATACAAATATTGAAAATCGAAGTCATAGGATCGCGAAATAGGCCTAGTCGTGATTTACTAGAATGTAATTATCAGAAAACACTTTGAATTCAATAACTCTAAAGTACTGACCATTGCCCACTATTTGTGACATTTTCAGGTTCCCAAAACTATCTCAAGTGTCGACCTCCTAAGCGATTTCCTTGGTGATTCCGGACAATTTTGAACAACAATAAACTACTCTGTCCAAATGTTTTTTATCTTATTAGAACTTCCTATTCATTCTTCAAAATGAGATGCTGTTTGCAGCATAACAGCCATATTTTAGTCAGAGTCTTTCAGTCGAAAGGTAGTTCACAATGCCATAATGTTAAAAAAACATCTGTTGTGTAACTGTTTACATTCATTAGAAATGAATGTACGCTCTTACCATTTGCAAATGTATCTGGTTTCTCAATATTTTTTCATGTTTGTTCAGCTGTTTTTTTTGTGACGTTTACTCACGAAGTTTAATTTCATTATAAATATCACTATAATGATAAACTGTTAGTAGCTAAATATTTATTTCCTGATTATTTTTTTCGATGAAGTTCATTATTTATTAACTTCACATTCTACGTATTATGTCACGTTTGTGACAGTAAGTAGTATCAACTTCAGCCTTTACTAAATAAATTATACTATACACGTATAGTGTTGTTTTTCTAGGTATTACTGTACTTTTAGGGAGAAAAGCGAATCAATGGTATAAGCTATCCATTTTACTCTCCTCAACTGAAGTACAGGCTGCTTGTCATGATTCTTCCGCGATCCTCCTTGCACTGCTATAGTAGTATCCTATAAAGTTACGGAGATTAATACTAAAATCTAGCAAATTTCTCTGCAACACAGTTTTGTGGTGGTGTGGTATTATGCATTTAGATATGTTTGGAAAACTAGTAATGATACATTAGAACAAGAAATCTTCAATACTAAGAGAAATGTCATGATTGGGTAAAATAATCACTGACATTTGGGACATAAATGATTATTTTAACTCGTTCTTTCCAATGTTTCCATAGGTACAACAGCTTTTTGCTGTAGATCTTTAGTCAATGGCAGCTGTAATTCTGCAATAGAACCCAACACATTTGACTACTTAATGTTTAGGAAACCTTCAGTCTTACTGAATGCTGGTAGTAGGAAGAGACTCAGCATAATTAATTTAGGATGGGTTGCGCTTTAATGGTTAATTTTCATTTTATTATGCTATTGAACACAACTGAGTTTCACGAAAACAAAGTTTCTACTGGTAGCCATCATACATAAATCCATACACAGACACGTATGAATCTTCGTTATCATGTCAGATCTAGAAAATCAAGTACATAGGTGCAACTGTAAGTCTTCCTATAATTCAAGAAATGTATGCTAATCCGTAGATCCGAGCATTTAAAACCAATGCGGGATTAGTTTATGAAATTGTCAGTCTAAAACATATATTGTGGTGTACATCGTTTTGTTTGTAAGACCTTAAAAGCTAGTGGTTGGAAACTTGATCGAAATTGGTCAAAAAATGATCAAGTTGATGTTGGTTACTACATTTATATTTAAGCCAACCATCCCCCTGGTTAATACTTCTATTTTTCATCTGATTGTCACTGGCAGTGAACCTAGATTACTTTATTGGCGGACTCTTCAGACAGGTTGTCAACCGAATCGTTTGCAGATAGGTATCCGAGCAACTTTGCAAGTGATTTGAAAGATATGCTGTTCACAAACGGATTTGGGCAGCACTAACCATAACACACGGCTGCTCAATTCACTGTAGGTGAAGCAGAGTTAGGATTTAATGACTCAGCTACTGCTCCAACATATAGTAAATTTATAAACTGAATTTTATATAAGGCCCTGTTAACTGACCAACCACACGAGTTCACCCCAGTTACTTCTCCTCTAGACATTCTATGTATTCATGTTACGAAATATCCAACATTAGAAAAGGAAACACTTAGCATAGGATGTTTTTTTCTATGGTCATTTGCAGTTGATTATTTTCTGACTACGCATCAGTGTAGACGTTTAAACTTCAGATACAATTTCCAGTCAATTCAGTCATGTTATTCCATACGAGTACAGCATTTACGCAATGAATGCTTATGCTGGATTCTTGGATATAGTGAAGTTAATGTTCAGATTCGTCTATTTGAGGTGGGAATCGATCATAGTAAGATAGAAGTAGCATCCGTTTAACCAGATGCCAGAAAGTTCTATGGTTATGGAGCATATATATATACAATGAGGTCGACTACTAGTACGCTAACTTCGACTAAAACTATGAAATCTTCACAAGTAGATACTTCGCATCATTTTATGCTACAATCGGGAAAGCCGGCAATTAAGCATTATCGTTATGGCATGGATGTATTACTAAGTTTCCAGGCTAGGATTTTCATAAGGGTTTGGATTTTTAAATCGTAAAACAGGTGTTCAACTCTGATGTCTCCTTGTGTAAAAAGTCTTCAGCCATTTTTTTTTTATCAAGACTGCTATCTTCACTACTACAGTTAGTTAAGTTTTTTCAGGGTTGCTCCTGTTTAGCCTCATACTTCAGTTTAAACATCGCTAACAAAAGTAAGATCAAAAAGAACATATTTTTTCCAATAATAACTGGTAAGTTACTGGGAGATAGAACGCAAACAGGCACAAAACGAATTATATTAAACAAGCTCATAAAAACATGATCTTAACCTTTGAGAGAGCTCATTCCGGCTCGCATTATTTCATCAACAAGCAATATATTGGAAGCGATAACAGAACTGAAAGGAAAAAAATAAATACAAAAAGTTGTACCACAGGCTATAAAATCATTCTTAAATACAGTAAAGAATTTCAAAGTTTTAGTGTAAATGTTAGACAAATACATACAGCTTTAATGTTATTTAGTGAAACAGTCTATGTGTGCAAAACCTATTGCTGAAACTAATGTTACAATCTCTTCTACAAGGACACTACCACAGGGATGAACATTTTGCATATGAAAAGCGATGGACTTAATGTCAACTACCTAAATCTTAATGACACTTGAAAGAGGCGCTATTTTTGTAATTCTCAACCTGTTCGATGTTTTGCACCTTTTAGGCATGTATTAAAACCTGTGGGTACGAAGAACCCACATAACTTGGGTTGCACATTGGTTCTGATCAACGCTGGTTGAAATACTTTGAGATGGTTATTTTCCAATATATTCGCCAATTTATATTATTACCAGAGATACTTAAAATAGTAGGAGACATCCTTCTAATGTAACGCTATTCCAGTGATAAGGACACAAAGTTTTTAACATGATCGCTGCGAGTTATTAAGACTTGTCCCCTACGAGACTTGGGGCTGCCTGGAGAAATACAGTAAAAATCGTCAACAGTATTTAATCAATTAAACAATCTTACATCTAGATACTAGCGACATACGCATGTAGTCAAAGTATGCTTTAAAACGGATGATGTTCACCATTTACAAGCCAAAAGTGGATCAAAACTGAAATTCAAGAGGATTCGGAACTATAACATTATTCAGAGCATGCCAAGCTATGCGAAGAAATTCAAAATACAACTACCAGATGTATTTTTTCATGAGAATTAGATATACAATACACCGCATATTATTTCCTTGAAATTCATACAACAGTTAGACTTATTTGTTTACTACATTTATTAGTTTGAAGTTGCCAAATTCGCTGGTTACCGAAGATTAATTAAATTCTTTTGTAAACAAACGAGCAACGTTTTTTGAAACATATTGCAGAGGATGAAGATAATTTTTCTTAGAATAGAAGTTTCATATGACTTACTGATGATTATTGAATAATTGGTATTGCTTAGTAAAAAACAATAAATGCCAATAAAAACAAAAATACAAGCACAAACTTACCATGAATTAATTATTTGTTTTTTAACAATGAAGTTATCATAAACCCCTACTTGAGCTGGGTTCATTGCTTCGCCCGTAGAAAGATCTATTCCTACGAGGTGCATTGGGGAAATGCTGTTGTGACGGCTATCCACCCTTGTTGCTTCTTCAAGCAATTTCACCATTGTTTCCTGAGCATCATGACCAGCGTTTCTAGCTAGGACTTTTGGAATAACGAGCAACGCATCTGCGAACGCCTGAACACCGAGACGAGAACGACCTTTGACGGACTGAGCGAATTTGCTCAACTCGCGATAGGCGATTAATTCAAAAGCCCCTGCACCTGGAATCACACACTCTGAAAATAAAAATGAGGATTATTGAGAGATTATGCCCTATAAACTTTTGACTCATGTAAAGTGCCAGTGGTTAGTGGAAACTTTTCCAAAATTCTTAGGCTGCAGACAGTTATCAACGTAAAATTTGAAATGAAAAGCGTGGGTCGAAAGAAAGCTAGGATCAAGACTAAACGGTACTATTAGTCCATTAAATAAGTAACTTTGTTTAAATAGCATTAATCAGCATAATAACTACAATCGGAGGTTGGATGTGATAGCTCACATATATTGACCATTTACGCACCTTTGGATCTAGAGTTTTGAAATCAGTTAACACCTATCATTCCGCGGATTTGCTTTTTCGTCTTGAGCTATAGCATTACATTAACTGTTATTTACTAACGCTGATACAAATACAATTTTGACTATCTTGGTGTCAACTTCGTTAATTTAATTTCACTATGCTATCGTGTAGGAACTTGGAGTATGTATCTGCAACTTACATATAGTCAATATACATACTCTGCACAAACGTGCATCAATTCAAGTTGTCACATCCTCCGAAGTTTGCTATTTACTAGCTCACAGTCTTGGACGACGTAATATGTTAAGTCTTACATCATTAAGACCGTTTCATGTCAGTATCAAAAGGCGATCCTTGTATTTATGAGCCAGTCAATCTGACAGAATTATGTGTGGTTTATATGCCGGCACACTTAACTTCTAAAACTAAATTATCGCTGTTAGGACCAACCACTCTTTTAACCTGAATTTCGGTCATAGTGAAGTCGGGAGCTAAAAGTCTTGAGACATTTTCTAAAAATAAAATGATCACTACACCTGAGAGTTATAACAGTTTGATAGTTTTTGCACACGAACCTTCTAGAAATGCATGACAGAAAGTACGACTAAAATACTGACGTGAGTGACACGAAAAACTAACACAATCTAGCGGCGATGGTAGGTGTGCAAAAACGCTGAGTGATTTCGAAACTTAATTAGGATGGAGTTACTTATGAATTTATGGCTATGGAATAGTTGAATTGACATCAAGTGTTAATGTATTTACAAATAAAATGAGATAAATACTTGCTTACCATCTTCTAATGTGTTTTTTATAGCGCGTAATCCATCGTTCACAGCATCCTTGATCTGGTTCAGTGTATGCTTATTTGGTCCACGCATTAGCAAAGTTACTGAAAGCGGATTCTTACATTCCTCGATAAACGTATATTTCTCCTCACCCTAAAAATAAAGTTAATATTCAAAGTGACGTACCAAGACAAATTCATAAACCAGACCAGCATGTCCAAGACAATCGGGTGTCATTTCATCAACTGAGTTTAGAGCATATCCACCACACGCAAGAGTTACTCTTTCCATATTGCGTTTTTTAGCGCGACGAAGAGCAAGTATCCCTTCTCGCGCGAAAGCGTCCAACGAAAAAGGGTCGATTCCTTTTTGGTTGACAATTACGAAGCCCGCTTTATTGCCAGCAGCTTCACCACATACCTTCTTTTTCAAGTCTATAACCTTTTGGACTCTTGCGTCAATAAATTCTCGCTCAGATTTTACTAGAGCTGCCCTTTCTTCTGCTGTTTTATAAAAGAATCCGGAATTCACCTCACTAATGGTTAATAAATTTAAATCTGGCTTACGTTTTTTCATACTCAAATGACACGTTGCACGTTAAGATAAATGCATTTGTAACACGTTTCGGCATATCTGGATGTCTACCACCATGATCTAACTACCAATCCTTTCACGAGTGTCGTATCCATATCGGTTTTATGTTGCATTTGCATCAGCTCAACACGATGCAAATCCAAAGGTTCGTTTGGTCGTCGAATTGACAGTACTGCATCCACAACATGCTAAAAGTGTTAAGCGAGTAAACAATTACCTCAGTCAGAAGGTTAGCCAAGTCAGAATGAACTTTTGTATTAAGTGATGTAGCCGCTACCGAAATGAGTATGGCTCTGTCTGGCATTTCCGAAGGACAATCAATTCGACATTTAGATAGTATTTCCAAACATTTATTCCGAGCGATGTCAAATCCTTCCGTAATAAGTCGTGGATGAAGTCCTTCAGAAGTGTGAACGTCAGCCTGTTTTAACAACTCAGCAATTAGAAGCACATTTGATGTTGTGCCATCACCTGTCATGTCATCCTGAGCAGTGGCTACACGAGCAATCAGACTTGCAGTAGGATGCTGAATCTGCATTTCATTAAGCAGAACATTGCCGTCTTTGGTTATCTTAATGTCACCTGCACCTGAAACAAGCCTAGAAGCTAACATCAGGTGACAGTAAACATACATTTTCATGGTTCCTTTGGGGCCAAGGTTAGTCTTTAAAACATCATAAAGTCCCTTCGCAGCTGCTAAATTAATACCAAATGCATGTTGCGCCTTCGCAAACTCTGCTTTAGGGTTCAAAAGAGATATAGAAGCCATCGATCAAAAGCCACGCGCTGGTTTAAAATCTCCACAATCTAGCAACCAAGGTTAAGGAAACCTCTGGAAAACTTTATGTACAATTTTCAGTCCTACGAAACAAGCAATATTTCTCCTTGATTATTTCGAATCAGATTCATATAACTGATTTTAATAAAGATGCACTGCAACAAGCCTAACAAGCTGCCATGAGTTTTCTGGCTATTTCGCTTTAAATCTCATTTAGTCTTCATTAATAAGGAGGGTAAGTGTGAAAAACTGTGCTGAGCCTTGAGGTATTTTTCCAGTGAAATTCAGCCTTTTCAAGTTGGTGTTTACCGATGGAGTTGATACTACTTTTCCAGAAGTGCCATCCACTAACTGATCTCTGGCTTGCATTACAAGTCTATTTGATCCCTTTATAAAACTTGGGAAGATCGGAGATGAATGGTCCTAAAGGAAGCAGAAAGATGGAGTTCACCAATATCCAAATCATCGCTTGACGTACGAACTGTCAATATAATCCTACTTCTTTTTATAGTATGAGGAGTAAATGTTTCGAAATTTTAATCGCTCAGTGTGAGGTTTGAACTGTCCGTCGAATTAAGCTGTGTGCCTATCCTCAACAGTTTAGGACTTGATGCCCTCGATACGGTATTTATTCCACATGCGCAAAATATAGATTCTGCGATGTTCCTATAAATTCCTTAGACTGTGATTAACTCACTTTGGATAGTAACTTTTCCGTTAGTTTGCATATTCAAAATACTACTAAACTTTTCGAAGCGCACACTTCCTAGCGCGTTGCATTAACTTTGATCGCTTACTGGATTAATTCGGCCCCGAATTTACACAGTGTTAGGATATGTTTACTTTTCCATTATTTATTTTTTAGAATATATTCTTATCTTATTCGTTGTATGGACTTCTTTGGTTGTGTGTAACAGATAGTCGGTATATGCGATTGATGTAAAAACGATATACAAGAGTTTGTGTGCCAATAAAATGTATGTGTCTGACTGGACCGAACTTAACTATTATCCAACATTAACGATCCCGATAATCAAATATCCCTACACTGGGCTTAGTTAATGTTGACTGATAACCTAGGTTTCATTTACGAACACTTTGATGCCTCGACACGTTTAGATGCTCTACAAGGTTACCATAAGTACATAAAAGCCATTAGCAGCAGCTGCTTTCAGTGTGTAGTGACTTTCAAGTTACACCTTACAATTACTTCTTTTGACCCTCCACTTGTAGAAATGGTACACTTTTGGTTGTGCCTAATGAACTTGAACGAAATTCACATTTTCCATCAGCGAACTCAGTGAAGCTTTCCTTATCACTACTCCAGTGAAACTTAAAATATCTGAGCCTCTATTCCTGAATACCGTTTGATGATGTCAATAGTAAATTTCTTCGAAAAATTAAGTGGGATAAAATAATAAACTTAACAAATGCGAAAAAACTTGCAGAAACCAATGGCACTTTTCAAGACACAACGTAAATGTGCTTAATATCCCGTGTCCCGACTCAGAAATTGTACCATTTTGACTAAAAGAACTTCTCTAAGCACAAAGATTGATACATTGATTTTATCCAAACCTAGAGTGAACGTTGGTTTCACTTAATAACTAATATTGTATGATGCTGATGGGTCAGTGTTAGCGAAGTGTTGAATACATTACTTTCAGTGTACTATTAAACTGCGAAGTAAGCAAAAACATTTCGGAGGTAACTGATCGTTCAACAACGAATAACTTCAAATTCATGAATACTGTAAAAACTCAGGTTGACTAGCTGAGAGTTGATTTCAAACCTTGAGCGCACACCAACACAATAAAGCTCAAGCATTCATTTACTTCCATATTCTGCATAGGGATTATATTTACTAATATTTTATATTGAATGTTGAGAGGTATTTTGTTTGAATCCCTAGGATCGCGCCCCCCTGTACTCCTATCGCACAATAAGAAAAACTTATCTCCTAATAATCTTGTTTCTTCTGTCAAGTAGAACAGGACGTGCCAAGGCGTTAAATTGATGAGCCCTGAATTGAACATAATATCTGATTTCTGCTGTACGTATCATCATTTCTTTTCGTATTCAGTGGAAAAAATGAGCCTTTTGTTTTGCAGCAATTAAGATTATACATCTTCTTATACATAGCACTCATTTTTATCGATAGGTACCACTAGTAGACTCGTTATTTTTTCATTAATATTACATTATTATATTGTTCATGTAGCATTTAAGACTCAATCCAAACCAAAAACTTAGAGGATGTGTCATTGGTAGACATAGCACCGTTATGACTACGAAAATGCCACTCCCACAATTCGATCGTAGTGACCCTGAGTTGTGGTTCGCCCAGCTAAAGTATTATTTCACGAGACATAATATTAAATCTGAAGGAGTTTGCTGTCGAGATTTATGTCTAGTTCTGCCCCTTCAGTAGACAAAGAAGTCCGAGACTTGATTTTAAGTCCACCAACACAACAACCATACACCATCCTGAGACGAGAATTAACGAATCATCTATCATTATAAGACGGATAAAAAAATATAAAGGCTTTACCAAGGAGAAACATTAGGTGATAGGTCACTGTCACAGTTATTGCGTCATTTCTAAGCATTAGTCGGTGACAATACAGTGGGTGAAGCAGTCCTAAAACAAGGATAGATGCAAGCTCTCCAACGCTACGTTCAATACTATTTGGATTCACAAGATCCTGACACCTCTTTATCTCATTTAGCAAGAATCACATATAGAATAAAGGAAATAGACCCCCCAGCTGCATCACGTATGATACATTATGCTCAAAAAGAAGAATCGGCAAGTGACCCGGTCATAGCACAACTTATTGCGAGTGTAAAAAGTCTCACAAAGGCTGTCAGCAAAATGCAAACAATTCATAGAAACAAGGGCAGGTCACCACAACGACCAAGATCCAAATCACGGAACAGGTCACAAGGGTCCAGACAATCTGGACAATTTTGTTGGAATCACTGAAAATTTAGAGTTCAATCGACCAGATGCAGTCTGCCATGAGCCTGGCGCAAGCAGACCCCGAAGAATATGAGAAACGAGTAACACCTACCTAGGTCGCGACAACGGATGAAGGGTGCCTGAACAATCGCTTGTTTTACGTTAGAGACAAAAATTCATGCTTGAACTTTTTGGTGGATACTGGTGTTGCACTTAGTATCATTCCTCAGAATAAAACCGAGCTAGGATCGATGAACTTCCTCGGTTACACTTCAAGCTGCTAACAAGACTAAAATCGCTAAGTTTGAGCAGTAAAGTTGACGCTAATATTTAGGGTTTAGAAGGCGATTTCCGTGGGTTTTCACTGTAGCCGATCTTTATCTGACAATATTAGGTATGGATTTTTTAAAGAGATGTGAATTTCTAGTTAACACTAAGAAACAACGCTAGACAGTTAAAAATAACTTGGAAATATGCCAGAGGAGCTCAATTCGAACCTGAAGCTATTTAACAACTTAGCCAAACTTCTAGGCCCTAACAGAATACGCTACACTGCATATCATCCTCAAGCAAATGAGACGGTAGAATGATTCCATCGTCAACTAAAGGTCACTCTTATATCTCATTCAAACCATAGTCAGTGAGTGGACAGAATTCCTGCCATTAGTTATGTTGGGAATACGAACAGCTGTCAAAACTTACTCAAAATGTTCAGCAGCAGAACTAGTCTTTGGGACCACTCTGAGACTACCAGGCAATTCTACTAACACTCATACTTCCAGTAAGAGGCTCAAATTAGGAACTTACGTAGACCAACTATGGGATCAAATGACTAAACTTAAGCTAATTAACACTCAGTGAACAGTTACTAGAGACGCTTTTACTTGAGGATCTAAGCAACTGCTCGCACGTCTGGATAAGACGTAACAAAATAAGATCTCCACTTAGCCATCCTTTAGAAGGTCCATTCAAAGTTATTCTAAGAAAACCTAAATATCTTTTGATACAGAAACAAGGAAACATCGACTCAGTATATATTGATGGGCTAAAACCAGCTTATCTAGATAATGAACCATCATACGTGTTGTTAGATTGTTTGCCTGACCAAACAACCACGAAATCGAGAGCTAAATACGTGAAATCTGCAAAAGGGGCTAAAAGCACGAAATAGGCACAACCGATTATTCAGGCAGACATATTCACAGTTTTAATTTCAGCCTAAAATGTAATTACGTAATTTTTGAAATTTTAGGCTAGTTAATATAAAATTAAAGTAAAATAAATTGACATTTTCTATGTTCATTGTCTACAAAACGTTATCGAAATAGTAGTAGTTCCAAATATTATTCTACCCTCCTTTCCTCGGACATTATATTTCGATGTGTGAATTGTATAGCCAACTTTTTAAGATCGGGGTACTGAAACATTATATTGTAACACAATCCGTCGCGTAATAGAAGCCGCATCCCTATTAGTTGAGGTTAGTCACTGAAACACGGAAAATCTTCGATTGATCTGAGTGTTGTAAGTTTCGCCTGAGGAACTAATCAGTTTTCTGAATTTTTCTGTTATCAGTAGACATTGATAAAGTTGGATGAAAGAATGGAACAAAAACTCTCTAGACATTTACCATAAATATCACAATGAACCTAGCAATAACGATGAATTCCAAAAATAACTCAGCTGATTTTCACTGTTTCTGTTGATTTACTACACACACACACACACAAGTATTTTAATGAAGTATTTTTACTTAGACTAGCCACATATATTTCACACAAACCGGATACCAAAACGGTTTTCTACTTAGGATATATGTTTTTGATAACATTATGCAACAGCATACTACTACAAATAAGTGTATTGTTTTCAGGTGAAACATATCAAATTCCATATTGATTCTACTTTCCTTAGTTCTAATTACGTTTTCCACAATATATAAATATCATTAAGCTAACTACAGTAACTTATTACGTGTCTATAGTATCTGTAGCATTTTTCAACTGTAGTGACATGAGTCATGCCTAAGATTTTAAATTCTGTTAGTACATTTTCCAATTTTTTATAACTTATATGAACTTACATGACAAATTAACATACACATACGTTGTATCCTCTCTTTGCTATTTGAATTTATTAATTATTTGACTCAACCTTGGATTTGCCACTAAACCCATCTTGGTAGTTACTGCTGGGCGTATTTGTTCTCATAAATTGGGTGATCATATCAGTTGCCTTAAAAGATGTTTGATATGATCCAGGTTATAAAGTCACTAGCATTTAGGCATTATCGTGCTTCATTAATATAATGATTAAGCTATCACTTATTTATAAGTCAAATAAACTCCGGAGCCTAACATTAAGAGTAATCCTAAATAAACGAATACTTCTAGACCAAAATACAGTAATATAATCAGGCAGCTTGCATCCGTTAACGACTAAAAGCATCTAATATCCAGTGAATCACCAACAAAATATATTTAAAAAATCCAACTCATTTTTTCATTAGCTCATCGCAAATTAACACTACGACTAGTTATTTATTAGAGTATTAGCAAACCGGGTTGACAAACTGACTCGAAATCATCACTAAATAGTGTGGTCTCCCCACAGTTAGCTTTATACAAACAATTATTATAAATCTATACTATTATCATGGACATGGGTTAGGAGTAATACTCCCCTTGGCTAAAACCTATGCTCTCTAGAATAACCACATGGCTTGCATTCACTTTGTCAACATTCGAACACTTAATTAACTGCAGATATTTTCCAGTACTTTACGGGTAAGCTGACTACATTGGCCATGTGGTTTTCGTTGATTTATAGCTTGGTTTAATCTGATGCTCACAACTACAGAAACACTACACCCCCACGGACTTGAACTACTACACTATACCCTTACGATGGTCGATTATTACTGGAACAAATGACTAATAGAACTTACGCATTTGTAAGATTAGAACCAACTTATGTTTTAGTTGACTTTAGAAGTTACAGCTTCACTATGACACGCATACCTACCAATCATCAAGTGAGCAATCTTCAAGACACAGATTATATCTTTAACTCTAATAAGCCTAAACACTCTAATGTTCCGGCGATTCATTTTCTTTCCTAAGTATATGCTATGATTTTCCACCCTAATTGGTACTATCAGTATCCACCGGTACGAACCCAGTCATAAGAGTTGGTCGTCACATGTTCAAGGTCACCTATTTGATCTGACTTACGACAAATTCATGCATTTATATATTTTTTCGTACTTTAACCGTTTGTACAAACAGTAAAGCAATTCTTTAGGTGTGATGGAGTTTTATCAGTATTTTTTGAAGTAGATTCTTTTTTTCTCATTTTGACTTGAGGGTGACTTAAGAGGCAGGTGAGAAAATATCTGATGGCCGGACAGAGGATGAGAAAATCGTACCTCACCAACATGGTGTTGGGTAGCCCACTCATGGTACTTACGCAGATATTCCTGCCTCATTTTCTTAGGCTCTGTTATTTTCCAAGCTGTGGTCACCCTTAGAAGGTTAAGTTCACCAAGTATCCAGCCATCATTTGTGGGAGAATGTAGACGCCACAAGATTCGATAAAAGGTCCTAAAAGTAAATGTCATCCACGTAACATCATCGAATACTAACAGACTGATCGAATTTTAGGTACTGGATAAGCTAGTAATTCTCCATTAAGCTAAGGTATCAGAACTGAGATGATTCTACTTGATGTGTTGATCGGACCGACGTCCCTATGGAAGTCGATTCTAGAAGGCTGTTGTAACAACTTAGGTTGGCTAGATAAGAGTTGACTTCAAGTCTTAATGACACACCAAAACAATAAAGCTCAAATATTTATTTATTTCCTTATTCTTCATAGGAATTGTATTTCCTATTATCTTAAATTAAAGGTGGAGAAGTATTGTGTTTTCAAATCACAAGGATCCCGCTCCAATGTCTCCTGCTCACGATAATAAAATAAAGGCCCATTCCCTAACAATCTGGTTTCTTCTGTCAACGGTACATACAAAGCCATTAAATACTAACCCCTGACCGACCTTATAATGGTAGATGCTGTGCTTGGAAATCAAACGCCTCATGGTTCAGAAAGATTAAACTTAATCTTACGATGCGCTGTAAAATTCTCTATGAAAAATTGCCACAGATCGACATATACTCGGAAACGTAGATACGACTTATGGAACCAAAATTATCTGATAATAATGCAGAAAGCTACTAGTAAATTAAAATCTCTCTTCTTTGTCGCATGTTATATCAACCTCTCGAACCGGTTACTAGTATACATACGACAATGTAGCTCCCTATTACAATTTATATTCACTATAAACCATTACTTAGACCTTCCTCTTTTTCGTTTTCCAACAGAGTTCCAAGTTAGTGCTTGTCTCGTGATGCAGTCAGATGATTTACGCTATATGTTCTATTCATTTCCAACGTCGTTTTCTGATTTTCTCATCTGGAAGTTCGTGTAACTTACTTAAGACAGCTTATACAGAATGAGGTACATTTATCTATAAACCGTCTGATATCTAGTCTTGTTGATAACACTTTTTAATAACACTTCAATGGCTTAAACCGCAACAATCAGAATGAACTGGATCGTAATGCATCAGCGTAACTGAAGGCCCATAGTCGTCCGAAGTTTAAAAAATGTTGCTCTACAATTTTCCATTCAATTTCAGGCAGCATTTTTATGCAACGGATGATTAAGTGGGAACTGGGCGGCAAGCATTACTAGCACAAAAACTAAGTAATATCAAATTAATCTCATGAAGGACAGCAGAGCAGGCAACATATGTATCGCTCTAATATCTTTAGGGGTCGTGTCGGCAACCTTCAGATTCAAAACTCCTAAGCAATCTATCGGATCAATGACGAATCGGCATTTTTCCAGGCCCCACAGGAGATAATTATCACCTATGTGTCTTAGCATTGCTAGGAAACGCTCGCATGGCTCTTCAAAAGAACATTCGGGATGACATTCTAATAATTTGCGAACTTTGGGACACCGGCCAGAATGGCGCCCACTAGTTGCCTTGTCACCATCTCAAAGGTCGCGACTTAAAATAATACCATGATATTAGCAAACGAACGTATGGTCAGTAAAACAATGAAAAATTTAAAGCGGACCCAATCGTGATGCGAAGCTTCAATGAAGTTAGTCTCGGACACTGCAATCTTAAATAAGCTTACTAAAGCTTTAGTTCTTAAAAAAAACATGTCCATGTATTCTAACAAAAAGCCTGTAAAAATATGCTTTCAACGTAAGGCGTTGCATAAATACTACATATTTACACAAACTTTAGGACTTAAAATGTCTTCATATACTCTGTGAGAACACTGAAGCATATTATTAAATTTTTGCACATATAAAGATACCAAATAAATCATGGGCATAAAATCATTTTATACCTTTACACGGATTTATTCACTCTCGCTGAACCGCATCCTGTGTTCTTACACCTTACTTACTTTCGCTGATGCAACTAGTACTTTTATTATTTTGATATTCATTTATAAGTGCTAATGAGATGTATCGACCTAGAAGATGCACATATGTCCAAGATTCTTTGCTGCACATACATACTACCTGTATTTATATATTTCATTGAGCGAACAGTCACTTACTAGCTTCATAATGTTTTACTAGGCATATTGTTACATCTCGTACTAGATAGCTTGACTAGACGCATACAGATTTAACACTCGAATATCTTGAATTCTCCTAATCACAACCTCAGAGGACGTCAGCTCTGAATTTTACAGTGGCTGTCACAAAGTAGTATTAAGCCCATCCAGTCACTAATCCACAAATAATCTCAATCCGAACGGACTTGAAAAATGCAAATATCAAAGATAAAACAACGAAACATGGTAGCATATCGAAAAATTCGCTCGGATGTATAAGATGGTGCACATATCTGACTACTTGGAATATTGACACAGCGATCTCAATCCTTTACAGCAATCTGATAAGCTGCATAGACTTCATCGACTTATAAGTAGAACGTATGGCTGTTGTGAGGTGAGTGAAAGGTAAAATTGCATGACTTCATCACATGTATGGTGGCCACCTTTTTCAAATTTGAATTTTCGACCTGGACGTAATTGTTAGACGTCGCAAACAAATTAGTCCGTATTGGTGGCACGATGCCATTTAAACGTGATAGGATGAAAAGCGATGCACAGTAAGTTGACGTCACCATTCCGCCATATCCAGTTTTCAAAGACCTCCCAACTAGTGCTGTTTGAAAGTATTCGCATCAAAATATTTGGCAGAACAAATATGCCACACCCCCGCACGAGCAATTTTACGGCGCACATCATTCAGATACTGTCAACGCTCACATATATTTATGGTTGTTGCAGGCGTTTTCAGCACTCCATTGTTGTGCACATCCAATAAAGTGGTTTGATAAACAGTTCACTACTGCTATAAGTATCAAAAATTTATTCCATCATATAAGATGTGCAACTGGATAAAGCAGCTACAGTACTCCGACGTCTGAGTTACCTTTTATTGAATGGCCTACTCCGTGCTGAGAAAGTACACGTGAATGCTTACTTAAAAAACGGTGACTTCGTGACAGTCACTTTTGAGATTGTCTTTGGTGAGCTGTTACCATTGGAAGGACCTCCCTCTAGCATATGTCATTCTAAGACGAACCGCAGACAGACAAGTGCGCAACTATAACATGCCCAAAAATAGTGACACTTATATGCGGACGAACAGAAAAATTTTTGAAAAGGCAGTTTTAGAAACCACGTTTCACGACGTTACTCTATCAGTGAGGCATCAGGATAAGAAGCTTCCACCCCACTTACTGAATAGAGGCATATCATGATTACCTTATAAACAAATCGAAGTATGGCACGAATAGAAAGCATTTTTAAAGAATCAGACAGATGCTTATACTTGGCGTTGTGGAACTTAGCATGTTTTCGGAGAAAGCAGATCCTTTGCTACGAACGTCAGCAACAAAACGTTTGAACCGCAAAATTTTCGTTTACGTCAACTTACTTGATTCCTCCCCTTCCCCATCCAAGGCAATGAATTTAGTACTGCACAGTGTTAAGCTTATCGGCCTTCAGGACACATTGCTCTTCTGATTGAACGGCTATTTAGAAGACAGAGAATTCTAACCAAAGTATTATTATAATTTGTTATGTTACACAGTTAGTAGTGCATATTTCCATTTTGTTCCAACCTATTTTTTTAATGCATTTTCTATCACCACCTATGCAACAATTCACAATTTCTATGATAATTTGATCATTTAATTATTTTAGGGTTCGTTAGTTGTCTAATAAACATATTCACACTAAATTTAAACAATAACTACATGTTGAACTCTTTAGAATTTTATTTGTAATTTCTTCCCTTAGTGTCACAACTTCACATTGGCGTTTTATTATGAATTCTGTTTCGCCACGTAAACCAATTTTAATTATTATATGTTTATACTCATTTGATGAAACTCAAAACGAGTTCTTCACAACGTTTATTGCAAATAATTTGTATGTGATTAAAAAAATTACAACAAAATAAATATTTGAATGACAAGTAGACAGAAATTTCATTGTAGTTATATAGAGAGTGAGTATGAAATATTGAGCATGTAACGGCTAATGATTTTCATTATACTGTCTTTTTCACTGACTTCCTTGATGGCTTGGGAAGTAACCGGCAGTCCGGAAACCGCGTCTCTTAACGCTGCGTGGATTTTTGCCTCGGCTTCTAAGCTAACCACAAGTACCTCCCCTTTTTGTTTTGCACGGAAGCCGATTAATCTTGAGGAAGCATCTCCCTGACCGAAATCCTTCGTCGGTTGGTACTTTTTCATAAAATTGTCATCAATCAGCGTAGTGACCCATCGTTTTAGACGGTACGCTTTATAAATGGGAATGCACTACTAGGATTCAAAAACTGCCAGTAGCGATTTGTGGTCTGTGAATAACGTAAATGGTCGGCCAGATAACATCTTACGAAAGTTTTTTACTACAAAGATAATGGAAAAAGTTTCTTCCTTTATTTGACTATATCTTCTCTCCATAGTTATTATTTTTCCTGCGACCCACCACGAATAACAGAGGGTGACCCCACACAGGATACGGTGCAGATAGTCATGACCTCCCACCAGGTAGTTCCTGGCCTGTCTGGAATGCTCTCCCTAATGCCGTTACTTTGCCACGTTGTTAGACACTTTCAGAATGAGGTTAGACAACTACGCAAGCAATCAACGACCTAATTTTTTGTTTGAAACAGAGATTGACATTATTTTACCGGTACTTTTTACACCATTTTTCACTACTGTTTCCGACAATGATCTTCACTGATGCACCAACGCGTGCTTATTTTTATTCATTTACCGGTCTTATTTTTATGCTATTTATATTATCTCTAGCTAACACATCCAAATGGTTTCCTTCGACTTCTGTATAACCGTAAGCAAGCTACCCTCTAAGTGGTAGAAAGATGTGGCGATACATATAGGTAAAGTGAAAGGAGCAACAAAACGGAAGCTATCAACTACCGTCCAATTTCCTTACTGCTCTCAATAACGAAGGTCATGATAATGACTATTTATTTAGGATTGTATTCGTGACTTCCCTAATAATTCCCTAGTATCTGCATCTCAGAACGACTTTTTCTCAAGTAGATCCTACAACACTAACCTTCTGATTACTTGAAATAGTTGAATTCTTTCAGCAGAATAAAATTATCCCGTGCATTTTGAACTTTAGAACCATCCAAAAATTTCAGTAGCGCAGATCATTGGAATCTTTGTGGATAATCGCAATCTATTAAGATAAATGGGTGTTTACTGAAATAGCTATATGACTACTCAAGAGCCATGTCTCTGGCGATTAATGATAACTCTACTTATTCTAGCTGGTTTGCAACGACAAGCGGAATACCACAAGGTTCAATCCTTGAAACACTTCTCCTGTTATTATTTATGACCGACTTTCTATCTAACTCAAAGTCAGGAACCCCTCTATATGCTGACGATCTTAATGTCTGAAGAAAGATTTGATGTCCCTCTGACATTAAAATTCATCACGAAGACCTTAATGGGATTGACGAGTGCGCTGTCAGCAACCCATTACCTCTTAATACTTATAAGTGCAGATTACTAATGATGAACAATGGGGGATGCACTCTCCACGTGCATACTCAGTAGGTCAAGATCTTGCACCCAAAGAGCGCATATATCATTCTCCCACACTTTAAAAGGGATGTCGCTATCTTGGAACGAGTCCGAAGAAGGGAAGTGAAATTTAAAGCACAAACTTTACTCAGCCTGACTTAAAGAATTAAAATTGCATCCTGTACAGTACAGGATGGGGGTTACAAGAGATGTGGTCTTAATGTATGATATAACTCACAGTCCTCTTCATCCAAATAAGTTTCAGTCCCAAAATAAACCGAGGAGGATACTCCAATAAGATAGAGTACGGCAGTTCTTGATAAATTTCTGCTGTCAAGATATGAATACTGTTAAACTCCTTGCCTAGTGAGGTTGTATCGGCACATTCTGCTGGATCTTTTGAAAAGAGACTCTATGCATATTACGACTCTATGGGCACTTAGGGACATGAAGTGCTCTCGGTATATGACCAAGTTACGCTGGTCGTACAACCAGAGCAACATCAGTCGTGTCACAATCTGGCGGTGATGTTTACCGAGTGCCTCCAACTAGTCGTGTTTGCTAAGGTAAACATGATCAATATCAATGACAATAGTCTATGCGATTGTTTCCTCAGGGGGTCATTAATCGCTATAGACAAAGTGAATGCAGATTATGTCACACTAACTTGGAATCCTAAAGGTTAAAATAAAGAGAAAGACCCAAGAGCACATTGCATCGGCAATATGAGACAGACATGAAGAGAATAAACAGCGCTTAATAAAGCTGGAAGGGAAATTTCAGGGCAGAGTTGGGTGGACAATACTGGTAGGCAACCTATGCTCCACATGGGGGAGCAGATATTGATCGATTGATAGACTGACAGACAATATGGTAGGAGCAACACCTGGTTACTTACATTTTTAAATCTTAATTTAACTGTCTTCCTTCAATTTTGTGAAACAATATCACCATCGCAGTACTGATCGAAACCAAGAACGCTTCTAACACCTGGACCCAGATCACAAGAAACGATAGTTCACTGGTCCAGATTGGAAAAGTTGGAAGTTGAATAATTGCTATTCGCATTAACTTTTCCAAGTCTGCTAGCAGCGTTTAATTATACTAGTGTATCGTGTTTTGAAGTCATAGCTTGATTACCTTTTACTTTGGCCTATATTTTACAAAACAAATCATGTATGGTAGCTTAGCAAGATTACGAATGACGCGCCTTCTCCAACCAATCGAAATCATCTTTATTACTAACACGCCTACTGGCTCAAAATATAAATCCTAAGACTTCTGAGGGATTTAATTCACCTTTCGCTATTCAGTCTCTGGAGGTATGTTCTGAGATTCTTTTGGTATGCTTAATTTTGCTAAGTCTTCGCAGAAAACGTAGCGTTTGTTTCTTCCAACATCAGATGTAAACTTAATTATGCCTTAAGTTATTGAGCTCTTAAAAGATCTATCACGCTATAGAAATTCCTATAGCCAGACAGCTGTAACCTCTTCACAATATTATTCACGCTTCCTGTGTATTTCAAAGATGGTAGTCAGATTTCCTAATGAATATAAGTTTGTATAATAGAATCATGCTTATGATGAGAAGAAAATCATTGACCCGTTAAGTCTTTCAGTATGATGCCATAGCATACTTCCAGTACTAACTTGAGATTTACAACACCGTCGCTCTCCACATCTTTCAGAGGGACAGAAACCTAAAAACGGTCTAACGACGGAAGACTAAGTGAATAGCTGGTCTACAGAAGGGCTCATAATGCTAGATCTTTACTCATTTAACTATAGGCGACTTTGGAGTTACCTGATAACTGTCTACAACATTGTCAGTGCCCCCAGGATACCTTAACAGGCCTATGCTTCTCCTTATATCATGAGACCTCATGAAGTATCACTTTCTCACTCACGGTCTACTTAACTTGGAATGCTTATTTAACTTGTGTGTCTCAAGCTCCCACTCTCAAGTACTTTAGAGTGAGATTACATCGCTATGTACGTCTCAGCAGCCTACCATCACTTTATGTGTATGACTTTAGGCCATCGTTTGTTGCATGATCTACATCTTTGTTTCTTTAAAATATTTGGTAGTGCATTATTTCGGTGCCCGGTTGTCGAATTCGTTGCGACAAAACAAAATCTACAGTATTTGTATGTATGAATTTTTACGTAATATTTCCGGTTGACATTCCGCACAATGATCGTTTCACGTTTAGATAATTTTGAGATAAAATATCAATTCTATGTTTGCCTGGTGCTTTCCGTCCAGTAAAGCCCTTTACCCCTCTTTGTTCAGCCATCCATTATGTTTTCATGAATGAATGTAATGTGTAGTGTTATTTATCACTTAGTGAGTGCCAAATTATAAAACCCGAATATGGTGCAAAGAGTCCTCTTTAGATTTCATAAGTCAGTAATATTAATCGAAAGTTGAATGATTAGTTGAAAAGTAATGATCAAATGCAATCAGGTTATCACTGCATCGTGCTCATGGTTTTAATTTGATGTTTGCGCTTATTCTTGTTGAGTGTCGACGCACTTTCCACGAAGGTCCTCCAGCTAACTTTTCTTATCGAAACTTCCACATCAAGTGAAAGCAATATCGGTAACATTAAATAACAACCCAGTAAATGAACAAGATTCATCTGCTGATCAAATTCCAGAGATCAACAGAACTTGCTTCAATAAGGTTTATTACGTTACAGGAAAACTTCATAAGACCAAAAATGAAGTAGGCAAAATGTACATTACTCTTTCTCGTTTCTTCGACCACCGATCAAGAGATTCTCGACGACGAATTTCGACACGCGAAAGATCCTCATTTCTACATCGACGAAGGAAAAATTCACATTGATATCAAAACTGGTACAGAAATCAGCGTCATCCGTGCAACTTCATCTGATCGACAAAATGAAGACGAATCCGATTAACAAACAAAGGACGGAAAAAAAATAACCAAGTATGGAAAGAGACATGTCTGCTTGAAAGTGTGTTTACGAAAACCCATACATTGAATTTTTTCTATTGACAATGTGAACATACCTATCACAGGTATAAATTTACTAAACCAACACAACCTGCTTGTAGACCCTTGCAAAAAGAGGCTAGCTGACGGCAACACAAAGCTATATGTTCATGGAACCACTTCTACAGGTTGTAGTTTGTCTTCTTCGTCTTAGACATTAAGTTAAACCTTATTTTCAGCCAATACTTGACAAATACCCAGACCTGATTAAGGCGACGACGAAGTTATCATGTGTAACCAGCAATGTTACACATCACATCACGACTACAGGTCAACACGTATTCTCCAAAGCACACCGACTAGAACCCAACAAATTAGGCATTGCGAAAAACGAATTGGATCATATAATTGACCTGGGAATAATCCGTCCATCCAGTAGCCCATGGTCATCTCCATTACATATGGTCCCGAAGGAAGATACCCATGATTGGCGTCCCACAGTTGATTGCCGACATTTCAACGATAGAAATACACCTGGTTATTAGCCTTTACCACACACCCATAATTTAACGGCTACCTTGAAGTGAATGACCGTATTTTCAAAAATTTACCTGGCAAAGTTATACAATCAAATGTCGATGTCCGAAAATCACATCCTAGAAACCATTATCATAATCCCATTCAGTCTTAACGAATGTCCTTTGGTTTGAGAAATGCTGCACAAACATTTCATCGACGACATGTTCTGCAGGCTTCACCATGTCCATGAATATATCGACGACTACTTGATAGCAAGTCCAGACGGGGGAACACATATGAAACATATAGACACAGCTTTTGGAAGACTGCAACAATATGGAGTTACTATAAATATACAGAAATGACAAATGGAAACAACCTCGTTGAACTTCCCGGGGCGTACTACTAATGCTAATGATATACAACCCCTAAGACACAAGGAGAGGTTATTCTGGAGTATCCGGAACCAACTACCGTTCAGCAGTTGCGAGCTTTCAATGGATTGGAAAGTTTCTACAGACGATTTATACCCAAGTGTGCATCTATCATGAAACCACTAACGGATCAGCTTCGCGAGATTGAAAAGGTGGTCACAATCAATGCAGAGTCAAAGAAAGCCTTTACTGCAACTAAAGAAGCAATAGCTAATACGAATATGCTGGCACATCACAATACTGAAGCTCCCGTCAGCATCGCGGTTGACGCATCTTACCTAGCCATTGGCGCAGTTCTGCAGCAATCGATTGACCTGGATCTTGACTCTTACGTGAAATGGCTTACAAATGCTATGCCTTAAGTTAAACTAGTTCAAACTCAACAGCAACCAACAGACATTCCTGTCAACTTGCCATAAAATATAGTACACACGTTTACGTATGTCGTGATGCACTACGCCGACCTCTCAACGCGACTTACGAAGGGCCATACAAGGTCTTGAAGCGAGAATCAAGGTACTATATTATCAACAAGAATGGCCACGAGGATAATGTCAGCATTGACCATCTCAAAGCAGCCTACCTAGAAGGCAAACTTTTTAATGTCAAATTCGTCACAATACCCTCAAAACTTGAAATGAACGAGGTAACCACGCCCCAAGCAACGACCAACAAGCAAGAGAAAACCTCCAAGAGCTCCATAACGCCGAGAGCTACACATTCTGGTGGAACTATACGATTCCCAAAACACTTAAACGAATATTACACATTGATTTTTTCTTAATTTTCCACTCTTCACGTATTGAAAAGCTTTTAGAAAAAAATCAAATAAAAATCGTTTTTCATTATAAAGTATGCATTTTACATACATTTGTACGTATCAAACATATTGTAATTAACATTTTGTTCCTATAGATGTTGCCAATATTTTGCACGGTTTTAGCTACATTATGCTATGGAATTCATTTCCTTTTATAAAAAATGTATATATCTAAGGATTTTCTTCTTTCGGTTTTCCAGGCCGTCTGGAAACGAAAGAAATAACACTGGGGAAAAAATACACTTTGTATAAAATGTTTTTAGGCACCGACACCACAGCGTAAGCACACCCGTCCAGAAGCTGCACACTGTCGCAGACTATCAGAGGAACATTTGCGAATGTCTAACGCGTCGGGTTATTATTAAATGTAAAATAACCACGTATTATATTACAATGAATTTGTTTCAAAAAACTGAAATAAAATGTGCTAGAAAATAAATATTTTATTCAAGTTTTTTGAAACAAATTCATTGTAACGCAATACGTAAGTTTCTCACATTTAATAATAATATTGATTATTGTTACGGAAAAAATATATATTCACGACCGTATAGATTCGAGAATGAATTTGCAGAAAAGCGAATTCTTGACTGGAACGTATTTGTTTTTTTTTAATAAACGCTATTCGAATCTTTGTTTCTGTATGATGAAACATTTAGAATTACCTTCACTCGAACATAGTTTTCATTTTAAAATTTTACATTTTTAAAAAAGCTAATGAGAACCCAAAGAATTAAAATGAAGTCATCTTACTAGTTTTATGTCTTTGATTTTACTCTATTCATCCTAATTCTATCGCTGATAAAAAAGTTTAAATCAGCCGAACATATAAAATTGATTTGTCAAAATTACTACAGTTTCACATAAAGTAATTTTGAAAGTCACTGCAACAGAAAAAAGATTGCTGTGACGGCAAAAAATTGCTATTGATTGATGTATGCCACCAATTAATGGATATATACTTGTTCGCATGAGGTCACAATAACAAAGCGCTTATAAGAGTGCCAAGTCGGTCCCTGCACATCTCCCTGATGCCCACTGGATCCAGGCCCGACCGTAGCTGCTACCTTGTCGTGGTGGTCGGGCTTGCCTATCGTGATGACCCAACCGAGCTATACTGGCTGGAACATATGTTCCTGTAGGTTCTACCATGCTAGGTAGGTCGATTGGAGAACGATGAGACTAAAAGCAGCTACTCAAGGTCTGAGGGCGAAGTCGTACTGCTGACTGCAGAGGGGTGTGACAGCAGTAAGGTGTTTCCCTCGGACAACCAGCATCTGCAGCGTTGCTGCCTTCTCACAAGGAAGGAGGGGTTAGAAAAGGTCGGCCCTAAAAATGTCACACCTCACCCTACCTCACGGATTTCCGTCTCCGGCGGTAAGGGTGCCCACTAAGGGCTTTTAAGTGCGGAGCTAATACTCAGAAAACTTTTCATAAAAAGGCCGTGCGTGACAGGCCTCAAGCAGTTGTCCCTTGGGCTCTGCGGTCACGCTCTCAGGTCTCTAAGACCGACACTAATCTGCCTTCTTTTTCAGATTCCTCAAGAAATACCCTTCCACGGTGTGGGCAGCCGGGAAGTGACAACCGCCCTCATACCCGCAAAAGCACGAGTGTCCAAATTAGTCAAAATCAAATCCTTTCTACACCCCATAATATCTCTCTTATCTCTACGACTAACTCTACTCACATTCCTTCATCTCACTGCACCGCTAATGCAAACGATGCGAGCTCACGAAAAATCATTCCTGGTCTCTTGAAACCCCGTTCTAGACTATATGTTGGAGCTTTTAATGTTCGGACATTAAGTCAAATAGGGCAACAGGCTTCCTTAGCTAAGACTTTAGAATCTCACTCAATCGATGTATGCTGCGTCTCGGAAACGCGCATACAGGATCCTAGTAAAATCATTAACCTGATCTCGCCGTATCAAAACAAAGAAGCAGCCCGATTTACTCTTCGTGTATCCGGTAGCCCGGATGCTGCTTCCCGGGGTCTCGCTGGTGTAGGTATAGCATTGAGTCGTAGGGCAGAACTAGATCTCCTAGACTGGATCCCTGTAGATAGTCGCTTGTGCGCTATCCGACTGAACGGGACAGTTAGGACTCGGAAAGATAGGGACACTCGTCGTTGCCTCTTTGTCGTATCTGCCTATGCCCCCACTGACTGCAGTTCAGACGAGGTGAAAGATGAGTTTTACAGCAAGATTACGGACCTCCTCCGAAAAGCTAGGCGCTCTGATATAGTTATAATGGCTGGTGACCTTAATGCTCAAGTAGGTAAACTAAGTGAAAATGAGAGACACTTGGGTGGTTGTTATGGTGTCACGGCTCAAAGAACAGATAATGGCGATCGTCTGTTGCAACTATGCTCAGATAACCGCCTGTTTCTAGCGAATACTAACTTTAGGCATAAGGAAAATCATCTTTTGACCTGGCGACCCCCAAAATCGTCTCAACGTTGGACCCAACTAGATCACATCGCCATCAGCCACCGATGGAGGGGTTCGATAGAGGACTGTCGCTCGTTCTGGGGCACATGTTTAGATTCAGACCATGCTTTAGTGCGAGCGCGTATTTGTTTGAGGCTTACTGGACGTAGGAAAGACATAGCAATGAAGCCTCCTAGGGATTTACTTAATGATAATAAAGCTAAGAATATATTTCAGGAACAACTAGAAAAACAGTTAGGCGACCGTGTAAGCGATTGCCATCCGGAAGCAGGTTGGAATGATATCAAAAATGCTGTGGAAACAGCAATGATATCTGCTAGTAAGGTAAATCATAAGACTAGGATGAAGCCGTGGATTTCAGTAGCATCCACCGAACTGATGGATGCTCGTAAACTCATCCCACCTGGCTCTGAACATGATGAAAAGCGAAGTGAGCTTAGGCGCAGGCTGATAAAAAGCCTACGCAACGACCGTGAACAGTGGTGGGTGGCGAAAGCAAAAACGATGGAAAAGGCAGCGGCGATAGGCAACAGTAGGCAACTTTTTCGACTTATCAAGGAAACTGGTATTAGGAATCCGAATGTGAGTGAGACTATCTCGGAAAGGGATGGGATTACAATTCATTCTCAGTCCAGGAGATTGGACCGATGGGCGGAACATTTTAGGGATCAGTTTAACTGGCCTTCAGCCACACTTCGGTTGCCCACGATGCCCAGTCTTCCTGAATGGCAAATCGACTTAACTCCTCCTAGTTTTTATGAAATTGAGAAGGCTATAGGAAATCTGAAGCGAGGTAGAGCAGCAGGTCCTGATAGGCTTACCCCTGAAATTTTTAAGGATGGTGGTCCAGTTTTAGCAGCTAGATTGACTGAAATCTTAGGTAAAATCTGGGAACTGGGCGTAATACCATCTGACTGGTCTCAATCCCTGATTGTCCCAATTTATAAGAAAGGACAAAAGTCTTCTTGTGACAATCACAGGGGAATCAGTCTGACTAATATAGTTTCTAAATTATTAGCATCGATTATACTTAGACGCTTAACTAGAGCTCGTGAAGAGCAGACTAGAGAAAACCAGGCTGGATTCAGACCTGGACGTGGCTGTATAGACCACATCTTCACACTGCGACAGGTCCTGGAACACAGACACACATTTAGGCGTCCTACAATAGTTGTCTTCCTGGACCTAAAGGCGGCATTCGACTCTGTTGATCGTGAGGTTCTGTGGCAGTGTCTGTCATTGAAAGGTGTACCAAAGAAGTACATTAACCTTATACGAGCTCTCTACTCTAAAACTACAGGTCGAGTGAGAGCATATGGCGAACTGTCATCGGAATTCCTCACTTCAAGTGGTGTCCGTCAAGGATGTCCACTTTCCCCATTCTTGTTTAATTTTGTCATAGACATGCTCCTAGATATAACCATGTCTTCGTCTGACTTTTCAGGAGTTGACTTACTACCAGGAGCCTCGCTTACTGACTTAGAGTATGCTGATGACATAGTCCTATTTGGTGAAGACGCTGACAAAATGCAGAGTCTTCTGACTACCCTGAGCAACAATGCAAGCATGTTCGGGATGCTGTTTTCCCCCTCAAAATGCAAAATGTTGCTCCAGGATTGGGTTGCATCGGCACCTGAACTAGTGATAGGGAGTGAAGTAGTCGAGCATGTAGACCGCTTCACGTATCTGGGGAGTCTCATCAGTGCTGATGGCCTGGTGACTGACGAAATCTCAGCACGGATACAGAAAGCTCGATTGGCTTTTGCCAAGTTACGTCACTTATGGCGCAGGCGAGATATCCGCTTGCTAACCAAAGGACGAGTGTACCGTGCAGCAGTTCGCTCTGTCCTACTATACGGTAGCGAAACATGGCCGTTAAGAGTAGAGGACATTCGTAGGTTACTGGTCTTCGATCATAGGTGTCTCCGAAGCATTGCTCGTGTATCATGGGACAACCGAGTGAGCAATGCTGTCGTTAGGAAACGGGTTCTAGGAAAGGAGGGCAAATCAATAGATGAGGTATTGAAACTTCATCAGTTGAGGTGGTTGGGACATGTGTTACGCATGTCTAACTACCGACTGCCTCGACGTGCTATGTTTTGCGGTGTAGGAATAGGTTGGAAGAAAGCTAGGGGCGGCCAAACCAAAACATGGCAGAAATCGATGAAGTCACTGACAAGCAGACTAAGTCATGTTGGTAGATGTAGGCTGCGTGGTTGGGGTCCGCGAGACGAAAGTCACCAGTGGTTAGAGACCTTGAACGACATGGCTCAGAATCGTTCGCAATGGCGCAGGTGCATCCACTCTTTGTGTTCTCTCAAAATCTAACCTTCCGAATTCTCTATCTTTCTCCTTTCAAATTTATCTCACTGAATTATACTTTTCGAATCATATCTTCGCTCCCTAATTTTCTGCATTACTGCTAATACTTCTATTATCGTTATCACTCTTGGATTTGAACTGACAGTTGCGTCTCTGTGCTGATGTGGTATGGCAACCTGAACTGATGTACGTACGTACGAAGTTCTGCGTTGTATCTGTCTGTCTGTCTGGATCCAGGAGCCAGAAACAGGAAGAATACAAGATTGACGAACATCTAAATACAGTATTGAAAATTAGTTACTCTTTGGTCACCCAACATAACACATATTATTCTTCATATGTGTGAAACGTGACTGGAAACAATATTTTAATAGATAAGTTCAATTAAGAAGTGTTGAGAGTTATTATTATTATTATTATTATTATTATTATTATTGTTATTATTATTTAGAATACAAGAAAGATGGAAGTCATTCAACAAAAGTTGGGTACTAAAGAATGGCATTTTTTGAATTTGATATTCTATACAAGCTACTAAGGTATACAAAAGTTAAAGATGATACTAAACCAAGGAAAATGTTAGCGACAATGTCAAGTGTTGAGATGAATCCTGAAGTTGAAAATATACATCCATTCGTAAAGATGAAAATCAGAATAGTAAAAGAAACAAGATAATCTACAAACTATCTTGTCAATTAAATAATGAAGTATTAGAAAAAATCTTGCATGCGATAAGAATACAATGACTTTAGTTGTTTAACCTTTGGAATCTTGTTTATATGGCATTTCTTCGCCTGTCAAACGACTGTTATGATTCCTATGTACAAAAAAAATAATCATACTTTTACCTACGTGAATTATTTTGATTATTCGTAATTTAGATATGAATGTAACTGCAGAAAAGGGCTTGGTTCAAGGAATTTGTGTACAATAAGCAATACCAGAACTACGCCTAGAACCCCCTGGGGTTGCTGCCGCTCCCAAACCCGAATAAAGAGGCTTGGGCATAGGGTTAGCAACCCCATTCTGTAAAAACCAACCTTGCTAAAAATACGCTAACCAGTAAAGACACTTATAACCATTTTAAAGCTGCCCTGAGAGTTAGAAGGTCTTCATTTCGAAAAGTTATGACGCCTCATGGTGAAAATCGAGTTTTTTTGGAAGTCACGAGGCCGATGCTCTTTCTGAAAACCAGAGCAATAATTAATATAGGTACATGGGATGTCCACACGATGTGGGAGACAGGGAGAAGCATGCAAATAGCTGAAGAAATGAAAAGATACAACCTGAAGATACTTGGAATAAGCGGAACCCATTGGTTACATTAACTGGACAGCAACGATTATCCTCAGGAGAAGTGCTTCAATACTTCTGTCACGTAAAAAAAAAATGCCTCATACACACAATGAGTGGCACTAATATTGTCCCAAGAAGTATGGAGGACTATTATAGGATGGAAACCTTATGGACATTGGATCCTCAAAATAACCTTCAAAATCAAGAAGGAAGGGATTACAATGAATGTCATCCAGTGCTAGGCACCCACCAACGACAGCCACAAAGATGACAAAGACCAGTTCTATGCGAGGCTGAAGTCAATCATCGATAAATGCTCAGCCAAAGACCTGACCATTCTGATGGAAGACTTCAACGCCAAGGTTGGAATGGACAACACTGGATATGAAGACATCATGGGACGACATGGACTGGGAAAAACGAACGAAAACAGTGAGAGGTTTGCAAACCTATGTGCCTTCAACAAAATGATTATAGGTGGCACCATGTTCTCTCACAAACGTATACACAAAATTACATGGGCTTCACCGGACAAAATTAAGGAAAACTAAATCGACCACATCTGCATCAATAAGTTTAAAAGGACCATGGAAGACGTAAGAGTAAGGAGAGGAGCTGACATGGCTTCAGATCACCATCTGATGGTGGCCAAAATGAAACTGAAGAAGCACTGGACAACAGGGGCAGCAGTATTATAAGAGTTTAACACAGCCCTTCTCCGAGATACTAACAAACGCAACGAATTCAAAACAATTTTTCAACAATAAGTTCCAAGCATTTCATGATCTACTAGAAGAAGGTGAAACTAATATGGAGAACAATTGTAAAGAGATTACAGAAACAATAACTTTAATATGTCAGAAGGTTTTGGACCGCAAGAAATATCATCATAAAGAATCGATTTATCTTGGTACTATGGATAAAATCCAAGAAAGGAGGAGCAAGAAGATAATAATTAACAATAGAGAAAACCAAGGCACAGGTCGAATACATAGAAGTAAACAAGCAAGTGAAGAGGAGCATTAGGTCGGATAGACGGAAATATGTTAAGGACCTAGCAATGACGGCGGAAAAGGCTGCAAGAGAAGGAAACCATGAGGCACCTATACGATACAACGAAGAAGATAGCATGGAAATTCAAGCCAGAACGACCAATCAAGAACAACGATGGCAAAACAATCACTGAAGTGTATGAACAACGAAATAGGTAGGTTGAACACTTCGAAGAACTCTTGAATAGATCAGTCCCACTGAACCCACCAGTCATCGAAGCGGCAGTCACGGATCTCCCTATGAGCACCGACTCACCAACAGTCCCTATTAGTATCAACTAGCCAACAACTGGAGATCAAAATGGTCATCCGACAAATCAAGAGTGGCAAGTCAGTAGGACCAGACAACATATCAGCTGAGGCACTGAAGACAGATATAGAAGCAACTGCAAAGATACTCCATATTCTATTCAACAAGATTTAGGAGGAGGAACAAGTGTCAACAGACTGAAAAGAATGATACCTCATCAAGATACCAATAAAGGATATCTTAACAATTACAAGAACTACAGAGGCATTACTCTTCTTTCGATACTAGGAAAGATCTTTAACAGTGTTATTGAACCAAATAAAAGATCCAGTCGACACCCGACCTCGAGATCAACAGGTCGAATTTCGTAAGGACTGATTGTGTACCGACCAATCGCTACTCCACAGTTCATTGTTGAACAATCAATTGAATGGAATTCACCACTTTACATCAACTTCGTCGACTAAAAAAAGCAATCGACAGTGTGGATAAGAGAACATTATAGAGCCTACTTCGACAATCTGGTGTACCCGAAAAAATAGTCAATATCATACGGAATTTTTACGGCAAACTACATTGTAAAATCCTGCATAAAGAACAGCTCACAGACTCATTTGAAGTAAAGACTGGTATTAGACAGGGCTGGTTTCTCTCGACCTTCCTCTTTTGTAAGTGATTGACTGGATCATGAAAACCCCAACATTTTAGGGGAAGCACGAAATACAGTGGAAGCCTAGATGTAGCTAAACGATTTGCACTTCGTCGATAACCTATCTTATTTATCCCACACACAATAAATGCATATGAATATAGTCAATGTAGAAGAAGTCTGTGCACTATAAGGCTTCAACAAAACACATGGGAAAAAGCAAAACCACTAGATACAATACATTAAGCACCAACCAAATCACACTTGACGGAGAAGCTCTGGAAGATGTCGAAACTTTCACATACCTAGGCAGCATAATTGATAAACAAGTGGAGTGGGGGTGGGTAGGATGATCTGATGCAGACATGAAGACACGCATTGGCAGGGCAAGAGCAGCATTTCTAGAATTGGAGAACAACTGGAACTCAAACCAGCTGTCAGCCAACATCAAAGTCAGAATTTTTAATGCAAACATGAAGACAGTTTTAATGTATAGAGCTGAAACTGAGAACTACGAAAAGCATCATCCAAAAGATACAAGCATTTATAAACAACCGTCTGCGTAAGGTACTTCAGATCCGTTGATTAGTCACCATCAGCAACAACCTTCTGTGGCAGAGAACAGACTAACTTCCAGCTGAGGAAGATGTTAGGAAAAGATGCTAGAGGTGGATAAGATATACATTGTAGAAATCACCGAATTGTGTCATAAGGTAAGCCCTAACTCAGAGTTCTCATGGTCAAGGTAAAGACCAAAGAACGCTTTGCGCCGTGAATTGGAAATTGACATTGAAAGAATTAATGGCGCTTGGGAACAACTGAAAAGGGGAGACCAGGACAGAGTTAGTTGGAGAATCCTGATCAGTGGTCCATTCTTCTCAAGTGGTAGCAAGGTAGTGATATATATATACATATATATATATATATATATATATATATATATAGAGAGAGAGAGAGAGAGAGAGAGCATTATTGGAATTAGCAATGAATCATCAGTGTTAAAATTTTAATAATATAAGGAAGTCCGGATGTTGAGGACATACATTTGTTAATGAAAATAATAATTGGAAAAACTTACTGCGTCCACTCCACGAATTGTCGTTCATATAACTGATTATAAAAACGTGAATTACGTCTACTAGTGTTCAGCAATTAGAAAAAAGCACATTTTATAATTTAATGGTTATTATTCTACTTACTTTGTTATTTATGCAAAATAGAAATCAACTTATAAGGTGAAAACATGAGTCTTTTTTAATAATCCCATTTATTCAAGTACAAAATTTTAATTTCATTGATTACTCCACAAATTATCTAACTGAAAAGAATTACCGATGACAGTGATTCGAACGAGTTGAAAGAGCTTCTAGTAATTACCAGATGAAGCGGATATTTCCAACTGTTTGGCATGCTTAGACTAGTGGGTTTTCCGGTACTCACAAAAATTTTTCACGATCTTCCAGCGTAAGAATCGACCCACAGGGTGTTTCGCAGAACCGCAAGAGACATGGCCAGCCATTTTTATGGCATCATACAGATGTGATCAGTGCTCATCTACGCTATCTTGTGAATTAACATTTAGCGTAGGACTTAACTCAGATTGATATTTAGCTACAATAGAAGCCGAAGCAAATTTACTAGTATCAATCCGTTTAGGCCAAGAAGTCTATTAGCCACTAAAACGCAAGACAATTGTGGTGTGAAACAAACTATGATCAGAGTCTAGATAGGAGTTTCAAAAAAAAGACAGTTTTCAAAGCAACCACGCCAGCGGTAAGTGATCGCGATGTGACCAATCTGTGTCTAAACCTGAGCTGTAGAGGGAGGATGCCAAGTAGCGCATCGGCGATGGCTATGCCGAAAGTTGATACTCATCAGAAGCAGGTTGTAGTTTGCACAAAGCTGTAGAAGATGGTCAATTAATATAAAAAACAAAACAAAACCACATGGAGCTTCCTTAATATATGCATACAAATGCATTCTTACTCTTTAGAATGCTTGAAAGGTTAGTGACACCGATTCGCTAATGAATCATACCATATTACGGATATGAGAGTTTGACAACCATTTCATATAAACCAGGTGCATTTCTCTTTAAAATGCATTATTAAATAAGAAGGATAAAAACAACGAATACCTTGAACAACCAAATATAATAACCAAATATATTAATAGTTAAGAGGTCAAAAGCGTTTAAAATGCAATAAACACGTGGAGAAAGCTACATAAAACGTAAAATCAGGCAACTTAGCCAACAAATGAATAAACATCTGCCAGAGTGATTCGGTAAGGGACAAATGGAAAGTATACGTAATTCGCTTTTATATCATCCAGTAGATAGTGGTCATGAGGCAGAGAAATTGAAGTCATTCACAGTAATCTACCGTATTTCATCAAGGTTTCCTAATGAGGTCCGTACTTATTTGCTACACATAACAAAAGCTTTGAGAATTCGAATCAATCCTAGTCTTTGTGTTTAGAAGAGCTTTGTAATACCTCTTGGAAAATATTTTCATGGATTTGACAAGTGTTTTGTGTTCATTTTTCCTCACCCTTTTCGTAAACTTCCTCTTACGTAATTTTGATATTCCCACAATTATTATTTTACTAAACTTAACCTAATCAGCTTATTATCTCAACTTTTAATCTACTTCCTGTAACCAAATATTTATTCAAATTGTCTTAATTTTCCTAGTATCATTACTAGTACACTTGCCCTCGCACTATACATTTACATTTTTCATTGATTATGATCATAAGTCAAGTAATCCGTATACCTCATTGTCACAACTGAAACATGATAAGCGCCTGAAAAAGCACGACTACGTGTTTCGAGCAGAAACTTTACAATCTTTAAATTAAATTTCATTTGATTTTAGACAGGCCAGTAGTATGCAAAGCACCGAATATTATTAACTGGGTTGAACATAGAAATGATTTTCAATTGTGAACTTCCTGATAGCTACGTTAACATGTTATAATATAAGGCATGCTTTTAAGTTATCCCGTATATATATATATATATATATATATATATATATTGGATATATATATATATTCTAAAAAATGATGGCACATATAAAAGAACAGTAACGTACTTTTGAATAAATGTGTACAAGGATATAAAGTAGGTGGAAAATGCTAGAGCTGTCAAAAACAAAAACAATTGTGACATCTTCGGGTTTTCTTTGGTGTTATGTGTATTTTGTCTAAAATGCATGCCACGTCTGTAAGTCAAAAGTTAAAAAAAATAATAAAAAACAAAATAAAGTAAGTTATTTTAGCATTTGTTACTGTAGCGTTTTGATGCATCTCATAATTAAATATACTATGAAATAAGCCCGTAGTGTCACTGTTTAAATTAGGATAAAAAGATGAAAAGAGGGAGGAAATTTCTTTTTCACAAGTTATTTATCAAAGCTCTACACTAACATAGCGTTAAGGACTCCTTTAAGTCCGTCGACAAAATAAAAGATATGGTAGAAATCAGAAAACGCAACTGTCCCTAAGAAACTGATTTTTATCAAATTACAAGTCTTAGATGAAGACTGTCAGTGAAATCACGATGTAACGAATTGTAATTGTTGTAAAAGACGTTTACTGCAGCCAAACTGCATACCATATTCTACAACCACTCTATCATAAGAACAGAAACTAAAGATAGACTCGTTGAATTAGCTCATATGGAGCCAGTTACATTGGGTGTACAATTCAGCAGGTCCGTCATAGAATTTCTGAACATCACTCGGCCTGGTTGAGTAGAGGTTAAGTACGGCATGTAAACAGCTCTACGCTTGCACATTTGGTTAATACGAAACATCAGGTAGATATCATGAAAGCTTCTAAAATCATTCATTGAGTCCCACCTAATCAACCGTATGATTTGTGCATACGTCTTCTACATATAACGGAAGCCATGGGTATTCATTTTCTAAAACTGGGTCTGTGTGTATATAAGAAATTTGTACAGCCTCTTTCCCTTGTCTTGACTATCATAATAGCTAATGCTTGGATAGTTTACAGATGACTTATCACACTCGATTCTCTCCTTATTATTATTATTATTATTATTATTATTATTATTATTATTATTATTATTATTATTATTATTTATATCACGATATAGAATTATTTACTCAACTTCAAAAGATATGTTGACTCTTAATTGCTACTTAATTCTTAGCAGTCTTGACCACCAGATTTCTTGTAATTACTTTATCGGTTTTCATCTGACTAGATATTATGTGATCAACAATACTAACAATAGCAACCCATTCACTTATCATCTGCATCAAAACTGTAAACACCTCATTCACCTTCATGTCTTAATTGATTTGTTAACTAGTCGTAATTGTAAAATCATTAACACACCGCCGATTATTTGATAATGATTTTAAAACTATTGTATATATATATATATATAGGGGGGGGGGCTTTGATGAAAAACTAATTGAAGAGATATTTCTTATCTCCTTTCGTCCTCTCTTAATGCCGAAATGGGAATATTTTCGTTATTGAAATAAAGATGATTCGACGGAGGGACTTTTCTCTTCGATGATTTCATCTATTATAGCCACACAACTGTATTTATAGTCACATTACAGAGTAATCTATAATAAAATAAAAAGCTGTTGTCACCGTCGAAAGCATCACAAGTTAAACAAAATTGTTCTCAAGTATTGAAAATACTTTACGTAAAACACACATGGTAATAAAAAGGAAAATGATATGCAGAAGCGGAATATCACAGAAAACCGTCCACTTGACGAATATGATGCAGAAACATACACGTGTAAGGAACAACATACGTGTTAGCACGAAATGAGCCTGATTAAAGCATGCTTTAAACATGCTCACGAAGCTGTGCTGTGATTGGTCCATTCTTAGCCAACTAGAGCTAACGATCAATCGGGAAGTTTCTAGAATACTCTATACCATTGTTTATATAAACCCTAGTGTAATCATTTGCTTTGATTTGGCCTTTTGCCTACTGCTGTTATTTTCTCAATACATCTTGCTACCTGCTCTTCTCTTGTTTTGATTTGAGATCAAGTCGCTGTCGTTGTCGAACCGTAGAATACTAAGCGGGATTAGCACATAATATTATTGGGACTAATAGAGATAACAGTAGGACAACTTAACAATACGAAACAATGAATGTTAAACTATTGTAAAATAAGAGATCAGACAAACAGGTTCTAAACACAAATATCAAGCTTGCACTGATGAATTCCTAAGACTTCTTCTATTCACAAGTTTTTCATCTGACTTCCATTAGACTTAGTCTGCCCGATTTCAGAAATAATTCTAAATGGAAATTCTAGCACACAGTTGACCAGAAGTTTAACAATAAAACTATTATTTAATTTATATTCACATTTAGATAGCCATGTTAAGTAGCGTTAAAATAACGGTCAATAAAACATGAACCAGATGAGCAAGTAAACTGGCAAATACACAGAGAGGTGCCCGAATACCATAAGAACAAGACAATAACAAATCATTTTGTATCCTAATATAAGTAAAGGTAATACTTTGATCTATATGTTACTATATAAATAATGATGCTAATAAGTCAGATTGAAAATTACGAATATATTAGACAACTTTACTGTTTGTTGCTTGCATAGATTTTACTACAAAACTAGTTTCATGGAATACACTTAACTGAACTATTTATAACGGTCTAATTATGTAGTTGCGAACACTGACTTATGGACTCTGCAGAAGACGATAAGGATTCGTATAAAGGCATAAATTATGGATAACTTAACACAGACTAATTTACAAACGAACTAATCGACAAAATTCTGATTTTGAAATAAATACGATGCAAAAATAATAATATTCGCATATAATTTTAAATACTTGCTAATTCATTCAGTATGCTCAACATCAAGTGAGTTACCTATTTATAAACCTAACTAATTTAGAAGATAGTGCATAACGTCTTTCCGTATGGTTGGAGCTTGTACTTTCTGGGAATAGACAGTAATCTGAAAGTGATTGTAGAAAACGATTTCCACAATCTGTTAGTGAGACCGAGGAGCCAAAAGATCCACTAACATGTTTTTCAGACTGATTTAACTTACCAACTTGGGTGTTAAAACCACCTGCTAAGATTACTATGTCTGTGTGTCTAGCTTACTGATAGAGGTCAGTGAACTTCCTGCAAAGTTCATCTTTTACTCTATCCGAGTTACATTCACTGAGAAACAGACATAGGCAGAAATAATGTCGAGGCATCGATGTGTGTCACTATCTTTCCGGGTTCTTACTGTACTATTTAGAGGTATAATATATAAGCGAGTGTCGGCTGAAATTCATTCAAGAATTGCTTGTCCTGCTCTCAAATTCAATGATACACTTACATTAACAAGGCCACAAGAACTTACTGTCGAGTCTTTAGACGAATAAGGAATAAATCAAGTCGGCTTTCTGTACTGTCTAAATGAAGCCAAGCGAATGGCCACGCTATACTCCTATATGCACTTATCAGAGACACAACACACATCAATGATACGATACTCAAGGGTTTTAGCTAATCAGGCCTGTTGATCGATTCAACATGGGGTTTTCATATCTGTAGTTCCAACATTAAGTTTATAGTGCAGTTTCAGGAAACTTGGGATACTACTTTGTGAACTCGAACCATTAAAGCTAATGGCATATGAAAGAGGTTGGGGAAAGATGAGGGTTGGAAGTGAAAATAGAAATGCAAGAAGAAGGAACTCGATTGTGAATAGTGATCTCAAGTGCCATTATAGGTGTGGGGGTAGTTATTACTTCCCAGTCTCCCACACCGTGAAAACGTTTTTCTTGAGGTATCGAAAAAAGGTGGACTTAGGTTAGCCCTGGCGACCCGAGAGTGTGATTGCAGAGTCCAAGGGAGTAGTACTTGGGGACAGTCACGCACGACCTTTTAATAAGTGGGTTTTGGAAGGGTTTTACGATTGAAGACTGAAATCTATGGGGTAAGGTGAAGTGTGCATGTTTAGGGCCAACATTGCCCAATCCCACCCTTCGTTTGTAAGAAAGGATCATCGCTATCAAGCTGTTGGTCTGAGGGAAGCACTTTACTACTGTCACGCTTCCGTACAACCAACAGTATAACTTCGGACCATAGGTTTATTGCTTCTCTTACTACCACTCTTTAACCGACTTGGTTGACATCGTAGGACTTAAAGTAACAATTGTCCCAACCACTATTAGTGGACTGGATCTTCACAATAGACAAACCTACCACAAAGCTGAAGAGGCGGCAACTATCAGGTACTAATCTCTAATACTTAGAAGATCCATCTCTTCCATGTAACTAATCAGATAACTAAGTTTGACTACTGGATTGCGTCATTTACTGACAATCGCTACGTCATACGTCTAACATTGATGAAAAACAATAGATTTGATCACAAAATAAAGTTTTAAGCCAAATACTATCAAGACACGCAGGTAGGACTCGTAATAACACTTCTTCTGAATACAGCACCATCAATTCAGTCATTTAAAACCCCTCTTTTAAAAATGAGGATTACTTTTAGTTATTAGCATAGGTGTTTTATGCTCCATTTTGAATAACACTTGTTAGTGTAAGTTAATAATCACAATCATTTCCTCAAGCGTAAATATGTTGAAAGTTAATCGGTAGTTTAATTTTCCAAAAAATAAGAGCTCGTCCCAAGTATGAAACATGTGGGTTATTAGTATGTACTCACTGACTAAAGATATAGTCACCTTCCCAAGCTGACGAACCATCCTTATTTTGTGACTTGTCATATGATGATTTGGGATTTGATATTAGAGAGGCATCGTAGATTAGTCTACTTTTTTCTTGAGATAGAACAGAGTAGGCTTCATTGATCTTCTTAAACGTCTCGGTATCATCATGATTCTTGTCAGGATGATACTGCATAAATGACAAATTCAAAAAGTAATTAATTCTTTACCTTTTTTGATAGCTTAATAAAGGCTGAACGAATTTCACTGTAAGTGGCGGATTTTTTAACGCCCAATGTATCATAGTGAGTTTGGGAGGAAACGGGACGACAAAGATTACATAACAATAGGAAACTATTTCTTCGGTAAAGTTTTCTGATCATATATAATTAATGGTTCAAATAATCACATTACGACCAGAATGCGTATAAGATCGACTAGAATGCAAAAAGAATGTATGTTACAAAATGACAAATAAGGGCAAATCGTATTTAAAATGAATAGAATATAGTAAAATAAAAACTTCTTAGTGCTAACTGAACGCAGCTATGAGAAAACTCACAGAGTTTAATAGTGTTCGAAACTCATTACTACATCTAAATCATTGAAGAATCAATAAATTCTATGAAATTTGAATAGTTGCGGCTGTAATTCCCCTAGGGCTACTGCGAGTCCCAGACCAGAACAAAGGGGGGAAGGATTGAGCATGGGGTTAACAACCTCAATCCGTAAAATACAACTTGACTAAAAAAACACCAACCAGTAAAATACCATTTTAACTCTGCCTTGGAAGCTGAAAAGTCTTCGGTCACGAAGAAAAAAGTGCCTCGCACACAGTGAATTTAAGATAACTCTCAACAATAAGTTCCAGGCCTACCAGGAGGAGAAACTCCTCTGAGAGGCAACAGGAAAGGGATTAAGGAAGCAGTAATTTAAACGTCACGGAGTTTTGCACCGCAAGAAACATCATCATAAAGAACAAACTTCTGTTAGTACTCTGAATAATATCTAAGAAAGGAGGAACAAGAAGATAGCATTCAATAACAGCCGAACATGAGCAGAGGAAGTTGAGGCACAGGCCAAATACACATAAACCAACAAGCAGGTGAAGAGGAGCATTAAATCGGATAGATGTAAATATGTGGAAGACTTGGTAACGACAGCGGAAATAGTTGCAAGAGAAGGAAACATGCGACATCTATATGATACAACGAAGATGCTAGCTGGAAAATACAGCAAACCAGAACGACCAATCACTGAGACCCAAGAACAGCGAAACAGGTAGGCAGAGCACTGTGAAGAACTCATGAATAGACCTCACCTACTGAAAACCACCGGCCATCGAAGCAGCACCTACAGACCTTCTTATAAAGGATACCCCATTAACAACCAAAAGAAATCAGAATGGTCATTCGACAAGTCAAGAGTAGCAAATCAGCAGAACCAGACAATATAACATCCAAGATACTGAAGTCAAATATAGAAATAATTATAAATATACTCCACATTCTCTTCAGCAAGATTTGGGAGGAGGAACGAGTGACAACAGACTGAAAAGAAGGGTACTCCATTAAGATAACAAAGAAAATATGTATTAGTAAGTGCGAGAACCATAGAGGCATCATTCCACTATCAGTATCAAGAGTGTTGTTAAACCACACAAAGGATTCATACAAAGTAAAGACTTATCTGACACTGGTCTTTACTTCGAGTGAATCTGTGAGCTGTCATCTATGCACGACATTAAAGCGTATTCCGCCGTAAGAATTCCGTATGATGTTGACTGTATTGTCGAGTTGTCAAAATGGATATCCACCTCATGACTTCTGAAGAAACTCGACTTGCACTATAAAGCGCCATCACTCTTTAAAATAAAGACTTCTTAGCTCCCAAGACAGAGTTAAAATGGTTTCTACCGGTAGATGTTTTTTAGTCAAATTGTATCTTACGGAATGGGGTCGTCAACCCTATGCCCAACCCCCACCCTTTCGTCCGGGTTTGAAACTGTCAGTAGAGTTAGTGGGATTTAAGGCGGGGTTTTGAAGTATACACTCGTGATGAATTCAAGTTTACTGACAACTGATACCAGTCATTTGACTTGAAAACATTAGTGCGATGTTGAGCTAATAATCTTAATTACTGGGCAGTAAAAGCTATCAACACCGAGAACTACTACAAAATAACAATGGCCACTCCTCTGTAGCTTGGCAGTATTAATTAAAATATATTAAATTCAAAAAGCCGCATTGCCTCCAATGACAATAACTCACATATTGTTTTAACTTACATAACTTACATATTGCTTTATAGAGACTCGAATTACTACTTCACATAACCAACTAAGAAATCTACCACCGCCCGCTGCCTTTTTTCTATTTAGGTTAGCCTTTAAGATTTTAAAGGGTTTCGTACGGCCTTTAGAATGCTTTAGATATCTGAAGTTCAACAAAATACATTCCAATCCTGATCCATAGTGCTAAGTGGCAAGATTCGCGACTGACTGGTGTAATTCAGTCTACTCTGGAAGCACTGATTACTACTTTATGAAGCATTCTTTTTTTTCTTGGTTAACTTGGGCAGTACAGATTTATGTACAGAACTAAGAACAATGATGAATATTGAAAACCAAACAATATCGAAACAGTGCAACCGGTTTATAGTCAAGTACTCGAACAACTGATATGGAATAAACCATGCAAAATTAGCTCGAGTTTGAAACAGAAATGAATCGCGATACTTTGATGACTGGGCAAGATGTCCTAAAAACTTATCAGGAAGGCACAAATTTGAACTTAAGATACATACCATTGACAAAATTTCCTGTTGTTTAGAGGAAAATATTGTCTTACCTAAAAAGTGTAAGATTGTTTAACAGTTAAGAGATTAACAAGAAAACGGGGTGGACATAATATATATGGTTGACTAAAAGAGAACCAAGATAGTTGAATTTGTACAAATTTTAAATGGTACCTAAAGTAAAATAGCTAGGACTAGTATTTATGCTAAATATTGAAAACTTTAGTTAAAAATAGGATTTGTAAATCATACCTGACAGTATGTACTGTTGACTTCATATATATATATGTATATATATATATATATATATATATATATATATATATATGAATGGCATATATGCCATTAGGTATACTATATACTAATAGATATGATCTTGTGTTAGAATACACGATAACTATTCTGCAAACCTGTCAAAAATTTAAATGTGATTACAACATTGTAGTTAATTCTAGGAATTTTCCCGAAAATAACCTGGATTCAAACCTAGTCAAAATTAGTCAATGGACTGATGATTTCCAATGTCAAAATTTAGCACACCCTTTCATGACTGGCTTGAGTGAAAACTTTAGTTTGACCTGAAAAATTATTTCGCAGCCTGCAAATATACGCCAGGAGATCTTAACATCTAAAAGGCATAGTAATTGTAGTAAGGACGAAGTAACGTACCTTTCAACACTCCCGGTGGAAACTGAGGTACCTAGGTTTCAGTATCCAATATCTTCGTGACAGGCTACTGTAAACCAGATTATTACTTAGCCTATGCATCTGGTTCCTTATAGATTCGGTTAAGAGTCTCTAGTGTTGCTTATTAAACACTCCGACGAGTCACCAAGCTTTGAAATAGCCACAGAGAGGTGACAATGTCCCTTGTGAAAAGGATGCTGAACCTGAATGAAAACTACTAAGAATGGTCATTCATCGTGGAGTACAACAGCTCAGCCCCTCTAGTACATCGACTACTGTAGATTCATCTAGTAATGTCTATCCACGTACTGTACCTTAAAGCACATGTAAATATATAAACTTCCGACATGCGGCTCTAGAAGGTAAAACAGGCATTATTAAAGACACTCAATAATTCAGTTCCTATAATACCCAAAGTTGTTCTAGTTAAACATTTAATTTCTAAAGCTGGAGTACGTACTACTTAAACGTCTGAAAGTAACTCATTTGGACGAAAAACGCTCAAACACAGTCACCAACCTACTGGTTTTGGAGGATTCTTTAAAACGAAAGCTAAAGTTCTTCATGATTTGGAGTAACTATTTACTGAAAGGGCACACAAACATGTGGGATGACTTGTTCATAATTATGAACCTCAGGGACTGTCCAGATCTTCCTCTTAGTCTTCAGGCAGACACAATCGATTACTATGGATGGAAATCATTCTCAAACTCACGCTCTCCAAAAATAAACCACCGACACCAACAAAGCTAACTGTTGGCAGGGACCACGCTAACACTGATCAACCACGACCATTTAGAACCCCATTTACCAGCAGTGAGAAAGTGAAAAAGATTTTACTGGCAGGCCTTCAGGTTAGATCCTAAAGAGGACATGAGAATATTGCCAAGCACGCCATATTCCAAAATCAACCTGATAAAAAATCTTTGAAAGGAATCCTGTATATCTCATTACCAAGGTTAATTTTGATAATTTCAAATATCATTTTTCAGAGAAAGGAACATAATTGTTTGGGAAGTATTTGTAAATTCGGATACAGAGGATGTACCTATGATATCTGAAAATGAACGTTTTAAGGCGCTTGTTAAAGTTGACGGGAGTCTTGATGCTGGCCGAAAACAATAGTGATGTGAGACCCTGGCTACTAAAAATACCACCTTTGTCGACATTAATTGGCAAAAGCTTATATCGATGCATTTTAATCGAATAGACCCAAACTCTCGACTGAAGTCAAACTTAACCTAAATGGATCTTGCAACGACAGACTACAACACCGAAAGTACTCATTTAAAACAGTCGCTAAGCTAGTTGGTTGTGCTGTAATAAAATCGAGGAGAGGAAGGAAACCACTTGACCAGAAATTCTTAGAAAAGTTTTTAATTCACCTAACGCTATCAGGTTTACATAAACCATGATTACACGGACACTCATGTCTGTATACAAATCCATCAAATCTGTATGAAGCAGTGAAAATTGACCGAAAGAAATGGTTGCAATGGCTTACGACCTTGCTGCTGAAAATGTTTATTTTAGCAAACACGACGAGTTAAAAGAGCGCGAACACGCATTACCACTGATTAAAAAAGGCTAGTGGACTGCAACACAAAGCTATATGTTCATGGAACCACTTCTACAGGTTGTAGTTTGTGTCTTCTTCGTCTTAGACATTAAGTTAAACCTTATTTTCAGCCAATACTTGACAAATATCCAGACCTGATTAAGGCGACGACGAAGTTATCATGTGTAACCAGCAATGTTACACATCACATCACGACTACAGGTCAACACGTATTCTCCAAAGCACACCGACTAGAACCCGACAAATTAGGCATTGCGAAAAACGAATTGGATCATATGATTGACCTGGGAATAATCCGTCCATCCAGTAGCCCATGGTCATCTCCATTACATATGGTCCCGAAGGAAGATACCAATGATTGGCGTCCCACAGTTGATTGCCGACATTTCAACGATAGAAGTACACCTGGTTATTAGCCTTTACCACACACCCATAATTTAACGGCTACCTTGAAGTGAATGACCGTATTTTCAAAAATTTACCTGGCAAAGTTATACAATCAAATGTCGATGTCCGAAAATCACATCCTAGAAACCATTATCATAATCCCATTCAGTCTTAACGAATGTCCTTTGGTTTGAGAAATGCTGCACAAACATTTCATCGACGACATGTTCTACAGGCTTCACCATGTCCATGCATATATCGACGACTACTTGATAGCTAGTCCAGACGGGGGAACACATATGAAACATATAGACACAGCTTTTGGAAGACTGCAACAATATGGAGTTACTATAAATATACAGAAATGACAAATGGAAACAACCTCGTTGAACTTCCCGGGGCGTACTACTAATGCTAATGATATACAACCCCTAAGACACAAGGAGAGGTTATTCTGGAGTATCCGGAACCAACTACCGTTCAGCAGTTGCGAGCTTTCAATGGATTGGAAAGTTTCTACAGACGATTTATACCCAAGTGTGCATCTATCATGAAACCACTAACGGATCAGCTTCGCGAGATTGAAAAGGTGGTCACAATCAATGCAGAGTCAAAGAAAGCCTTTACTGCAACTAAAGAAGCAATAGCTAATACGAATATGCTGGCACATCACAATACTGAAGCTCCCGTCAGCATCGCGGTTGACGCATCTTACCTAGCCATTGGCGCAGTTCTGCAGCAATCGATTGACCTGGATCTTGACTCTTACGTGAAATGGCTTACAAATGCTATGCCTTAAGTTAAACTAGTTCAAACTCAACAGCAACCAACAGACATTCCTGTCAACTTGCCATAAAATATAGTACACACGTTTACGTATGTCGTGATGCACTACGCCGACCTCTCAACGCGACTTACGAAGGGCCATACAAGGTCTTGAAGCGAGAATCAAGGTACTATATTATCAACAAGAATGGCCACGAGGATAATGTCAGCATTGACCATCTCAAAGCAGCCTACCTAGAAGGCAAACTTTTTAATGTCAAATTCGTCACAATACCCTCAAAACTTGAAATGAACGAGGTAACCACGCCCCAAGCAACGACCAACAAGCAAGAGAAAACCTCCAAGAGCTCCATAACGCCGAGAGCTACACATTCTGGTGGAACTATACGATTCCCAAAACACTTAAACGAATATTACACATTGATTTTTTCTTAATTTTCCACTCTTCACGTATTGAAAAGCTTTTAGAAAAAAATCAAATAAAAATCGTTTTTCATTATAAAGTATGCATTTTACATACATTTGTACGTATCAAACATATTGTAATTAACATTTTGTTCCTATAGACGTTGCCAATATTTTGCACGGTTTTAGCTACATTATGCTATGGAATTCATTTCCTTTTATAAAAAATGTATATATCTAAGGATTTTCTTCTTTCGGTTTTCCAGGCCGTCTGGAAACGAAAGAATAAACACTGGGGAAAAAATACACTTTGTATAAAATGTTTTTATGCACCGACACCACAGCGTAAGCACACCCGTCCAGAAGCTGCACACTGTCGCAGACTATCAGAGGAACATTTACCATCGTCTAAAGTATTGGGTTTTATTCTTTGGCTTGCACGTCTTTGGGTCCTTACGAACCCATCAGGGGGATATCTTGTGGTGTAGCGTTAAATAATCCCCAAAATAATTAAATACAAATGCTCTCGACATTGATGCTGACCAAACTTGTTTTAGCAGATACGACTAGTTGTAGATGCTTGGTCACGCATCGCCATTAGATCAAGACACGGCATAAGATGCAAGTTCCTCTCTAATTATCCAGCCTAAATGTTACTATCCTTATGACGTTTTACTCATTATAAACTGTAACTTTTTTTATTTTTTACTGCCTTGTGATTTATTTTTATTCATAAGAGTGGGTTCAATTGCTAGAGGTTTCTCTGATCATGCGACAAACGCTACTTGCTCACATACCGAGTGCACTTTTCACTTTTTTGTACTGTATTGGATGCTGTTTCAGTGTCATTATCATAGTTGGTGTTAAAGAAGTTAAAAATTGGTACTACTGAGGTCCGACGTATAGTTAAGGAGTGATCTTGTAGACAGTCGTTTATAGTGAACTATGTGCATGGAGAAGTGAGAGGTAATGATCGACAAATAAAAGATAATTCATAGGAGATTGCACGGTTCCTAGATAATTTGTTGACATATGGAAACGCTTCGAAGTCTTTTGGCAAGGCTGATAAGTTGGACTTAATTCCTGTGATTGAGATGATAGTCTTGCGTTCTCCCACTAGATTACAAATGAAATGGATGAAGTTAAGCGCCCCAATCTAGGAAAATGGAATTAAACTCAAATTTCCGGATGTTCTTTGATTAGTGGGAAATAATGTAAGTCAAGCTATGTGCAGGCCCGTAAAGCTAGTACAATCTTCATTTAAATCTGATAAACTAGCCTGTCGTTTGCGACTACAGACAACAGTTAGGTACGGAAAAGGGACGAGTGTTTTCTTTGCAAGGACATACATTGGTTAGACAAATGCAATCACTTTATCGCTGTCGGCATACCACAACAGACGGTTTCGGTTAGAAAGTTACGTCTATGTTTCCAGTGCTTGAGTGAAGGTCACGTCAACAGAAATCGCGAGAATTAAAAGTTTATGGGTAAAGGCAAACGGTAGGTTAGTCATCTACTTTTATCGATAAGCTCGATAAAACCCACGGTAATGTTAACCAGTTAACAACCAGGGTAAAAGATGTGCTTGGGAGTCGTCCTCATTAAGGTTCATGGTCAATTATCTTTTAAGGATACATTTGCTTTGTTAGATGACAGGTTTGCTGCTACGCTAACCAACACAAGTTTAGCCAATTAGTTAAAAATCAAGGTTACTTATGATGCGTTGTCAATCGACACAGTAAGATCTTCAGAAATATGACTATGTATTAGAGTGTCTTTTACAATCAAGTCGGTAACCGACAATGTGATAGTGAAGGTTTTTGATGCCTATGCCATATCTCATTTGAAGTCAGGGGATGCAATATTACCCGACAGTGACGTGCACTAGCATATGCTCTACCTGTTTGATCTGTTCATCTCTAAGTTACCAAATAGGGGAGTAAAAATGTTGACTGGTTTCAGTGTACCCGAAGCTCACAATGTTATTGAACAAAGATTCCGGAGCTGGACAGAATTCTACACAACCAAAAGGCTTTTGGATTTGTCGATAAGAGGACCACTTTACGTGACACAATGCAGATACACGAGATTGAAGGCTAATCACAAATCGTGACCATGGTAAAAAATATGAATAGTGAGAGTTTAAGGACAACGCTCGGTTAGGAAGAGAATGGTCAGTCGACGGTGTCACAGTTGGTATCGGCATTCGCCGGGGATATACCTGATATGAAAAATGTGATTAATAGATGTTTTCAAGTTAATTATTGCACTGCATTATTTAATGAAGAAACATCCGCGTAAGGTTTTGTAACCGAGACTCGTGTAGCTCTTTGAAAGGCAGGATTTAGGCCAACGTAATTTGTATCCACCTGCCAGAAGACTTTGGAAGGGGTTGAAACATGTGATCGAGCACTATGGGAGATCTATTATTGGATGCTCCGCCCGTTGAGCTAGTTTTAGAATTACAATGGAATGTAGTTGCTGATACATTAAGATTATTAGTAAATGATATGAATAATCCGATTAATCGAAGGAGAATGCTGTCTCATCTATCGTCACTGTTTGATCTCATGGGATTGACCGCACCCTTTGTGCTAAGCTAATATTCCAAACGACATGTAGGAAAAAACTGGACTGGGATGATCCTGTTAACAACGTCATGGCCAACTGCTGGATGGAGTGGACATGTAACCTGAGTTGAACAACCAGTATATCTGTTCCATGTTCTTTAAAACTGACAAGGGATTGTCAGATAATTGATTTACATGTAGTCTGTGATGCATCCAAAGGTAAATATGGAGTAGTTATGTGTTTTTGCTCAAAGGCGATGAATAGAAGCCAGACTTTTATTTGAAAAGGCCAGAGTAGCACTTATGAAGACAATCACCATTCCCTGTCTAGAGTTAAGTGCTGCGTCGTTAGCTGTTAGAATGCATAATGTGGTTCGAAATGAACTTCATATAACTGATGATAAACAACGTTTTGAACAGATTCTTTGGCCGTAATTTACTATCTTAACAGGTAATCCTACTATGTGGCAAATAAGGTAGCCATGATCAGAGAAGTTACTCATAAGGATCAATGGCGTCACCTACTCTCAAGACCGATTCCTACCGATTCAGCCTCATGAGACACGATGAGTGTAAATCTACTTAATGAGAAATGGTTGAGTGGCTCATCCATTCTGGAAAAGCAGGAAGATAAATGGCCTAATAGAGAAAATGAACCGATTGTATGTGAAACCTCATTAGGGTTAAGATAGAACGAGGCTTTAATTCAAGCTGTTGTGAGACGTTCATGTGTACGACCACTGTTTGAGTATTATTTTAGCTGGTATAGATTACTGAAAGCTACAACTTGGCTTCTATGATACGTCGAGTGTTTGAAGATAAAGTATGGTAGAGGGCATCATAATAGTTTGAACGTGGGGCAGTTAAAGATTGCAGAATCGCTAACAGAGGATGGAGTCATTGGAAAGAATACACAATCGAAGTTCGGGGTGATGCATGGACGAATCCTAGGTCAGGTTATTTATAACTTAAGGTGAGTCTAGAATGTTTAAACCCAGTAGTTGTGGATGAGGGTGTCTGTGTTGGTGGACGTCCAAACCAAAGTATTTCGCCTAGATTTAGACACTTAATTATTTTGCCAAGTGACAATCCATTTTTAAATTTGATATTTCGTCACTACCACAGAATCGGGAGTCACTCGCAAACCACTCAAGCACTAGCAAGTATTTGAACTGAGTACTTGATTCTCAAGGGTAGGGCAACGACTAAAGGGGTGATAAGTAGGTGTATGGAGTGCAGAAAGAGGAATGAACGCCTAGGACAACAAGTGATGGGCCCACTTCTAAGCTGGAATATGAAGGCTTGCAATTACCATTTGAGTACGTCAAAATAGATTTATTTGGACCATTTGTAGTGAAGAGGGGGGAGACGTTCAAGAAATACGGTTGTTTGTTCATGCGCTTAAAAAGAGAGTTGTGTGCATAGAAGTGGTTAACTGATGCCTTTCTTTGAGTACTTTTGAGGTTTATAAACCGCAGAGGGTTGCCAAAGGTAATATGTAGCGATACAGGCACTAATTTCGTAGGTGGCCACATGGAGATATAAAAGTGTTTAAACAAACTCTAAAAGAAAAATTCAGGAGCTGATGAAGATAGTGAGTGGGAATTCAATTCCCCCCCCCGTGCTAGCCATCGAGGAGGTCTTTGGGGAAGGCTTATAGATTTTATGAAACGAGTCCTAAATACAACGATTAAAGGTCAGATTTTAACCGATGAAACTTTGGAAAGCTTTCTAACTGAAGCAGAGAAGGTTTTATATAACAAACCATTGTAACCAGTTACCGATGACGTCAGAAATTTTGATGTTTTGACGCATAAGAAGCTACTTTTGCGTAAATGACTGTCGGGAAAATCAAGCTGCCTGGAAATAAAGGCAAGCGAAGCATTTGGCGAGTCCGTTTTGGCAGAGATGGTTAAAGGAGTACATGACGACACTACAAACAAGCGATAAATAGAATAAGCCAAGTGGATTACCAACAAGAGATGTGAGAAAGCTACGTTTATTAGAGGATTGCGATGAAAGGCACGTGGATAATTTCCCTACTTGATGAGATTTATTGTCAGTGTTGAAGCACACAGACATGTTTTAGAAATGTCAGGTGATTCATTTAAGTTATAGTTGGAGTGCATGATAAGTACCTTTTAAGCGTACTATGTAAGTTCTGGAAGGTAATTATCTAACCAACTTGCTTAAAGTGGCAGGTGTTAAATGCATATTTTTATTTGTATATACATATCCTTCGCTATTGCCTAGCTGGTGTTTCTGAGCACAACTCACTTCATGTTACTCAGGTAAGCTAATTCATATAGCATAAGTCAAATTTAGAATAATTGATTTCGATGTTTGTTCTATTTTACATATTGATTGACTTACTCATTATATGTTATTCCTGTTATTACACTCATCTTATGTGACTGTCCTCGTTTCTGTTGCTGCATCTTTGGAAATATGTTGTCTTATCAGTAAGCTTTAGGTGTATGATGACTAACAGCTTATACGCCAGGGATATTGAAAATGTATATAGTCAAATTGTGTGTTAATACATCTTAGTAAGGCGTACATAGTTGAATGCTATATAGTGCGGACAAATAAATGACGAGTGTTGCATGGTCGTACAAACTGTGAATTAAACTGAAAGAACAAACGTACCATAGCAGTTATATTGCATACCTAAATACGTATATGCCGGCTATACATTGTATGGGACTGCTACGACTTGCAAAACGAGTATCTGCATGGTTGGTGACTAAAAACATGTGTATGCGTAATGTTTGTCTGTGTATCCTTGTGCTTTTTAGTTTTTGTTTGTAGGCCCACCCCCCAGCTGCTCCGGGTAAGTAAACAGAAGAAGGAAAAAGGTATGCATCCTTTTGTTAGGGAGTGTTAAATAAGTTAAAAATTAGTGCCACAGAATGTTGTTTGGTTGAATCGAGGGTCATTGTTAGCAGCTACTGGTTCTAGAACGATTGAGCTAATGTTCGTGCTACTATTATTATTATTATTCAGAAGTACACTTTTAATTATCTTGTAAATTTATTATATTATTTTGGACTATTGCTACTGAAATAGTTATTGTTTAGACCGAGCTACTTATAACGTTGAAGATTAACGTTGTTCTGTATACAGCCCGCCGGTTCTTGAGTTACGCACAAATTCGCGATAGGAAAGCCAATTACCCAATTTATTGGTGCAAAAGGTGGTACTATATTTAACAATAAACAAAATTTAACACACAAACCTCAACAGTTCCCTTTCCCTATTCAGCCAAAAGGATTCAAACAATTTTACAACCAATCTATATTACAAGAAATAAATGGTGAAGGGACAGTAAATTATTTACTTGTCCAAAGAAAGTGTTCCTAACAAATAAAGGAACCAAACTTTTGAAATCAACCAACTGAGCCAATTCACTCAGACAGACAGGAAATATTAAGCCAGTATGGCTAACAACAAAACCTTTAACTCTAAGAAAACAAAGCTGAAGGTTAACGGGATTTAATATATGCTAATAAAAAAGACATGTAAGAACCTAATTGTGAGGAAAACTTCATAACTTTTATAAAAAAAGAGGGAGCAAATAGAAAGAAATAGGAACTGTTACAGAAACAGAGCACAACAAACGGATGATTTCAAGTTAAGATACTGATAAAAACAAAAAAACCATGGAGGGATTTTCATACAAGCAAAAATAGATTTTACAGTTATTGCTACTATTATTTGCATTATATATTTATGTATTCCTACGACAAGAACTGTAGTAATTAATCGTTTCTCGACTTGTTTTTATTCCTTCAAGCTGTGGGGATAATAGTCAAAGTCGACATTCGAATAAACACAGGAGCTTGGTCTGTCGGAGAATCGCAATAGTATTCTAAACTGCAATGACCGCTCAAGCGGCTGAGTTTACAAATGCATATGGTTTGTTTTCTAGTTCTACTGACATTTTGGTTGCCTTTTGAATAAATGTTTCAAGATAAATTTAGTCTTCCTTAAGTAGAGGTACATAATTCAACAGTCCATTTTCAAGGTATGGTTTTAGGCATGTACTAAAAACTGCAATATGTAGTGAAGACAAGCTTTCAAATGTTCTGGTAAAAAATCTGGTCAGTAATAAAATGGTTTAATATGGTTGCGAATGCGAATAAAAATGTTTTAGCATCACAAGCTCCTGTGTCTAGTACCGACAGATCACTAACTCCAACACGTACAGATTTAGGTATATAGAAAAAAATATAAATTAAAGAAGTGTTAACAGGCCAGCAACTGGATTTATCTGCAATTCAACCTACTGTATTACACCTTAATATTTTAGGTGCATCCTCTGAGATGAGTGCACAAATTCATTCTAAATAGGTGTCTTACTAAGTATGCAGGAGTGGACTTGGGTCCACTAAAAGACTTCATGCCTCTTCCTCTCATTCGTTGCGAAGTATTCCTGTCTTTCTAGAGTGAGAGGGGCGAATAAAACTTTCGAAAACTACGTAGGAAGTTCTATAATGAAACTGGCCCAAAATATGCTTCGGATTTGAAAGTTCAACGTTGCCGCCAAAGGCATCTTTGTAAGCAGTCGATTTGAGGTTTTAGGGGTCCAAGGCACCTAAATCCTTCTCTACTAACAACTTAGTTGGGGGGGAATCATGTAAAGTTTATATGTAATCCGTTTTATGCCGCAGATGTGCAGCTTCGCACTTTGTCGTATTGAAAATCCGATCACTTTTATCGGCCAAACTTTGAAGTCGAGTCAGACCGTCCTGTAGTGCCAGTCGATCCTCCTTATAGCAGATTTTCTTCAAAAGTATGATGTCGTCAGTAAACAGTAGTGGTTCGAATGATACTTTCTGAGGTAGATCGTTTACGTAGATTAGAAAGATGTGTGTTCCAAGAACTGAAACCTGGATATAACCGCTGTAACATCTTATAGAATGGAAAAATGAGTAATTCGCCTTTGCAATGAATCGACATTCCTCGAGAAAAGACCTATAACAGTCTAGTAGCGAATGTTGAATGTCTATCTGACAAACATGATTAATTCTGTAAAAAACTTTCAAAAAATCCACATATACTACATCGACAAAACCATTTTGGTTGAGGACGCCAGTGCAGTTATTTCCTGAAGACAGCAGGATTGTGTTATTAGAGTGACTTAACCTGTCACACATCAGAAATTTCATAATGTTAGACGGCTTGAATAACAAAATCACTGGCCGGTTTTTTGTAGGGTTAAAACATTGACCTCTTTTGAAGATTAAAGTAAAATGTGTCAGCTTCTATCTATCAGAAACCAAACCTTTACGCAGACTATGCATGAACAATTCGCTAATAAGAAGTTCTAAGAATTGGGCTCTTCTTCTTAGAACAGAGAATTAAATTTTGTTTGGTCCAGGGAAAGTTTGTTTGTTTCATTGCTTTGGATTTTGAGAAACCCTACCGATAGTTATATTAACTTCAGAGATTTCCGTAGTTCTTGAATAAAAAATGCCAATCGTGTGGCTAAAAAGCATCAGTTTGAACCTTGGGTTGTATTAGGTAAGCAGAAGCTCTGCATCATCAATATCACTATTAGTATGTCCATTTAGACCTAACAACAAGGTGATTGTAACCTGATGAAAAGAAGCGACGTAACGAAATAAGCTTTTTGAATTATAGACAAAAGTATTGACTAGCTAACTATAATATTGGCGCTTAACTTTTCGTGGAGTTTTTATTAAAATGTTTCTAGTCTGCTTAAATAACATTTAAGAGTTGTCACTACTCGGCAAAGTTGATTTTTTGAAGATTTAATTCCCCAAGGATTAAAATGTGAGTACGTCCAGGTTTGATAGATCGACTTTTTGATTCTAACATCTGATAATCACACAGAGTATCACTAACAGGCTTCCTATAAACCACTCCAGTTTATGAAACTCGACAATTTCACATGAAACCAAACCAATTCTTTGGGAACTGAAAATTCATAAGTGCTAACTGGATGTGTCACTGAGCAGGAATTTATGTATAATGCCACCTTACCACCCACGCCAGTGCTCCTGTCCTTGAAGAACAGTAACATCTCTGGCATTACAATTCCATAGTCGATGAATCGTGTGGATCCACATGTTTCTGTTATGCATATAAGATAAGCATCATTTGCATAATCTAATTTACGTAGTTCGTCTATATTGTTAAACATGAAGTCCATCCCGGTATATAAACAAGTTACGTTTATCGTGCAACCAGAGCACCTTCTCGCGATTGAACCCACTCACGAATGAAAAGAAAGCAGAAGATAATGAAGGATGGATAAGAAACTATATTTGATCGTAAAGAGAGCATTAATGGGATAGCAACTTCTAGGCTAATAAACTAGAGAGATATGCTTCCCACGGTGCTTCGAATCGTGATCTGGTGGTGATGCGTGACCGAGCGCCTTCAACTAGTCGTGTCTGACAAAACAAATATGGTCATTATCAATGACGAGAGTCTATATAACTATTTATTTTGGGGATTATTTACCACTACAACTTCAAAGGAAAATACAATGCTTACCTAGACTTTGTGACATTAAGGCTCAACAGTGTAAAAGCAATACGTTTGTCGCTCATATTCTTAATTATTAAAAAAAAGACTTTTCCTCTGATTCAAAAAAACGCTACAAACATCGTACTCTCCATAACCACGAACACTTTTAATATAAAGACTCAGATCTGGCAGAACAGTAGATTGCTAATTCAACTAAGCAAAGTTCGAAGGTATTAGTTTTAATGTATTACATAAACACTCAAGGCAATTTAATTTCATGGCGGTTACCACAACATGGTATCGACCTTTACCGGATAGACATGCTTAGCGACAGCGAGGAAGAAGATACAGTCGTAAAGATTGAGAATGTACTTGACGAGATTGATGAAGAGAATTGTATTGCTATGGGTGGAATCGATGATAAATCTGTCTGTACATTTATAAGGGTAACAGATAACTAGATTTCACTGAGATAAATAGGGATATGTTAAAAGACAAGCGCTCTACACCTGTCGAACTTGTTTAAATATAGACGAAGTAAAGGCTGGGATCTGTTTTCCATGTGCGATGGAGTGCCACGCTGACCATGATGTAGTTGAATTATACACAAAACGACGCTTTCGGTGCGACTGCGGAAACGCAAAATTTGCAGGCGTTAATGGATGTTTACTGTGGGAGGTAATACAAATATCGTATTAACCTTCAAAGGAGAAAGATGATGAAAATAATTTGAACCGGTACAGCGAGAACTTCTCTAATCGTTACTGCACTTGCCATCGTCCATATCCAGACCCAGATTATGACGTACTACTTTATTGCGCACTATAATTTCTCTTACTAGGGTGTTGAAGAAATGATTCAATGTGGTATATGCGAAAATTGGTTCCATTTGGAAGTAAGCGCATTCTGTGTTAAAGCTTTGTTTAGCATCTCAACATGAATAAAGATTTCGAACCCCCCGAGAATTACAATGAAATGACATGTTTTATGTGCATCAGGAAGTACTATTTTTTGTTTATGCATGCATACAACACTGAGAGAACGTTTCGCCAGACTTGTGATTCAGTTGCCTGTATAAAAAATGACAACATGTTTGAATCAGACTATATCCCAGATTTAAAAAGGTCGAAGATAACCAACTGTAGAGATTTTACTCAGTCAGGAGACAATTCGCTCTGCCACCTTTCTGTGTGGGCTAGTAAAATGAAACACACATACCCAATGTTTCGGTATTCGTCTCTCGATAGTATAAACAACGTAGACACCGACCTAGTCCCATCAGTATTTTGGATATCTGATTGGAGAGGCTTCCTTTGTCGGTGTGACGACTGCAAAGTAAGTTGCACTGTAGGACTATGCTTATTACAGTGCTTGCATTGTTGCTTTTGGCTAAAAATACGTTCCGTCAGTTGTTCATGAAAATTACACTGCTGTTGGCCTGCATTCTGGCCGAACAGTTTTGAGGCATTTCTTTACCTTTGGATTCATAGGTAACATTTTTTGAATTATTTTATATTAAGACTCATCTTTTGCTCGGATTTTCTGTGCAGTGGTATGTAGCTCTTTAAAACATATTTTATATGGTTAAATCCCTTTCGAATATCGGCTTTCAGTTTTCTCTGTTGTCAATTTTGCTATTTAGTCTTATTTTATGTAAGCACGCTTACCGTCTCTGGTGTCGAGTATTTTTGACAGTTTTTCCTTAATCTAACATTATGTAAATAAAACATCTATGTATCCAACAGCAGGATAAACAGTTCACTTCTGCACTTACTTTCCGAATCTTCCAGCTAATTTTCATTAGAATGGGTAGCTAACTGTTGGATTGTGTTTGATGCTAGCTGTTAAGTGGTTTTAGTGATTCGTGGTGGAGAAATGCCCTCGATATCACTGCATGTTCGTGAAAGTAAGAGTTCATAAAGTCGTTTGTTACAAAAAAACTTAACAATTGTAGTAAGGACACTCGACTTAAAATGCCACTAACAAAATGCGTTGGTGTGATCAATTATTTGGTGTGCGTCGCAATTAAGTAGTGAGAAGGTTAATGGAGATTAACAGACAAACAGGTATAGAATGGTGCCTAAATGTGAGCCCAGACGTCATGTAGCGGAAATATTGACAAATGTGTAGTCAGATACCTGAAGAAATTCCGAAGTGCAATCTACAACTAAGCACACATCAATCAGCAGAATTTATTTGACCATACTGCATCAGGTCAACTGTCCAAATACAAGAAAAATAAAATATATCAATGTTTCACTAATAATAATTTTTTTATGCACTTGAGTCGTTTTCGCCTACATTTAACCACTGCGAAAATCACTTTATTAAGCAAATGTCGAGTTTCATCCTTACTGTTAAAAGCTTTTCTTGTTGCTGTAATACTGATTGATCACATCGGTCTGTGTAGTGTCCCAAGACGATCACATACAAGTTAAGTAAGATTACTAGTAGTAAGGAATTGCTCGTGTTTGCTGGGACCACCGACTAAGCAATGCGTGGGTTAGGAATAAAGTACTTGGTAAGTACAGTAAGTCTATTGATGAGGTAGTAAATCATTACCAGCTGAGGTGGTTAGGATGTGTAACGTATGCCTGGTCACCGCCTACCTCGACGAGCAATACTGTCGGGTGTGGAAGTAGGCCGGAAGAGAGCTAGAGGCGACCAAACGAAAACATGTCACCAGTCCATGAAGTCATTGACAATTGAGCTGACCCGTGTTAATAAGTGCAGACTACATGGTTGGGGTCCGCGTAATGATCGTAACCAGTGGTTAGAGACTAGGTGACATGATTCAAAATCGTTCGCAATGGTGCAGATGCATCTACTCCTTGTATTCCTCCAAAGTCTAAACTTCTGGACTTATCATAGTTTTCTTTTTACTGAATTATATGTTCTTAAATCTTATCTCCGATCTCTATTCCTTTCCATTAGTATCAACTCTTGCTCTGGGATTCAGTCTCAAAATTTAATCTCTATCTGTTAATTCGGGCATGGCAACTTGAACTGATGTACGCATGTACCATGTTCTACGTTGTAACTGGCTGACTGAATTGTCGAAATAAATTACATCCAAATCATATTAGGAATATGGATGTTCCTAAAACACTATACAGCAATTTTAGTAGCGTTGCACATATGGATTATGGCATTCCACTACGTTTTCTTGGTTTCAATGAGTTAACTTTAAAGTTTATATTGCTTTAAGCAAGTTGGCAAAATTTCTGACGATTGCAAATTTCGAATGTCACCACCGGGAAGTTACCTTTACGACTCTTTTGTTTTAGAAAATGTACATGTATTTTCAAGTAGAATTTTTGTTGGATCCTGAAGACTCAGTATCCTTCTACATGCAGCTAGGAAAACAAAGAACTAAATCGATAAACGATGAAGAAAAACGCACACTAGACGAAGCCCTAGCGGAGCTGCCACATCATGTGGCAGTGAATTTCGCAACAGGTAAGTGATATAATGCAGACTAAAATCTGGTAAATAAATAAGAATTTCCTTTGTAAGAGTGGGAAGAATATAATTTATGGACGACCTAATAGTTTGACTTACAACAATAGAACTCGACGTTGGTAAGTTAAAATGTAATACAAAGCAACTTGTGTGTATCGGTCCTACTGTGTGACTAAAAATACTAAACAAGCAATCGTTTGACAATCACAAATAGCATTTACTCAACTAGATTTTAATTATTTCGCTAATCAGTGGTTTATGTGTTTATCAACTTCAGAGAACTATTGGTTTAAGTGGGCATTAAATCTATGTTCGTCACACAATAGCATAATATTGTGAATAAATAAAAACAAAAGTGATCGTAAAGATAGGCAAACTTTGTAAGACAGCAAGAAAGCTACAAGGTAGGAGATACAGTTTGGATGGAAGCACGTACAGGAAAACTTCATTCCATTAATGAGGATCATCACGCTTTCATAGAAACTTTTGTAAAACGGTATGGCTGGGTCACCACTGGCTGCTACTCTGGTATATCTAGTAAACTCTCTAGTCACTGAGTCGCAGCATCTCTAAGACCTTAACCAAGATGTCGGGATAGACCAACTTGGCCGGTCCTATACGGCTTTAATTTTTTTCATGGCGCCGTGTTATAAGCTAACCATTATTTCAACCATTCGCAGCGTTGGCAAGTAATGCACTACGTAATTCGCCGGAACGACATTATAAAACATGACGATTTCACTAAAACCAGTGTTTCGAGATGGTATCGGCAATTACGTTGTCTCAATTGAGCTCGAACGCATATTGACTAATTTCAGGGTTACTAATATGATTTTGCCATCGGATGTCATCGCGCTCAGAAAGTCATCGAACATCCTCATCAGGGAACTGTAAAGTCGACCCCTCGCAATCATATTACGACGGCGCCGTTGATAGTTCAAATTGGCTTAAGCGTCAAGTAAATGCAACTAGTGCTCATCTATGTTTTTCGGCGAGCTAGTAACTAGCCTCGATCATTGTTGGACTAAAGTTTGGTTGCGGAAGTATCTAAGGCAAATTCGATTCTGGTAATCTCTGTAGTGACGTTTGCCAGCCGCCAAAACGCAAGATAAGCGTGGCTTAAAACAAGCCATCATCAGTGTCCAGATAAGCGCCTCAGGAAGAACGTCTTTTCATAATTCTTAAGGAAATTCCAAATTGGATGAGACCACAGTATGGCTATATTTCAAATTAACATTTACTTAACCAAAGCATGATTTTAGTCGGTAACTATTAGCGTGAATCAGCTTAAAAATACAAAGTATCAGTGGCTTTGAGTATTACATGAACAAAACGTCTAACTACAAAATAAAACGTGAAAGTTTGACGAGTGCATATTACTTGCTTTGAGTGAAAACTTTGGTTGTGGCGTATATATATATATAATTATCCATTACAATGTATTCCCCAATTTAGGATTTGCGCGACTGAAAGAAGCTTTAGAAGAGTTTTTCACAAAGAAGAGAGGTGAGAACCACGTAAGTATCTCATTTATATACTTGATGTTTTATACAGTAACTCGTAAAAATGTTTCTATTATAACACTGGAAGGGACCCATTGAAACGTTGCTGTCCAATTCATAAACATAGCTACTGCGTTTGTATAAATTTTGTGCTGGGTATGAGAACCTAAACCGTTGCAGATGCATCGGATTTTTCGCGACACATGATTAGCTGTTCTTAGTCCATTAACTAATGGGGAAAAACTTAAGTTTTTGACACTATTCTTTCAACTGATTCTTCGGTAATTATCACACGAGGACTTCTGTCCTTTCTTATAGACCGAAATGGTTAGTGTTCGAGACCAGTCAAATGTGATTACGTCTAGCTCTCTGATTCTAGCCAAGATCTCAGTCAATCTCGCTGCAAAAACTGGACCTCTATCATTAAGTATCTCAGGGGCTAATCCATCAGACCCTGCTTCGCTTTAGATTCCTCATAGCCTCAGCCTCACAAAGACTTGGGGACCAATATCAATTTGCCATTCAGATTGCTTGCGGATAGTGGGCAACGGAGATGAGGTTGAGGGCCAGTTTAACTGTTCTGTCCATCGGTCTAATCTTCTGGATTGACAGTGAATAATGGTCCCATCTTTTTCTGAGATAGTCGGATTTCTGATACTCGTTTCCTTGACAAGCCTGAACAGTTACCTATTGCCACTACCTTTTCCATCTCTTTAGCTTTCGCCATCCACGATCATTACGCAAGCTTTTAACTAGTTTGTGTTTAAGTTGCCTTTGCTCCTCATCGTGTTCACAGCCAAACGGAATGTGTTACCGAGCATCTATCAGTTCAGTAGATACAACTGAAATCTACTGAGTTTTCTTAAACTTCCGGTTTTGTTTACTAGTAGACATCACTGCTGTTTCAACAGCTTTTCGGATATCATTACAAGTTGACTTGGGACTGTGTAAATCGCTTACATAGTTAACTAAATGGCTTTATAGTTGTTGCTGAAATGTATTCTTGACTTTTTCATCATTTAGTGGAACTATGAGAGGAATCCTAGCCGTGAATCTTTTACGTCCAATGAGATGCAGACTAATACGCGCTCGTACTAAAGCATGATTTGAGTCCAAATATGTACTCCAAAATGAGCAGCAGTCTTCTGTCGAGCCTCTCCAACGATGGTTGGTAGAAATGTGGTCTACTTGAGTCCAGCGTTGAGTTGATTGTAAAGGTCGCCATGTCAACTGATGTCTTTCCTTATGCTTCAAGTTGGTGCTTGCGAGAAATAGACAGTTATCTGAATATAGTTGTCACAGAGGGTCACCATTATCTGTTCTTTGAGCCGCGACAACATGGGATCCACCCAGGTGCCTTTCGGTTTAGTTTAATCAATCTACAGTCAATCACCAGCCAGTATCACTACATTGGTGCGCTTAGCTTTATGAAGGGATTCGGAAACCTTTCTGTAAAATTCATCCTTTACTTCATCTAATCTGCAATCAGTGGAAGCGTAGGTCGAGACAACGACGTGTATCCTTATCTTTCCGAGTTCCTACTGTCCTGTTTAAACGGACAGCGCACAAGTCAATGAGAGCCTGTTTAGCTTTCAAACTAAGTGATATACCTACACCAGCAAGGCTATAAGAGGTAGCGATGGGGTTTCCTGAAATACGAAGGGTAAACCGGGCCGGTTCTTTATTTTTATAAGGTGAACCTGGATTCTGTATACGCGTTCCAGAGACGCACCAGACATCGATGAAACTGGATTCTAGAGTCATAGCAAAGGAAGTTTGTTCATTTGGTATAAGGTTCAAACGTTAAACGCTCCGATATAGTTTAGCGCGAGGTTTCAGGAGACCATGAATAACATTTCGTGAACTTAAACATTAGAGATTCGATGTGATAAAGTTATGAAAAAAGGGTTAGTCACAGGAACAAGAGAGTTACCAAGAGTTGAGGGTGGAATTTGACATCTAACTAGATTTCGTGTGCTGTTAGAGGTATGAGGGCGATTGTCACTTCCTAGTTGCCCACACCATGGAAGAATATTACTTCTCGAGGTACCTGAAAAGGAAACTGACTTAGTGTTGATCATAGTGACCTGGGAGCGCGATCGTAGGGCCCAACGGACAACTGCTTGGGGCCGATCACGCACGATCTTGTTATGGGAAATTTTTGAAGTGTTAGCTCCGTTATTTAGAAGGATCTACTGCCGGAGACGGGGATCTGTGATGTAAGGTAAGGTGTGACATTTTAATGGTCGACCTTTTCTAATCCCTTTTCTCCATCGAGAGGGCCGTATCGCTGCAGATGCTGGTTATCTGAGGGAAACAACTTACTGCTGTCACACCTCGCTGCAGTCAGCAGTACGACTCCGCCCACAGATCTTAGTTTGCTGCCTTTAGTCGTATCGCTTTCCAACAGGTCTTGGCATGGTAGGACCTAGAAGAACATGCTGTTCAGCCAATGTAGCTCGGTCGGGTCATCGCGACAGCTAAACCCGACCACCACGTCAAGGTAACAGCTACAGTCGGGCCTACGTTCTACAATTAGGTTTTTTAAACCCTTTAGCTGTTTGAGATTTTATGCACAAATGTAGTCAAGTAGTTAGATTTTCTACTATGAATTCACCACACTCTGTGATTTAAGGCTTTTTCATCTTTCAGGTTGTAACTGAATCAGAAGTGAGAGCCTTTTTTGAAGATTTCCGCAAACGCAGCCAATCATAACTGCCGATGGTAAGAAAACATCATGTACAAAATGATATTTGAGAATAAAAGCTATTATTATTGTTATTATTATAAACACCTAACGTATATCTACTTGAAAGTTTTAATGTACGCAACCTCTATTGTAATTGAATCTTATTTCGATAAGTCCTCATTAGCGTCCCTATTTTTATAGTAAACCTTCGATTATTTACTTTTGAATTTATATTTAAGTACGGCTAAACTAAGTAAGGGTTATCAAAGGATCTGATATGTTGCACAAATTGTCAATTGTATGGTGAATAAGAAGCCTTTTACGAAATGCGGATAATGTGAAACAGCGTGTTTCATTTAACTAAATGGTTCCTCTACTGCTTGTATATACCAACTTTAGGCGTCGTAACTATTTATAAAACTAATTACTGGGTAAAATGCCTCTCTATATATAATAACACGGGATGAAAGAACGCTAGTCTAGTCTCTATGACGTGCAACTCAACGTTCTAGCACCGCATGATTGTAAATAGTTATATGTAAACTGAAGTCTGCCATATATCCAGTTCTACAGAAGTAAGGATCAAATTTATGATGAATTTTATTTTCATAAATATTGACAGATCCGTAGTACTTTTGGTGATTGACATAGGTTTGCTTAATCTGATGTAGCTCCTTTTATTTCCTTAGTTACTGCTGCTAACTTCTTCATTTTTGCCACGAAAAACCCATCCACATTGTGTTTGTGTGGATAAAACCGTCGAACACGTGTCATATGTGGATGAAACTGATAACCTTTAAATCTGTTAAGATAGTTATGCTGTTTTGAACACTCACCTACGCTGTGAAACCCTTATCCCCAAACAGTTTTGTTTCTTCCAAACGTATTTTCCGTCGTTTTAATGCAAAGTTTACTATGTTTTCATTTTCTTCAACCTTGTTAAATGGAGACAATATGTGGAAAACTGTCAATGCTATCAGTAAGGAATCATAAACAAAATTACACTAAAGCATTTTGACGTTAATATAAATAATGATTTCTATCTATAGATTCAATTATAAATTGCTGTTACAAACCAGGTGAGAGCAAGTAATTTACATAGCATTTCACACCATATTTAAGGCAACTATTATGTGAGAAAGTTGATCAGGACATCCGTAGGCCACACTGCCGTTGGCCTTAACACATTATTGAGTGAAGGAGTGGGTTCGTGTGCTGTTGGAGGTATGAAGGCGATTGTCACTTCCTAGTTGCCCACACCATGGAAGAATATTACTTCTCGAGGTACCTGAAAAGGAAACTGACTTAGTGTTGATCATAGTGACCTGGGAGCGCGATCGTAGGGCCCAACGGACAACTGCTTGGGGCCGATCACGCACGATCTTGTTATGGGAAATTTTTGAAGTGTTAGCTCCGTTATTTAGAAGGATCTACTGCCGGAGACGGGGATCTGTGATGTAAGGTAAGGTGTGACATTTTAATGGTCGACCTTTTCTAATCCCTTTTCTCCATTGAGAGGGCCGTATCGCTGCAGATGCTGGTTATCTGAGGGAAACAACTTACTGCTGTCACACCTCGCTGCAGTCAGCAGTACGACTTCGCCCACAGATCTTAGTTTGCTGCCTTTAGTCGTATCGCTTTCCAACAGGTCTTGGCATGGTAGGACCTAGAAGAACATGCTGTTCAGCCAATGTAGCTCGGTCGGGTCATCATGACAAGCAAGCCCGATCACCATATCAAGATAGCAGCAACAGTCGTAAAGAAGTGGGTTAGAAAATACAAAATATCAAACCTAAGGCTTTGCGTCAATTCACGAATTAGCTGTTAAGGTGAAGCGTTAGTGGAGGCGTGCCACCTTATTAAGGGTCACACAATCGGAGGCTGAGTAGACAGACAGAAACAACGCACGTACGTACATCAGTTCAGGTTGCCATACCACATCAACACAGAGACGCAACTGTCAGTTCAAATCTAAGAGTGATAGCGATAGTAGAAGTATTAGCAGTAATGCAGAAAATTAGGGAGCGAAGATATGATTCGAAAAGTATAATTCAGTGAGATAAATTTGAAAGGAGAAAGATAGAGAATTCAGAAAGTTAGATTTTGAGAGAACACAAAGAGTGGATGCACTGCGCCATTGCAAACGATTCTGAGCCATGTCGTTCAAAGTCTCTAACCACTGATGACTTTCGTCTCGCGGACCCCAACCACGCAGCCTACATCTGCCAACATGACTCAGTCCACTTGTGGTATGGATCAAAATCGGTCACAGTAGCCAAGACGCGTGTTACTACTTAGCATCACTTATGCAGGTTTTTATTCCTCGAATCTATTCCGAAGCGAATTCTCGATTTTTATTTTTTACAACACCGTTTTGACTCAAATGTCCATCTCACATTAGTAAGGTAACAGGGCGACGAATGTTTGTAATCATCTATGTTGATTACTAATGGGATTCAAAATTTATGAGGTTTCGAATGTAGTAGGAACTATATAAATTTGATTGTTATTTCTTTTAACCCAGGAATCAAGTACGTTAGTGTTAGACTAGATTGGTTAGTTGTGTATTTAGTATCACTTAGTTTGTTTGCTGGAATCAGTAATGTAATGAACGTGCGATGCGAATCAGTTGGGTTCAATTAAGTTTCTTTACATTGACTAAGGAATTTATGGCATTAGTTGTAACCTAGCAGAAAAGTACGGACTTTCGAAACGATCTAGACAGTCAATTTACAGAATTCAGATTTTATTTACATAGCATTATATTTGTGCACCATGGTTGAGAAGAAATCATGAAGCTATATTAGTTTTCAACAATGATGGGCCTGATATCCATGCCTAGTAGGGGGGTCCTTGTTTAAAATTATTACAAACATAGGAATGGTCGTCATACGCACTAGGAATAGTGACTTGAGGGATTTTACAGAAACTACCAGTTCGATTAAACGTATCTAAAATCATACCTGACGGTTCGTGTCAGCTGGTTACGGACAACGTATAACCAGGCTTATTTGTCTATAGGTTAAAGTTCCTACACCACATTAGCATGACAAGGTTACATTCACAAGAATAAAATGAAAATAGAATGCAGCTGCAAGAAATAAAGTAAGGGTGTTTATGAAGGAACAATAAGGCTTAAGATATAAATAAAGACAAAGAATGAACACAATTACACCACTGACCGTTTCTGAACCATGTCACCTAATGTCTCCAGCCACTGATCGCAATTATCAAACCGATCCCAAGTAGGTAGTCTGCATCTGCCAGCATGGATTAAATCAACCGTCAGAGACCTCATGGACTGATGTAATGTATTGACTTGGCCGCCCTAACTATTCTTTCGTCCTGCTTCTAGCCTATTCAGTATAGTGCAATGAGGCAGATATTGATCAGGCATACACAACATGTCCCAACCATCTCAGTCGATGAAGGTTTACAACCCCTTCGAATGATTTGCTGTTTTCCTGGAACTCTGTGTCTAACATCAATATTACGTATCCGCTCATTTTATGATACGCCAGTGATAGTCCGAAAATTTCCATGATCAAAGACCTGGGGCTTATGTATATCCGTCATTTGCATTGACTATATCTCTCACCCATAAGTTAGAAAAGAATGGACAGCTGCGCAATACACTCAGCCATTAGTTGAGAGATGGATATCTCGCCAACGCCACAAGTGATGTAAATTGGTAAATATCAAGCGAGCTTTCTGAATCTTTGTGGAGATTTCATCAAACAGCCACCCATCAGGGCCGATGAGACTTCCGAAATAAGTGAAGTTGTCAGCCCACTTGACTGCTTCACTCCTATTAGCAATCTAAGCAATAATGTAGACGACTTTTGGAGTAACATTTTGCATTTTTATAGAGAAAAACGCATCCCAAATATGCTTGCATTATTACTGCCATGTCGCTTCTTCCCCTTGTTTCAAACTAGTCAGCCTTTACAATCTCACTAAAGGGGATTAGATTCAATTTTTCATACAGGTAGTTTAAGAATAATCGGTAGCTGGAGGTCATTTAAATTGTTGGTGGGGGTTTTGCACATCGGCCGAATCTCCTGGACTGAGAGTAGGTCAGAGTGATCTCAAATGCCGTTATTACTCCCCAGTCTCCCGCACCGAGGAAACGTTTTTCTTGAGGTATCGAAAAAAGGTGGGTTTGAGGTGGCCCTGACGACCCGAGAGTGTGATTGCAGAGTCCAAGGGAGTACTACTTGGGGACAGTCACGCACGACCTTTTAATAAGTGGGTTTTGGAAGGGTTTTACGATTGAAGACTGAAATCTATGGGGTAAGGTAAAGTGTGCATGTTTAGAGCCAACATTGCCCAATCCCACCCTTCGTTTGTAAGAAAGGATCATCGCTATCAAGCTGTTGGTCTGAGGGAAGCACTTCGCTACTCTCACGCTTCCGCACAACCAACAGTATAACTTCGGACCATAGGTTTATTGCTTCTCGTACTACCACTCTTCAACCGACTTGGTTGACATCGTAGGACTTAAAGTAACAATTGTCCCAACCACTATTGGTGGACTGGATATTCACGATAGACAAGCCCGACCACTACTTCGAAGTAGTCGCTATGGTTAGAATTATCATCTATTGCACTCTAGCGACTGGGATACTAAATTTAAGAAATGCAAAATACACTACATATTAAGTAAGAAAGTGTTTGTGAGACTTACGATTTGATTTATCAATTATGGTATAGATGAACTAAATCAGTACGACAAACAAGCCTGATCACCACCTTAAGGTAGCAGCAACAGTCGAGTTAATTACTAGCTAATTAAAATTTGCGAATCTACTAACATACGCTGATGTGAATTATCAGGCTAAAAACGATTGATATTCAGTGACATTTGTGCAGTGGTTCCTATGCTTATAACATCCCGATCCGCAGGTATTATATAGCGATTTAAAGCTAGTCGTGAATGAGAAGTCATCTAAAGATAGGCATAAAACATGCATCCAGCAACAATCAGGATGAACCAATTATTGTAACTGGTTCTGAAATTCACCGGCTAAAATGGGTATTACAAACAGTTTACAGATTGAAATTTACGACCAGTTCGCGTAATGAGACGAAGTGTTACGTGATGGCAATAAAATGGCTTATCGAAGCCCAGGTTTATGAGGTTGTCTGAAGGAAAATGTAGCATACTAATGTCCCTAACCTATGGCGACGCTTCAATTAAATTTCTCTTAGTACAACCATGTAAATGTAAGAAAAAATGGAGACGAAACGAATACTAAATGGCGGTTACAAATAAACAACACCTGTAGTTCGAGATGTTTTAAAGAGCTTCGAAAGAATACATGCAACGCACTATGGAAAAGTGAATGAGATTGTCCATGTGTTGACAGCTGCAAACAAAAGTTGGTAGTTTACTGCATTCAGTAAAAATAGAACAAATTAGGTAATCACTGAAATACATGGACTATGTTAATTGATAGTAATATTTTGTTCCAATTATGTATTATACAACACCCTGCACTATAAGTGTAGTAGGACTTTATGTAACTAGTCACCTATATTCCCAAACTTGCCTAGTCAAGTTTGTGCATAAACTGAGACAGAACTCAATAACCATAAAAGTGACCACAAATGTGCTAATTTTTATCCCCTACTTTGTGTAAAAAAACCACGAGATCAATCATCTTATTTTTCAACTGGGTAATCATAATGTAGGACATTGGTATACATACTAATCGAGAAAATATTACTAGAGTGCACGCAACTTACTAATATAGAACACGTTGAGTAAACTATGTAACCTCCAACTTTGCAGGCATCAATGGCAGCCACAAGTAACCGTTTTTGTAATTCTACACACTTGTGAATCTCTTTGTTATTCTTTGTGGTTTTTACTGAAGGGTCCTTCGCAATTATACCAGTTCCAGAACACGGTGCGTCTACAAGAACTCGGTCAAAATTCGACATAATTCTTGGGAATTTTCGCCCATTCTCTAAACAGATAACAGTATTTGTGACACCCATACGATGACAGTTTCCGATCAACGCTTTGGCTCTGTTGGGATTAATTTCATTTGCAAAAATAGTTCCAGTATTTTTCATAAGTTCTGCTGTAAATACAAAAAATGAAATTACAATCATAAAAACACCATACAGAAACTAGACTTCTGGGCAATAGCTAACGCATTTGATATTCAGGAAAAATACTGGGACAAAGAAGGAATAAATTGACTTCATTACATTGGATTCCGGTCAACTGTCTACTATCTGCAACATGTGATTGTTGGGATAATAGCCAAAACCTATCGCTATTGGACAAAAATTTCAAATATATTCACTCAAAACCAGTATGGTTGAATTGAAAACAATACATAATAGGTAATAATACCAATAATTTTACAGAACAAATGATTTATTCAACGACAGTCTAACAACGAAAATTATAGGGACTTACCTATGTAAGTTGTTTTCCCACCAGGCGCGGCACATAAATCTAATATACGCTCACCTGGTTGAGGTGATAAAGCCATTACAGGTAGCATGGAACTAGCACCTTGGAGTATATAATGACCTGCAAGATACTCAGGAGTTGCACCTAACGGTACTTGTGATGAATAAACAACAAGTCCAACTTTGCTCCACGGTTCTAAAGGGTCTAGGTTTACACCACGATTAATTAAAGCCTATAAAATAAAATAAGCAAAGATGAATTACTTGAGCCAATTCACGGCGACGAGTTTTCAGAGTATTTGTACGTATTGTTACTGGTCTGTCAACTTCATTAGCTTCCAAAAACTCAACAATCTGCAACCTGATTAAAGATCTAACATTTCCTTACCTCTTTAGGGAATAGATCAAGAATTTTTAGCATCAAAAACCGATTGTACGAATAACGGGAACACAAATCGCTTATTAGTGTTGCGATGCATAGACTCCTATCGAGATCTGCAGGTGCTCTATTTTTAAAATCGGCGAGGATATAAAGCCAGTTCCGAATGCGTTGGTTCAGCGTGATAGAATCTATAACATTTTCCTTTAGTTGTTCAGATGTCAGGTTAGTTAATAAATCCTCTTTTTCATCTGTATGTTCAACGGAAGTAGTTGTTGCCTTTATATCTTCATCTTCTAAATCCGATAAACGGCCAAAATCATCACCCACTAGTTCGCTACCATCGTTTTCATGAGAAAGATCGTTTTGAGTGACTACTAAATCCTCGGACTATTCATAAATCTGATGGTTGATGTTTTCAATTGGAATTTACCTTGAAAAGCGTTTTGCTTTTTACAAGTTTGTCAGGTCTTAAAACACGTTTTTTAAGTCGCTGTTTTTGCCTGCTCGTTAGCTTTTCTAAACACGTCAAAACTTCAGCGGCACTATACCTTTATGTTTAACGATTCTGTCCCTAATCTCCGGGTCTCCCTGGTGTGTTAATCTTCTTCGTCGCATTTTAGTGGCAGATTTTAACACGGTTACAAACAAAATAGGCGGTATCAAAGCCTTAGGTCAAGTTAATTCAATATCCAATATATTTTTGATGAGCAAGTTTAAACCAGTTGATTTTCTTGCCCGGGGTTCTGGTTCTTTGGTAGTATCCAGTGTGGGAGCTCTAGCTACATGACTGCACGATACCCTACGGTTATGGTAGTTAGTTTGCGGGTTTATGTCTCTAGAAAGTTGAATTAGCATATCTCGCAAAAACCAGTAGCTATCACGTTACTAGACAATTGGTTAAGTGAAAACGCAATAAGAAAAAATAAAAAGAGAAATTTATGTATGGAAATGAAAAGTAAGAAGCAGAGACATAAATGACTGCAGAAGGACGAGTAGATAGGTTGGGTGAACTGATGGTTGTGTCATATGAGACTGTAATAAATAACAGATACCTAACTAAGAATATGGCAAAAATGTAGTCAGTCCATGCTTCGGGAAGTGAACAGGATTTTTTATGCATACATGCTGTCAAGCCGCTTCTTTAATGTGTTTAATTAGTTGGCTGAGGTCACGATAGTTGGAAGAACATTCCGAACCGGGCCAACGCTCTATGTGGCCGGATTTAAATTCTTTTTTGTTGGTGAGCGTTTTTGTGAGAATTGTCTAATTGTAGACTACGGGGATTCTAAGGTCCTATCGCTTTGGACGGGTAGGCTGGGTCGTTTAGGTTTTTGTAAATGGGTATTAAGTCCCCTCTCGTTCTTCTGTAGCAAAACGAGAACAGACCTAGGGAATGTTGCCAATCTTCATACGGCCTTAGGCTGAGTTAATTATGACCTGCCTTGGAATGTAATGATGTGGCAGACACAGTGACGTTATGCTTTATTTTGCAGATAAGGTCCTAAAACTTTGATTAGGGCTTGCTTTCAGTCTCAATGTTATTCTTGTCTCGCTTTACATCTAAGTGATATTGTTTAATGGGCTGACGATGGCTGTACCATGTACTTCGGTAGTGTGCGTTGTTTCGTCATATGTTGGACTAAAGAGCCTAATACTGAAGACTGTAGGGTCTAAATCTACGTTGTGTAAAGGGTGGTTGCCAAATGTCTGAACTAAAATTTGCACGGCTTGTGGTGATATGCCTGTTTGTCGATTACTAGTGTCATTAGAGAATTCTGTAGCATTACTATGTAGTATGGTTAGACATTTTACATTAGTGGTGTTCTGTCTGGAATTAATTATGATATTCTTAGTTTTGTACGTCTTTAAATGACAGCCGTATCCCCGACTATATGGGCATTTTTATAATTGGCAGATGCACTTAACAACCGCAAGGCCCGTTATAACTGTCTGACGCCGATCGAGAGTCACACCGTAGTAGAATAAGACATAAGCACTTGCTAAGACAGAGATATTGATAAAAGTAAATTGAACGATTAGCTGCTTTTATTATAGACTAAGGGATTTCAACGGTACTTCATCCGGCATACTGAGGACAATTACGTTCCGATGATCTTAATTACTTCCGTTGGAATAAAGTCGGCTACAGCTTCCACCTTAATTGCGTCTTTCAGTACAGGTTAATTTTCATCCTTGGTCAGTAACAATTTATTGAAAGATGAAGTATCAATTTCCCTTTCGAGGCCACTCAGTGCAATTGAAAATGTCTCCACTTAGGAACGCATTTCTGCTAACTTCTGGGTTAGATGATTCAGTTCACATCTAACCTCAATTCTACTGTTATGTGACACAGACATGGAGCTCCCCTCAGTTATTTTTGGCAGTTGGATTACAGATGTGAATTAAAGCATGGCTTAGTCAATCAAGCCCGTAGTCAGTAGATTAATAACAATATTTATCACTTATTCCTAAAAATAGGTGCACTTTAGTTTTACAAGTATGATCGATTTGATACATAAAGTGTAGTATAATGGCATCTAAGTCATTTTAACAGATAAATTTTAAAAGAGTGTAACAAACATTTGCCAAATTTTGCAATAGGTTGAGTGAAAAGTTAAAGATTATAATAATGGTTATGTATAACAAAACAGTCACATACGAGAATATGAAACAAACTAATAAATTTTGATGGCGACACCCACGAATAAAATAAATTGTGACAAATACTTCCGGAGTTGAAAAGCTTAGCAATCAGTCGAGGCATACAGGCTCGTGAGAGCTGGTCAGATTTAGTATAATACTCTCCACCGCAAGAGTTAACTAACGTACAATCGTCAGCTTAATAGTGTATCTACGAAAATATAAGAGGGAGAGGCGAAAGAAGGAGTGGAGCAGAAGATCTGAATAAGGGGACCTAGAATCCAGAGAGTATGACTACGGTTCGCTGTTGTGGGGTATAGGCTAAGTAGGTCACCAGAATAAAGGAATTTGTGGAGGTCCTAGTGTCCACTGATAGCCTCTCTCATGTCTTAAAAAATTTAACCAGGAAATAGCTCCGAGTATGGTTTTAAATGTGTCAAACATGGTGTTAGACGTATGGTTCCGCAGATTAAAAGGGGGGGGGTCGCTTAAACTGAATTTCGTTACAGGTGGAGAATGCTTACTTGTAAAGTAGTTTCCAAAAAACAATGAGGTGAATTTTAAGACGTCGAAGTCGAATGGAAAGGAGCTTAGGTATCTAACATCTTGTCAGGTATTTCTGTTCTTTGATGTTTCCCAATATATAGGTGTTAAAGTACGTTTGAACAGATTCTGGTTTATGTTTATCGCCAAGACATAAGCAGATGAGAACAAATGGGCAATATTCTAAAATGGGAAGCACATTATTTTTGTACAACGTTATTCTAGCCTTTTGGTTATGGAAATTGCGAAGAATGCACCCTAAATGTCTCTTTGATCTGCATGTAAGTGTTGTAACATGGTTAGGGAAAGAAAGATCATCGGAATATGCTAAGCCAAGATCAGTAACACTATGTAACCCGGGTAGAGTCATGAAGTGGAGGGTCAATGGTATACTAGTATTTGGTGTACCAAAGCAGATCCAACCGGGGATACACCCCAATTTCCAAACAGTGCACTAATCAGTCACAAGCAGTAAGTCGCTTTGTATTAAGCTCAGAAATCAGACAAGTTAATCAGGCAGAAAAAGATGTGTTACTTTGTGATAATCAGCATATATAAACGACTTACTAATAGGAAAGCAATCACAGTTACCATTAGTATGGAGTGAGAAGTGGAGAGGACCTTGAATGCTATTATGAATAAATCCCGAAGTTATAGGTTTGGTTGCGAGAGCATAGAGTCAAACTTGACCACTTGTGTGCGATCACTGAGGAAAGACCTGATTCTATCTAATGGAGGGTTGGTGAAAGTGCAGACCATAAGTTTCCCTATAAATAGCAACTGATCAACGCTGTCAAAAGCTTTGAAAATGTTAAAATACAAAGCGAGAGCCGTATGACCTTAATCGTGGTTACTAGTTATATAGTTGAAGAAGTCTAGGTGGCAAGTTATACACGATCGGGATTGTAGAAAATCATGTTAGCTTGGCGTAATTAGATTCTGGATCAGTAAGTACTTAAGTATGTATTCATTGATTATTTTTTAATAACTCCTGAAATGAGAGGGGTAATGTTGATTGACCAATAGTTGATAACATCAGACTTAGAGACTGACTTATGCCTGAGAATAATAAAGGAAGTTTATCAGACGTCCGGGTCAGTGGATGATTATAGTTAAATAGTGAAATTTTTAAGTAGAATAATTAAGATGTTATGCTCACCATGTTTCAGTATATAAGAATTCATATTGTTTGCAACAGAACTCCGGAAGTATTTTAGTGTATCAATGGCAACCGTGGTTCAATTCAATAATGCTAATCGCACTTATAAATGAGTTAGTGGATGTCACTGTAGAACTTTATCAGATGATTTCATATTCCTACATATAACTTTCTTGTTGCATATAACAGCTTTCGCAATCCCAAACTTTATGCTTAATCGCTTACAAAATTTAGCACATGTTTACTTCACTCTTTAAATTTTTATCGGTTAAAGTTTCCTAGGTGTTTTAATGTACACATCAAGCCCACCATGCTTGTAAAATTGGCGTACACCTGTTTTTAAAAATAAATTATTACAATCAATATTATTTTTGTTAGTGTTATTATTAAAAATTAGGACCCCTCCTTTCAACGAAATCGAATGTTCATCACTAAATATGTTACTTTTTCCTGGTGAAAATTTCCCAGACATAGGATGAGTTGTCAGTGGACATGAAGGGTTCTAAATCCCTACTACAACTAACTAACATAATACATAAATTTATCTTTGTCGACCACTTTCTTAGCTTATGTCACGAAACTTTAAGTCTTGATACTACACTACTTACCCAGGATCCTCTCAACTCTTCAACTACTCAAGCTCTTTAAATAAGGTTGCACTAGATAGTTGTGTTTTACTTTCTATATTCCACATATAACTATGCCACGGTGGACGAACTTGTACAATCATATTCCTAATTCTGGTACTGTCTCTCGGTACAGTGTTTCTGTTGACATTCTTCACCGATTATTGTTTAGTCGTAAGCCTGTCTAACTACAAACGGGGTTTGTTTATGTGACAGACTCTTCACGTGATGTCTCGGTTTATGTTGGCATGTACTTACAGCACTCTTCATTGTTTGATTATTAAACATTCTTTTTTACTAATAGCTTCCCTTATCATGCCACACGGATCGTATTTGTGAAACTAGGGTCTGGTCGTATTTTTAGCAATAATTTGAAGTTGTTATCTATGACTTATCCGAATTTTACATATTTTTGCTTTCACTTTGCCGACACACGATATGCTTTATTTGCGAGATGTGCTTCATCAAACATTTCTTATTATCAAGATTTTTCCCCTCAACATTTTTTAATTTATTTTCCCTAACAACCGACTGTACTTGCAACTTTTACTTCGTATTTTAAGTATTGAGGGAGTCCACTTTTATTTCCCGTTGTAATCATTATCGTAATACGTTTATGGTAGTATCCATTCTCATACTCTTTTCGTCAAGTAATGTTGTAGAGATCCTTCTTGCTTTTCATCCTAATTACGTACAGAGTTTGGACAGTTGTGCCATTCAGTTCATTTTAGAATTACTGCACTTCCGATTCAAACTTCGTTGTATGTTAGACAAATAAATTGCATCCAATGTACAGTCAAGCATTTATGTGATAGTGTGTTTCAAAATAACAGTTTTCTTATTTCTGTACAATACTGTGCAGCAACGTTTCACAATAGCATAAAGTCAAAAGTCTTTCATAAACTAGAAAAAAATGGTTTGGTACTGGTCTAGTAGATACTAAAAATTAATTCTTATTGTCACGAGTAAAATTTATTTAACGATCCCATTTACATGAACTGCTGTTTAAGTTGTGTCTTGCAACATGATAAGCATCATATCTGTACCTTTATATCATAAAATTTCTCCTTTCTTCCAGATTTGTTTCATAATGCTTGCTATATTACTATTTATATAGCTGTGGTAATACGTATAGTACATTTTTGTATGGATTACAATTTTACGAGCGTCGTCTGCTAACAAAGATTTTTACTTCTGTTTTTCGAAACTCTATCACTTTATTGCTCTAACTTCACCAGTTCCTCAAAGCTAGCCTACATTTTCGTCGTCGCTATACAACAAAATTCCAAAAGAACCATGTTTGATTAGGGTTCCATTCATTGTAGCGATCAAAAAATTTCGTACTATTTGAAGTGGCGAATAGATTCAAAAAATAAATTCTTTTTTTATAAGCGATTTACATCATTGGCGACCAAGTTAGAACAATGGATATTTTTGTTGACCCTAAGTGATTAAACGCTACTACCAGATCACTATCTAAGAGCATGAAAAACCTACGTTTCAGTTCAAGTGGCAAGTATTAGTATAGATTCTGCATGCTTAAAAAGTTACTAGCTTTATTACAATAATAGCCTCTTATTACCTGAACCAATTACTGGTGGCTTAATACAAGGAAGTGTAATGGGTCCTTTATTGTTCATAATTTACATAAATGACATAATTAACGTTATAAAACATGGTCGACCGTATTTATATGCGGATGATCTTAAGATAGTATATAGCTATACAACGTATGTGTTAGAAGACATGACTCTAATTCAAAAGGACCTCGATAGACTTAACTGCCTGGAGCCAAAAGTGGCAACTACCACTTAACCATAGTAAATGTGGAATCATGCACATAGGCAACCATAACCCCCAGTTCACGTCTTATCTTAATGGGTCTAAAGTACAAATACTCCAATCAACAAGCGACTTGGGCATCAAATACTCAGGTAACTTGAAGTTCACAGAGCACGCCTCCTGTATAGTCTCGGAAACTAGAAAATTAACGGGCTTCCTCCTCAAAACTTTTTTACAAGGGAGGCTAAACTTACTTTGTTTAAGATATGTGTAAGACCTACACTCGAATACTGCTCATTTGTCTTCTCGAGCATGAATAGCATTGACAGGACACGTATAGAAAGCGTACAAAGAAGTTTTACACGCCGAATTCTAGGAACTAACAGCAACATGAACTACACGGCTAGATGTAAAACACTCTCCTTGGAACCCCTGTGTCATCGCCGACTACGATATAACTTAATATTTTTCTATAAAATTATCACCGGAATATCATTCTCAGCCTTCTCTCCCCAATGAAACCAAACGCTTAGATAAGATCTTCGAAACTACGTAGCAACATTAATTATCAATAAATACCAAGCACAACAACGCTGTAAGTTCTTTATCGTACTCTACAGCAAATTCTGGAATATGCTACCACAAAATATTCGCACTACTAGCTCTATCCTAAGGTTCAAACGACTGATCGCCTTATACCTAGAATCTATAGACTTATACAAATTCGCCGACGACTTACCACTTAACGTTGATTCAACCAGCAATGGCTTATTAAGGCTCTAAAACTACAAACACTACATAGTGACTAAAACAAACGATGCAAAGAAAAATTCTGGTTTATTATTGATTATTTTGCTCCCACTTATTAAAAATTCGTTTATATTCTTTCTATTTCATACATTCTTCTATATTACTGTCGACCCGGGTTTATCATCTGCTCTCCTATGAAATTGGTCTCCTTTAAGCAACTTACTTTAAACGATGGTTATGAACGAAATTAACGCGTCAATAACTCACCGTTCTAGACCAACCCACATAAATTGGCTCTTATAACCTAATATCAAATACTCAATCTTTTCCCGTTTCTGGATTGTCTCTGTGATCCATTCTGCTTACCCACAGCCATTTTCTGCGATTACAGCACCACAGTCGAAAAACGCGCGAACGCATGCTGGTAGTGTTCTACAATACATAACCCATCTTTAATTCCTTAGCACTACAAACTCTGGACCTTGTTACAGTGGCAGTATTATCAAACTAACGTTTCTGTCTATCATTAGTAGCCACACAGTGTAGAAAGCTGATAAGGATTTACTTTAATGCACTTGAAGTTTACCCGGGTATATGACCAAGTTACGATTGTTGTACAACCAAAGCCACTTATATCGATTGGACCCACTCTTACGAATTAGAAGAAATCAGAAGGCACTGATGGATGGAAGAGAAATCATATTTGATCGTATACAGAGCTTCAATGGGATAGCAACGTCTAGGCTGGCAAACTAGAGAGAGATGCTACCCACGATGGTTCTAGTCGTAATCTAGTGGTGATACGTGACCGCGCGCCTTCAACTAGTTGTGTCCGCTTAAACAAACATGGTTAGCATCAATGTCGAGAGCCTATGCAACTATTTATTTTGGGGATTATTTACCGCTACACACCGTATTGAGAAGGACCACCAATACTCAGCCTGTGGAGTACTGTTCGAATGCTAAAGTGTTGTATTCAATAATTAAATTGCAGCCACAACTCAGTCCCTGTAAAAAATTTTACAGGCTCAAGGACGGACATCAGAACGCGGAAAAATCACGGACAGTCAAAAGTCCACAAACACGAGTTCCCTTCTACTATGAACTTGCCAATGCGACGCTTGACTGCAGGCAAATACCTCGTAGTCCGTAGTATCCCACCTAGTATTAGAAACGTTTCGTCTGGCCTGCTAAATTGATTAACAATTTATAGGGAAGGTATCCTAAAATTTCTCACTTCTAAGGTAGCTGAATTCACATCTTCCATAACAAAGTTAATCTTTAGATCTCTCAGTAACACTGTTCAACTGGAACCTTGTGCAGTATGGTTAAGAAAGTGACAATGATCCCGAAAGTACTATTTTTGGTAGAAAGTCAGTATCGTTTTATTTTAACAAATTTTTGGATTAATAATGAAATTAAGAGTGAGTCGAACGAAGTTATATGGCCTCAAAATTTTCTATTGGGGAAGTCACGAACTAATTTTCTAACCAACTCATACAAAAAAATTCAGAAACCTTTAGGAAGATAAAAGAAAGGGAACAATACAGTCTTCTGGTTTACTGTACCCAATGGCGAGATCTTGTTTTCAAATTTTTAGACTCAGTATCCGCGGGATTTCGAAATTTACGCCCCGAAGCTGCGTTTTAATTTTGGGAGATTTCGTTCGTTCCTGTGGGTTAAACCCTCACCCAAAGCCTTAATTGGCAGGAATTTAGTTTATGGAGTCTTTATGCTTGCATTTTAGCATATTTTTGTGCTTGTTAATGCGTGATATTCTACAGTGAGTTAACAATTTTGTTCCTTAGTGAACATTCGTCTTATTTCGCTCGCCCAGCAGTACTAAATAAAGGATACGAATAGGATATTCTGAAAATAATCTGTAGTAATTCAGACCTAGTTCAGTTATCCGGTAAGCTAATCATGAAAGGGGCTTTCCTGACTTCACTCGTGAAAGTAGTTTTCCAAACTAGGCCACATTGCATCAGCGTTGTATGTTTAATTGATCTACGGTATCACCCTTGAAAGACCTGAAAAACGTGTCCCTCATGTGTTGGTACTCTTGCCTTAACAGAATTTATCAGACTATAGGTTTATTAATCAACGCAGCTCTACCTAGTCCACATGACACTAACTTGCTTTCGTCACATATATCTAACAACGTTTTTTCACTCCAGTTACGTAAACTGGTCTTGTTAAGTAACCCTTCCTAGTGAATGTTTTTAATTATTATTTCTTCATTTGTATTAATTAGCGTACGATAAGTGGTTATTACATGAGACTGAGCTTCAAATAATGAACTTGTAGCAATAATTTGTTTTCCAGTTGTCCCTTACCTGTTCTTCAGTCCTACCCTGGCACACCCCTACACACTTCTAACCTCAAGGGACGAAAATGATTTTTTTTAATACTTAGTTGTTACACTCGTCAAATAGTCCATTTGATAAGAGTAAGTGAACATATTGGTCTAGATTTCGGCTTTTCAAAACAACCCGATATTCTCCAGCCCATCATTAATCATACATCTAAACGATCAGAAAAGTTACTGAAACCAAAGTCGCATTACGAAACCCACTTGTTCTGTCGTAATAGAATTAATACCATATATATATATATATATATATATATATATATATATATATATATATATATATATATGCATGGACATGGGTGATTTTCGGCTTACTAGATCAGATTGACCTAGTAACTGGAGTTACTTTCAAATGGTTAAGGCTATGATAATATAAGTGTTCTGTTTAACAACTAGTCATGTATGAAAAAGTTGTATAAGTACATCAGTTAGGATTGTGGTTACCAAGGTGTAAAATGTCATTGATAGTTTCCTTTAATACTTTGCACATAAACGATTAACTCAGTCAAATTTTGAAAACATATTAGCTTTTAGTCACCTAGGGGGCACCCTGACATCAGCTATATACTTGAGCTTAAAAAGATTTATGAGTCTAAATCAGGTCGAGTTTGAGGGTAAAGATGAGTTGAATTGAGGTGGCTAATGAAAATTGGAATTAAGGACTCCCTGGTTTCCAATAATATCCTACCAACACTAATCTGTGATGAATCCAATCAAGTTAAGATAAATTATTTAGTTATTATCCAGTAAGTTTTTCACTGCATAGTTAATGAAATGCTACTTTCTGAAGGTAATCCTGTTTAGTCTTTTACATGAATCACTAGATATGTATTGTGTGTATTTGTTTTTTTTTCGGTGGTCTACAGGTAATAAGGGATGATTTCTACAGACCAGGAACTTAAAGTTTCTCGTATGACCAAAAGATCACAGAATAAAAAACTATTCGGTCGCGACAATTACAAGCTCCGCGAATTTGTATTACAACCATACTGTATCCGGTATTTTGAAGTTAGTGGTGGGGTAAGATTGTTGTTCATTGAAATGTATGCTTGTTTCAGAATCGTGGTAAAGAAAAAGGTCAACTCCTTCTCAGTCATGTAAAGTTTATTGAAAAGGTGCAAGATGATGAGCTCGATAACAAAAAGAATGCTTTCCAAGTATGCTTAAAGTTATCCCCCTCTTTAATTTTATTTGGAAGGTTGCTTATGCTGAAGATGCGATTTCTAGCACATGGTATCTGTTGTATATTGTCGCTAACTCCGCCATTGAAAGAGATGACTGGATCAGTCTGGTCAGATTTTGTAAGTTATATAAGCTAAGCATTCATCATCACTCTTTCTGAACACACTTTTTTATTAATGTAATTAATAAATTGCGCGTAAACATTTCAGATACACGTGAACGAGGGGCTACTTTTTTGCCTCGTTATCATCCCGGTGTTTGGAAACGTCCTGGTCGATATAGTTGTTGTGATGATATTAATCGTCGATCTATGGGATGCCAGGCTACAAATGAACCAGGCCCAACTGTGGTCGTTGAGCAACTTTGGCGTACAGCTGCTGGAGTCGATTCGAATAACTCTCAACCTCAGCTTTCTCAGGTTGTGACGACAGCAAATGTAGCGACAAACATACAACCTTCGTATCCTGTTTCCACACCTCAGTTGGTTGCAATGCAGCTTAATCCAAGCATTCAACATGCGTCTAATCCACTATCCGTCCTTGATTTAAATTCCACTAATGTAGCTTCCACTGCATCTTCATTTATTCCTCTTACTTCAGCCATGGGATTGTCTGTACTTCATCAAACATCAGGTCTTCCAACTCCTGTTACAGGAGTATTAATGTCTACTGAGGTTACCAATTCAGTTTCCCCGTCAACGTTATTTCAAATACAACAACAACAGCTTATATTGCAACAAAAGCAACAACAGCTTGCGATGCTTGCAAACAGTAGTGCAGGTCAATTTGCTCATTTAAATAATGCGCTACGTCGGTCGGGAATAAACCAAAATAAAGGACATTCTCTACGCTATACTCAGCCAACTTTTGATACAGTGAGTGCTAATCCATATTCCTAGTCTCAATATCAATTCAGAATAAGAACTATTAGTTCAGGCAGCGTGTTTTTGTGTATTTTCTAAAGACATATGTTCTCTTGTAGTTTATTACTAGTCTAGGCACTACTAAAATTTCACGGTAATGTAGTTTGACTGATTCCTATAAAATGTTAGTAGTGTTAAGGTCAGACTTAGGATTGTATATAATGACCGTAAATCTCCATCAACTTGGTAATTTTGATGTTTCAAATATGCCTAACCACTGCCTACTTCTACTTGAAATGCAAGACGACATAAGATTATGTTGTATTACACCGATTCGTGGATTTAGAAGGTATAGGCTTCCTATTTGAGGTCAAGTTTCTATTCTTCCCCTCTTTTCAAACTAGTCAGCCTTTACAATCTCACTAAAGGGGATTAGAGTCAATTTTTCATACAGGTAGTTTAAGAATAATCGGTAGCTGGAGGTCATTTAAATTGTTGGTGGGGGTTTCGCACATCGGCCGAATCTCCTGGACTGAGAGTAGGTCAGAGTGATCTCAAATGCCGTTATTACTCCCCAGTCTCCCGCACCGTGAAAACGTTTTTCTTGAGGTATCGAAAAAAGGTGGGTTTGAGGTGGCCCTGACGACCCGAGAGTGTGATTGCAGAGTCCAAGGGAGTAGTACTTGGGGACAGTCACGCACGACCTTTTAATAAGTGGGTTTTGGAAGGGTTTTACGATTGAAGACTGAAATCTATGGGGTAAGGTAAAGTGTGCATGTTTAGAGCCAACATTGCCCAATCCCACCCTTCGTTTGTAAGGAAGGATCATCGCTATCAAGCTGTTGGTCTGAGGGAAGCACTTCGCTACTCTCACGCTTCCGCACAACCAACAGTATAACTTCGGACCATAGGTTTATTGCTTCTCGTACTACCACTCTTCAACCGACTTGGTTGACATCGTAGGACTTAAAGTAACAATTGTCCCAACCACTATTGGTGGACTGGATATTCACGATAGACAAGCCCGACCACTACTTCGAAGTAGTCGCTATGGTTAGAATTATCATCTATTGCACTCTAGCGACTGGGATACTAAATTTAATCAATGCAAACAACATTACATAATAAGTAAGGAAAAAAGTGTTTGTATACCTAAAGATATTGTTTCTTAATTATTTGCATACCTGTCCAAATATTTGCGCATAAAGGGTACCCTTTACTTTCGCGTTCTGGTTTTAGGATGAAGGTGAAAATACAGTTATTGCAGTACATAATTACAATCCTGTAAGGGAAAATCAATTACCTTTGCAAAAGGGTGAAAAGTATTATGTAGTCAACCAGAGTAATGCTCAGTGGTGGTATGTTAGGAATATGGCTGGTCAATTGGGTTATGTACCTACAAATTACGTTCATAAACCAAACAGTCTAAATTCATTTGAGTAAGTTTGTATTTTTGATCCTGTGAACTTTTTATTACAAAGCAGTCGGATATACTTCATATATCTATCCTATCTAAAATAATTTATATTCAATATCTGAGAATAATTTAGTTTTTAAAAAACTACTGTGTTAACCATATTTTCTTAATCATGTATTAACATTCAGTCTTACGCACTGCTACTTCTGAAGCATATCAGTTTTCACTTGTTTTCGCCTATCAGGTGGTTACATTTGTATTTGCGTTTAACTATGATGTTTTTATTATGAATTTTCTTATGTCTAATTCGATTCATTTGAATTCTTATACTCTATGAAACCGTATCTTTCCTAAATCCGCTATTTAAATAGAACATATTTGTACACTAAAAGAAATTTGTTCATCATTTGTCAACTCCATAAGTGACTGACTACATTGCACATTATTTTCTTCCGTGATTTACAATATTTTTTGATTAAACAAAATATAAAATGTCAGAATGATTAAAAACACCTTTCGTTCACTGATTTATTCAGCACTTAACAGTAAATTTGAGGAAGAAAAGCCCAGTGTCATCACTCTGGTTTATATTTTTCATTTTGTCAACTCATTTGCATCGGCCTCTACTTATTTATATTGGTCCTGTTATCCTATAGATCGTACAGAGAGTTTCTGGGGTCTTCTCTTTAACAATTATGCAGTAAAGTGTCCATCCATTGTTTTGCTCTGTATTTCGTGGCATAACTTATATCATCTTTTTCTTCTGGATTCTTACAATTATCTATGTTATTGAAATATATTTCCATTTGAAGTTTGTAAGTGTTCGCTGAAGTGGCTGAGACGTGCGTTATCATTAACCACCTCTATGTGCGACGGTGACTGAGATAGGAGTAGAATGGTAGAAAGCAAGTAACGTCACACTCAGAATGTAGTATCAGTTCATGAAGTCGTTGACTATCGGTTAGAGCTATGTTTGTAGGTGCAGATAACCTTAATAAAGTCCTCGCGATCCTCGTAACAAATTGTTAGCAACGTTAGGTGACACCTTGGGATCGGCCAAAATGACAAGGGTGCATTCACTTCTTACTTTCTCTGTATTTCTCCACTTTTTAATTATACCTTCTTGATTCATATTCTCTGTGTCCAATATTCTTTCCTACTACTAAGATTATTACAACTTCATCCTGCCATGATAATGTGCTGTCGACGTGAGTCAGTCATCGATAATGTAGAACCTGACTTGTTTACCCATAAGTTAAAGTTGATGTACCACATTAGCATGACAAGGTTACATCCACAAAAATAAAATGAAAATAGAATGCAACTGGAAGAAATAAGGTAAGGGTGTGTATGAAGAAATAGTAAGACTTATGGTCTAAATAAAGACAATGAACACACCTACACTACTAACCTGTTCTGAACTATGTCACCCAGTGTCCCCAGCCACTGATCGCGATCATCATACCGACTCCAATTAGGTAATCTGCATCTGACAGCATGGATTAAACCAACCGTCAGAGACTTCATGAACTGATGCCATGTTTTGATTTGACCAGCCCTACCCCATCCTACGAACAGCAATTAAACGACTGTCTGTTCTGTCAACAGATAGTGCTATCCTTTCACCAACAAGGTCACTACAACCTTCTGTCGTGTCCCCAGATAAACGAAGAGTAAATCTCACTCTATTTCCATACTGACTAGGTGTTGTTAGTGAATGGCCACACTAGGGTCATGTATACATGTTTCGGCTATACAATATACATCAATGTCAAGGGAGTTTAGAGTTTTAGCTAACGATGCTTAACGTTTAGATCGCTGTCTCAGAAAACCTGGGTAGCATTTCGAGTACTGAAATAACCAGTACTGGTGGAATGCATAGGTAAGGTGGCAAGCAGATGTTGTGGGGACGGTCAAAGCTTGAACTGTTGTGCGTATGTACTGTGTTATATGTTGTACATGACTAATTTACCGACACATACTATTTAAAAATTCACTAGTTAGATTCTTTGTTCTCGGTCTTTAGGTAAGTGTACAATTGTACCCTTAATATTAAGACATGTCTAATTTTTATGATTAATTTGTATTTTACCTAAACATTGTAATACAACAGAAAATGTCGTTTTACTTTTTATTATTCATACTATAGTGCACATCCATTTTACTTGCATATACTTATCTATCCAAGCTTCTTTATGGTTGATATTATGCTTGAAGGGTTCATTTTTCGAACAAACTGTCTAAACTAAGTTCATATTTATTGAGATTTAATAACAACGAAGCATTGTATCGAAACGGAACAGCAAGCAAAGTTGATGAGGTGGCATGCTTATGAAACAAGTTATACAGCAAGCATAGAAAGATTACATCTCGCCTGGAATTTTTTTTCTTTCAGTTAAACTTCATTTTCCTACTGTCTTTTACCTCAGCTAATCTTACCAATACGTATTATTTTGATTTTATTATGTCTCATTCAGATAAACTACATTAAAATCATTTTCCTCTATTATATTCCTAGTTGGTATTACAAAGATATTACTAGACAACAGGCTGAAGCTATTTTACTAGACGAAAATCGTGAAGGTTGTTTTCTAGTCCGAGATTCAGTCAGCAAAAAGAACACATACACTTTATCAGTTACTTCGAAAGACCCTGAAGCGTAAGTTTTTTGGTGAATGAACTTGTTGAAATTAGCCATCTCTTTAAAATATTTCATATCTGATGGTTTTTGCTACGGACTAACATCGATCGGGTAGCCCTCAAACATCAAGCAGCAATGGACAGTCGTTTCTTCCTTGCGCTTGAGTAATAATTACTTTATTATCAGCTCAATGATGTATTGTTTATTGTTTCAAATAGTTGACTTTCTCGTTTAACATTATTGTATAAGTTAGTGTATTTTAATTGTTTAATATTATAACTCATGCTCAATTCGAAATTTAGCTTACATTTATGTTCTTCGTTATTGATTTATGTTGTTAACATGAAAACATAAAATGATGAAACTGAAGTATAGTCATTCAATCATGTGTATACATCGGTCCAAGCTTACCATACTTCAATATAACAACAGATTAATACTAAGTTTTAGTAACGTCAATGATTGTGAAAAATGATTGGATATATGGAATATGACTCGAGAAGAAAATATTATTTCATTGGAAGTATGGTATATTACAGTTTTAATGCCCCGGATTTGTGAGAATAGTACGAGTTCAAGCATATCAGTAAATTTTCAATGTAAAATAAGCAAATGGGAAGGAAATGATCGACGTGACTTATCGTTTTTTTAATTTTTTTTATTGACTTCATAAGCTCAGTCAGTCAGTCAGTTACAACATAGAACATGGTACATGCGTACATCAGTTCAAATTTCCATGCCTCAATCAGCAGATGGAGATTAAATTGTCGGACCAAATCCCAGAGTAGTGGAGGTAGTAGCAGAGTAAGTACTAATGGAAAGGCATAGAGATCAGAGATGAAACTTCAAATAAAAAGTGATTAAGTAAAAACAAAATTATGAGAAGCTCAAAAACTAGAATTTGGAGGAAGACAAGGAGTGGATGCACCTGTGCCATTGCGAACGATTTTGAGCCATATTACCTAAAGTCTCTAACCATTTGTTACGATAATCGCGTCGGTCCCAACCAGGTAGTCTGCATCTATTAACATGGCTCAGCCCAATTGTCAATGATTCCATGGATTGGTGCCATGTTTTCGTTTGGCCACCCCCAGCTTTCTTCCAGCCTACTCCCACAACTGACAACATTGCTCGTCGAGGTAGACGGTGGTCAGGCATACGTAACACATGTCCTAACCACCTCAGCTGGTAAGATTCAGTACTTCATCAATAGACTTACCGTATTTACCTAGTACTCTATTCCTAACCCACGCATTGCTTACTCAGTGGTCCCAGCAAACACGAGCAATGTTTCGGAGACATCTATGATCAAATACTAGGAGCCTACGAATATTCTCTATCCTTAAAGGCCATGTTTCATATCGTTAAAGTAAAACGGATCTAACTGCTGCGAAGTAAAGACGTCGTTTCGTCAGTAAACGAATGTCTCGCCTACGCCACAAGTGACGCGAATTGGTAGAAGACAATCGGACCTTATGTATACGAGCCGAGATTTCATCAGACACCAGGCCGTCAGAACTGATGAGGCTCCCGAGATAAGTAAAGCGGTTAACACATTCAATTGCTTCGCTCCCTATCACTAACTTTGGTGCCGAATTAAGCCAGTCCTGAAGCAGCATTTTGCATTTGGATGGGGAGAATCGCATCCCAAACATGCTTACGTTCATGTTTAAGGTTGTCAAAAAATTCAGCATTATATCAGCATCTTCACTCAATAGAACTATATCATCTGCATATTCTAAGTCAGTAGATTTATCTCCTGGAAGGAGGTCATCCCCGGACAAATCAGACGATGACAATGTTGACTCTAAAAGTATGTCAATGATAAAATTAAATAAAAATGGGGAAGGCGGACAACCTTGACGAACATCACTAGAGGTGATCAATTTCGACGACAATCCGCTATAAGCTCTAACTCGACATGTGGTGTTCGCGTAGAGGGCTTGTATAAGATTAATGTACTTCTCCGGTACGCCTTTCAGTAATAAACATTGCCACAGAACCTTACGATCGACAGAGTCAAAAGCTGCCTTAAGGTTAAGAAATACAGCTATTGTTGGGCGTCTGAAAGTGTGCGTATTGTTCCATAACCTGCCGATGTGTGAATATTAGGTCTATACAACCACGTCCATGTCTGAAACCACCTTGGTTTTCTCGAGTTTGTTCTTCAGGAGCTTTAGTTAGACGTCGAAGTATTATTGAAGCTAGTATTTTAGACACTATATTCGTTAAACTGATTCCTCGGTAACTGTCACACAAGGACTTATGTCCTTTCTTATAGACCGGAATGGTTAGTGTTCGAGACCAGTCAGATGGGATTACGTCTAGTTCCCAAATTCTAGCCAAGATCTCAGTTAATTAGGCTGCTAAGACTGGACCACCTTCCTTAAATATCTCAGGGGTCAATCCATCTGGTCCTGCCGCTCTCCCTCGCTTTAAGTTTCCAATAGCCTTCACAACCTCACTGAGACTTGGGGGGACCAATGTTAGTTTGCCATTCAGATTGTTTGGGGATGGTGGGCAGCAGGGATGACGCCGTGGGCCAGTTGAACTGTTCCCTAAAGTGTTCTGCCTATCGGTCTAATCTTGTGGATTGACAGTGAATAGACACACACTTTTAGCTGATTTGGCTTCACTCTTTTACTTACTGTCGTATAACATTCCCATATTACACGCCCTGATATCTCTAGTCCCCTATCCATCAAGCTGACATTAAGTAACACGGCACATCTATCCTATCTTGTTTAGAGAATCTGGCAAGTTTAATGGTATGAGATAAATACTAATATAACATTACTTTCAACTTTTGAGAAAACATAACAAGTTATTTATTTTTCATCATTCTACCAGACGTATGCTTACAACTCTCATGATGTTAAGGAATGTTGTGAGAAACACTAATTTTTTGATCAAACATTCCAGCTCACAACGAATTGACGATAGTTTTTGTTTCACGCGATATTTGTAACAGTATTTATAAGTCGGCGGCCTACTAAAGAATACTTCAATACACTAAACAACTTGACGAAATTCCGCTAACTTTGAGTCGGTTTCGTGCATGTTTTCATAATCTGTATCATATGACCATAGAGCCAACTGGAATTCAACACTTGTTTACACTTAATGAAAGTATTTGAGTAACCTTAACAATTGTTTGTTTGTCCTGTCATCTGAAGTGAAATTTTCACTTACCTTCAGATATACTTCCCTGCAAGTCGCACTTTGTATATGGCCATAGAATATGATTAAATAACTTTATGCAGTCGTTTGTTGTTCCCACTTTATTTCATTCCTTTCATCTTTCTTATTGAGTCGTTTTATTTTCCCTGTTTTTGTCTTAAGGTATGCCTTCATATGATGTCGAAAAATAGAATCCCGTATTTTCACTTGCTGTTTATATACGGTCAACTTAATAATATATGATATAATTTCCAAAACTAACATCTTATATTTAAAAAAAAAACATTTACTTACAACTGGAAATCGATCATTTGTACAGTTGTTAAAATTATTGAAACTCGTTTTGTTTTCACTTATTATTTTTCTTCAGTCCAGGGAAATTAAAAGTGCATCATTATCATATTCATAGAACCGAATCATCACTTCTAAATGGACACATAAATGGATGCGGTGTGGGCGGTGGTAATAATAATGGTTTAAACTCATCGTCTATTGCTACGAGTGCTACATTAACTACAATTTCAACATCTAACACCACTGTAAACGTGAGTGGTTCAACCAGTACAAGTTTTAATAATCCTAAAATTGGATCAGCTGCAAATGGAGAAGCACAATATTATTTATCTGAAAAGCATGCATTTCCTACAATCAGTGATGTCATACACTATCATAAGCATAATTCTGGTGGACTAGTTGTCCGACTTAGATCCCCACCGACCAAAGATAGGGAAAGTCCTGTTACTGCTGGAATGGGTTTGGATGAGTTTGAACTCGATCCAGCCGAACTTCACTTGGAAAGAGAACCAATTGGAAAAGGACAATTTGGAGTGAGTTATTTTTCGGTGCATATTCTGCGTGTTTCTAAGATGCTTATTAGCCATAATGTGTATTTATACAAATCGTTTCTAGATATTGTATTATTTGTGCATTCACCACTGCCCGTTTATCGCGATAGATCAATATTCCAATATTTCATTGTACTGTTGTAATTTGTATAGATACTGTTTCTATGACTACGATTTTTTGGATGGAATCAAATATACCTTGGCTAATCCGTACGTTATTAAGTAGTTATTTATTCAAACACAACTACTAACAAAACGTAGTTTACTCTCCAGTTATTAAATAATTTCCCGTGAATTTCTATATCATAAAAAATCTCTGTAAATAAGTAATCAGACTATATTTAAGTTGGATTGTGACTAGCAAATGGAATCCAGGACGCGCGTTTCGTCCCATTTGGGACTCATCGGCTGGATGTACCTGCATCCCAATGTTGATGTTCACACTGGGATTCGAACTCAATCCGTTTCGTGTCAAACGCCACCGCATTCACCACTAGGCTACTGTGTCCACTTGCCAGTCACAATCCAACTTAAATATAACTTGTGTACTACCGCTATATAGAGGCAACCCGCTCAGGATGCACATATGGCAACAGAGGCTGACCAGTTTCAGTCCATTACAAATCTACGGGATGATACAAGCCTGTTCTAAAGTAATTAGATGTTACTTTGAAGTTATGAATCAATTTTATCAATATCAGTGAACATCTTTAACGTAAGTAAATCATTTCTTTGTCATTTTTATAGCTGACAAGGAATACGGGGATTTAAAACTAAAATCATAGTTTCAATAGACACCTTTTTTGCGCAAATTTACAAAAATTCTATATTCTTATCAAACCTGTTTTATGAATTGATTATTTGTTACCAAAATACTTCGATGTTTTTGGTTTATTTCTTCTTCCCACATCAGTTCTCCCAGGTTAATTCTCAATTAGATTATGTTACTTCATTTGGTAATGACAGTTGCATGCTACAGTAAATCCAAATAAATACGCTCAACAGCCTTTGATTTTATAAATAAAACTTAAGAGCCAATTAATAACAGTTCATGTACTCAGGTTTAATGCACGTTGTTAGTCTGGAAATAATTGGTACTAATCGGACATCCAAAATGAAGTAAGCCAAGTTAAGTCTGAGTCTTCTACAAACCAAGTGCTTCGATGACAAAGCCACTACAACTTATTTTCTAGACTTGAATTACCGTCATGAAAAAGCGATCTGGATAACAAATATCCTATCCTTTGATTTGATTTTTAAAGCCCTAATCGATTAAAGCTACTGTGCTTGATCACACACTGTATTGACTGTATTTGTTTATCTAAATGGTTTTTATTTAGATTATAACTGCAAAGTTGCTAACTTATGGATGAATGAGTAGCAGTAATAGTGACCTTTAAACAAATAAACCTACAAAATCTAAGATTCTTTTCATTTAATGTAGTTTGATAAATGGAGTTCACGTAAAGTATATTTCGACTTTCGCATAACCTAGATTTTTAATGTAAGTCCAAGTATCCGTATTCTGAAATTTTCTCAGTATGTAAACCTTCAACCCAAGAAAAAACTATTTTATCATTCACTGTTAAACTGTTGATACCAAAAATCTACGTCAAAAACAGTGACAACTTTCATTTTTATTCATTTATATTATCGTCAGCGTAAAGTAAACTGTCATCAAAATAATCTTTATGTTCCGAAATTAAATAAAACTAACTCAATTTTACTTGCTAATTGTTTATTAGTACCGGCCTAATATTATATACAATTTGTGCCATTTTGTTCCATAAAATATTGGTTAATCCATAATAAAGAGGCAGATTGTTCTGTAAGATATTAGGTTCAATGATGTTGGCAGGTACATTTACTCAGCAAGAAGTCTTGATGCCATAGGTGAACATTTTACAAAATAGAAAATAGAGCGAAATATTCATGGCCACAAGCCCAACAAGATTATTCAGAGTCAATCACGTACGAAATCACCGCCCAGCTGCATCATCCAAGTCTCACAAGAATGTTTTTTAAATTATCTTCAACAATTTTTAACCGGTCAGAGTGTAGTTACTGTGATTGGAAAGTCTGGAAAATATAATATAACGAAGAGCTTGCAAACTTTGTATTTTTAGTTTTTCCTGCCTATAGTCAGATATGAATTCGTCCATATTACTATGTAAGATCCATCCTGTCGAATTTAGGTTTCATGCTCAAGGTTGATTTACGTGCTTTATGGAATCGACATAGAAATAAGGCATTATTTAGTGAATGTCACACAAGCTTTACACTTTGGTGGTAAAAATGGATTTTTCTTGATCAGAACATTTAAACGTTCTAACCACCATACAAAAGTATTTTTACTATGCTTTTTACGTGATTTAGGATACAAATTATTTCGCCGTTTTATTGAATGCAGTTAACTTGACTACTTTGCCTTTATCAGTTGTTTCATACTCGCAATACTGATCTGGAAAAAGTGGACTTTCGGCATTCATTATTTTTATTATTAATTTCATTTATTGAGGAATCATCACAACTTTATTTATTAGGTTTTGTTTTAATGATGATGTAACGTATAGCTAGTATGAATCATTATAAAAGCTACTTAATAAGCCTAACAGTGTAAAAATCGCATAACTACTAACGTGTCAGTTTGATTGACATATGAATACACATTTATTTTCAAGCCACACTGATTTCTTTATGATTTTTCATTCCTAACGTAGTAAACCAGTCTGTAATTTACAACTTAGATCAACTAAAGAATGGGTTCATTATTTAGCTAGTCCACTACCATGAATAAGAAACACATTTCACCATTCACTTTAGATTAAAAGTTAGACATTTCATTAATATTTTGATGTGTATAAATCTAATATATATCTTAGTTCTTCGCACTGAACAACTAAACCTAAATCGATGCTCAATGAATTCCGACACCGATCGTTCTAATGAAAAATATGATAGTGTAATCAGTTTTAAGCATTATTTTTTTGTATGTAATACTAGTTTGTGATATAAATGTATTATTAGTTTACACTGAATATGCACGTGCCTATCTACTCCTGCTTTGGTTCAGGGGATGGATAAACAACTAGGTGTGTAATTCTCGACGCATAGATTTTACACGAATTCACGGTTTCCTGATACTTTATGTACTTAGACAGAGAGAAGTTTAATCAGTATTGCTTCTTTTCTGTTGCATCCTTATACTATTCTAAATTTCCATAATCACTTAAATAGTCAACAGTAAATTGTAGTCCTGTAGTTTTATTAGGAACTACTGTTACTGGTTGCTTTCTCATCGTCTCAGCTATACATATTCCTTTTATTTGCTGTTCAGGTTGTCAAACGTGGTAAGTTTCGCAATATCCCTGTAGCTGTTAAACAAATGGTCGAAGGGGCAATGAATGAAGATGATTTTATTGAGGAGGCTAAAAATATGAGGTAATTCTTCAAATCTTGGAAATATATAGCTGAAGTTCTAACATTGTGGTTATAAAATGAAATTTAGCTGACAATTTTTGTTTTATTTAGGAAATTCCTGCATAAATAATTCTTTTAAAAAGCTATATTCGTTCATCAGAGATTTTAATTTGTGTTTGATAATCGTTTCAACAAGATTCAAAGTGATTTGCGTCTCATCACATTATCATTATGTCAACAATGTTATTCGGAACAATAGAAATTTTTTGGGTCCTCCTACCAATCCACATCAAACAGAGAATAATTTTGCACAGTTGTATGACATCCCTACCATACTATAAAAATATTTTGTGTAGTGAATTATTCCGATTCTATAACAATGAAAGAGAACAATCCTATCATTGATCAAAGCAAAGATAGTCCAACCAGGAAAGTGTTCTTGTTGGCAATGTCATTCGCCAATGCTATACACTAATTATAATTATTTTGCATAACAAAGTCTTGAGTAAAATAAGAAAGTTTTTTTTCACTCAACAATGATTGTGAAGAAGTTAAAGAAAGAAATTAGCGTGTCATGAACAATCCACAAATGCGATGTTTCTCTTTCGGTTCAATGGAACTCAACTCTAGGAAGTTCGTATACTGCCCGTTTCAAGTTGATTTTCTAGTTGTTGGGACCTGTTTGGCGTTATTTTTGGTAAAGCACTGAAGAGGCGAAATTCTGCATTCATCTCTGACTCTGGTATTAGCTGCATTGTCAGAACATGTTTGTTGTTTACTAACAACTTTTTGTTAAACAACTATAAACACTATTGTATAGCCTTAGTAAATGATATCATCAAAACGAAAAATGTCTTCTGTAAATTGTATTTATTATAATTATACTTCTAGAATAAAATATAATTTAATCATAGCATGTAATCCTTATATAATCTCATCCAATCCATGCGATTATTCTACAAAAAAAAAAAACAAAGCCTAGTACTTTGTTATTATCTTTTTGTATGGAAATCTAAAATAAGCAGGCATTGTTCATATTTTCCTGCATGAATTTAAGATAATTTTTTGAATACGCGACTGAAATACGTGATAATCAATTAATATTGTATAACATCATATATACAGTATGAAATATGAGTGATAGATAAGACCAATTATTTGTTTGTACCCTTAATTCGTTTTTCTGAAAACTGTCAGATGGTCAATGGTAACATTTGTTTATTATTCGTGCTATAGGAAAATGTTTCCTAACAAAGTATATAAACATTTATTTAACAGCCGCTTAGTTGGTAAACACTCGGCTTGCTACCCTACATCACAGGTTCGAACCCAATTCTACTTTTGTGTTAGTAGTCAGGTAATATTTCTAGTCCAACCAAGAATGAAGCATAGTACATAGTTCACGATTCTGTACTTGCAAATAAGTTACTTTTTCTGAACATTACTGCCTTTTACGAATAATGCGAACAGATTAGTACAATTCAGTTTAATCGCTATACCACTTCTTTGTATTTATAGAAATCCTTGTTACAAATATGTTTGTTATGAATAGATACTTTAGGACTATCTTTAACTCAACATTATCGATCTTGTCCGTATATATGTGACACTGATCATTAACTTATACTTGAATCTTTAGTTGTGGCAATATTTATTGTTTCATGTATACAGAATCAACCAACTGAAAATTGCTAGGTCTTCCTACATTTTTTTGGCTTATCCGATCTAATGCTTCTCTTCACCTGCTTGTTGGTTTGTGTATTCAACCTGTACCTTGACTTCCTTTGCTCATGTTCGGCTGTTATTGAATGCTGTCTTCTTGTTCCTTCTTTCCTGGATATTATCGAGAGCAGTTTCTTCTCCTAGTAGGCCTGTAACTTATTGTTGAGAGTTATCTTAAATTCACTGTATGCGAGGCACTTTTCTCTTTGTGACCGGAGTATAAAAATACTTGTCCCGAGGCTAATCTTTGCCGTCCAGCTTGTAACCAATTGGTATAACTTATTTCAAATATCTCCATGTCGTATCTTTTCATTTCCTTAACTACTTGGATGCTTCTCCCGGTCTCCTACATCGTGTGAATATTCCATGTACCTACAATAATTGTTGCTCTGATTGTCAGAAGGGATATCGGCCTCGTGACTTCTGAGGAAACTCAGCTTTCAAGGCAGAGTTAAAATGGTTTTTTACTGGTTAGTGTTTTTTAGGCAATTTGTATTTTACGGAGTGGGGTTGTTAACCACATGCTCAATCCTCCCCCCCTTTGTTCGGGCTTTAGACTGACAATAACCCTAAGGAGGGATTCTAATCGAATCTTCTTCGTCTTATACTTTTATACAAGTTTTTTTTGCCAATTATGTACTACCTGCGATTGGCTTTAAACTATCTAATGGAAAATCTTTGTCTGTACGCATATATAAGTCGAAATAGATCTGTCTCATGGAAATCAGTACTGTCACTTTATTACTATTATTATTTCATATTGAATTATTTAGTGTATGTAGATGCTGACATACTTATACTTATATTGTCCTCTATTTTATATCTAGATTTCTTAATCATCCTAATCTTGTACAGTTGTTTGGTGTTGTATTGAAAAAACGTCCAATTATGATCATCACCGAATACATGAAACATGGTAGGTATCATTTTTCTGTATGTAGGCGTTTAATGCTCATGTGATGATGTCGTTTGCTTATTTTCTTAATGTAAGATCATTTTATGATAGGCATTCCTACTTCTCATGGAATATTTTTTACCACCAAGTGTTTGTCATAACTTATTTGAATAAAACGTCTAAACTTACAATCAGAAGACAAAATTAACCAGAAACATGAGATGTATTCTCACAATACATTTCCGACAATCTAATCACACATTGACCCATTAAGATATTTATACATGAGAAATAAAAGTCAAATAGACAATCGGAACCTATGAAAATAGTTATTGTGAAAATAATGAGTTACACCACTCTGAATATTAAGTCAGTACCAGAGTAAGTATAATGTAAGTTCATCTCCAATTTCCCTAACTTGCAAATCACAGTTGCACCTCCTACTCTATGTGTTCACGCCTACGTGAGAATCGATAAATAATGTGGATTGTAACGCACTCGTTTACAAGCTTCTTTAGTTTTCGACAAAGCATATGCCTTGTTTTTTTCAATAAAGATATGCTCATATTGATAACTAATTTAAGTATTTTCCACACAAAGCTATTCAGGTTACATGAACCTGCATTTCGGATGGTAAAAGCGTAGGTCTCAACATACTGTGAAATTTCCATCATTTTATGAACTGTGATAAATGTTCACTTTAAATCAGTTTGTGACTATCACATCAGTTTTTTTTAAATCATTTTCAAATAATGTATACTATAGTGAATATTTTTCTCTTGATCCCATGCAGAATAGAGTGCATGTACTGACTAGAAGTATCAGTACTTCCTAGTTTCAATTTATGTCAATCACTTATTGAAATAACAGTTTTACTGGGAAAACCTAATCCTCTAAATAATGTGTGAATAGTTTCGAGATGGATTGACTAACTGTAAACCCTCACTCTTTAGATTGATTTAGTCAGAATTCAGGTCATACCTTATCCAATGCCATAAAATCAGATTCGTAACTGGTTAGATAACGAATAGTCCAAAATAGAACAAAACTGTCATCAAACACTTTAGATTTTAGGTAACATCAGTTCGTAGTAAAAAAATATTTTTGAAATATTCAGTAATCGAATTTCCTCTATTGTCCAGTTGTGTCGATAATTTATTTATCTATCGACTTATAAACATTAGTTTCTCTTGTTGACTATATTTTAATCTTTTTTTCCGTTCCCTAATATTTCCCTACTAATTCTGTTGGAATGAAATGTATCGTACACACATTGCTTTATGCTTTGGTTAAAGTTAAATTTGTGTTTCTCCCACTCTCCTTTCATAATGTGAGGGAATTGCTTTCCAGTACATTGATTATTTTTATCGTTTATAATAAGACCTTCAACTGTCTATACAATGTATAAGTCTAGTTAATCGAAGATCCAGAATTTGTTATTTTTGTTGTAAAAAACTTAGTTACAAATGGTTTTACTTTTAAAACCAAAATATTCTACTCTTAAATCCTTACAAAATTTTCCCTCAACCTAGGGAATAGTTAAAGTTGATAACATCAGTTCGTAAATTCCCTTTTTGTGACAGAAATATTTCGCTAAATCCACTTTATCATATATATATATATATATATATATATATATATATATATATATATATATATATATATATCCATTTATTATCTTTTTTCCGTTCATTGGATTTCTGCTCTAGTCTATCTTAATACTGATAGAACGGCAGATAATATATTTGTTACCGTCGCTGTATTATGTACGCATCTCAGTAGTACATGACTTTTTCAATGTTTTCCCTCCTATCAATATCAGGTGTACTCTATTCTTGCAGTTTTCCTTAAATTCCAAAAACAAACTATTCTGGTGTTTCGGCTGATTTCATCAGAATACTGATTATAGATTGTTAAATCTACAGGATTACATGTCACTTAGTATTCCGGCTGATTTTCAGGGTCACTATGTGTTAAACGCAATCCTGTATAATTGTGCACCAAAAATGTTTGGACCACATATCTGACAAAGGTCATATTTTTTATAAATATAAATCATCATAGTTGTATGTGGGATGGGATACCGTCCTCACCCCCTTGCCGAAGTATGTAGTTTTCGTAGGACACCACTCACCGAGCTCTTAACCTGAAGATTTGATTCTCAAGGTAATAGAACACCTTCAGGAGTTTAAGTCCCGTGTTAAGCAGTGACTAGAATGGATTTGTACGCTTTTTGTTCCTTCGGGATCCTGGAGCCCATGTGAACGTTTTGTTTAGAATCAAGGTATTTCAACTCTTTTAAATAAGCCTTTCGTGTGAACCAACCCAGTCAAATCGCCAAGCTTTCACCTTCGTCTTCTCACTTTTGTGAACAGTGCTCACGCTACGTGAAGACAGTGAGTACGATTACCCTGTCATCAGCTACAATCGCATAGCCTTATGAAAGCATTTCAAGAGAGATAGAGAACATTCCCCATTATCGAACGTATCTAACCTTTTCTAATCACTTTAACATGATTCAGTGAAATATTATCTGTTATTTATTCTGTAAACGTTCGGTTTAGATCTGATTATTAATTATGGGATGCCAGTCAACCTCAACCACTTGACTTGTTGTAAACGTCATGCTGTATATATATATATATTGCGAAGAGTTAAGCTGTTAACAATAACTATGATCAGTATCTCTAAATTGTTAACCTGAATAAAGAAGCTGATGATCAAACTAACACATTTTGTAATTGGCTAGTGTTGATTATCTGGAGTTCAATAACTGTTAAATCAGAATTAATTGTTTAAAACACTTTCTATATCTCTAATTGCGATTTTATTTGATGAGTGGATTTTATCAAGTGGTTATTTTAAATTAATAGCAAATCACAATAATAAGAATATAGGGAAAGTTAATTCTAATGATAAATATACAGATTATATTACAATAATTAACTAGCTGTTTACGAAATAATAAATCTTGTACAACGATTATAAATAATACTAATTATTATTTCCTTTGATTGAATTGTAAAATAATTTTGATGGCTTTTATAGTATGTGGCATATCTGTGAGACGTATAAGCTGTCATACTTTTTATAGTCTTTAGAAAAATTTAAATGGCAAAGTGTACATTTTGAAGAATAACATAAAAAGGTGATATATATGGTATTGTATTATTGAGTTTGCTTTGGAACTGTTTTTTTCCAGCCATTAATCTTATGTATCTCGAAGGCTCCAATCAGAAATCAGAACAAGTGCAATAATTGTTTTTATCCACTTGTATATTTTTAATTCTATAACTAATTTAAAGTCAATTATAGTCCATTTCTCTGGGTTTCCGTATATCTGTTAAGGGGCAAATATACTAATCACCAGTTTGATCTCTATTGCTTTGCTGTTCGGAAACATTACCTATGGAAATTACACTTGTATAGTTTGATAATGTTTGTCCATTTCTTCAAAGCTTTACCTATTCATTCTTATTTCAAATCATTTATGGTACACTAGAACATAATGTTGCACGGTATTGTTTTGATATAATTGAAGAACTCAAAACATACATCTTCTATTAATAGTTATTCCTCACTTTAAAGTATTCACTGCATTTATTCATTATTAACAAAGGGAAACTGACTTCATTTTTAATATGAAATCAAACAAAATTCAGTCAACAGATTGCTTACATATGGTTTATATAACAGTTACTCTTTTACAGTATTTAACGGATATAGATTAGATGTGTTGTGTTATGATAGATTTTTCTAGTTCAAATGGATTATCTTAATTCATATCGCTAACCTATACAAAAATTAAAGAGTCATACTGGTTTATAAAAGGAGTCTATGTTGATAGAAATGAGTAGATTACATGAAATTAGGTCTACCACAGTTTAATTGTTGGTTATGATACTGCTTGTCTTTTACAATGTCTATGTCTAGGGTTTTTTGGTCAACTGCATCTATTTCGATTCTCAATCATTAACTTTATGATTTCGGATGTGGTATGATTTTTTATCCTCGCCTCATTAAACGATTAGTCATACAAGGTCTGTTTTGTGTAAATAAATTGATATCAAAAAATGTACCTTAGCTGTTTATACACGGACACCTGACTTCAAGTTAATTTAAGTGTATCAACAGTCTGATTATCAATATAACATGTTGCTTTAGTATCAAATTCATCATTCCTCTTCGTCACGGTTTTATTGTAGGTAAATGGAACATTAATACGAAGTTTTTAATTATTTTTATCGTTCTTACTTTTGAATTTATGTTTCCACATTATTAAACAAGAGCCGTTCCTTTCAAAAATAACTTAGGCTCCCTACGTGATTTTATGCGACAACGCCAACCACAGTTTTGTAATAGACCAGTTGTAATGTCTGATATTTGTGCTCAAGTAGCCAATGGAATGGCCTACTTGGAACAAGAACAATTTGTACATCGAGATTTGGCTGCACGAAATTGTTTAGTGAAATCAATAAGCCAAAATTCGGTGCATGTCAAAGTAGCTGATTTTGGTATGGCACGTTTCTTATTAGACAACGTATATGAACCAAGTGCCGGAACTAAGTTTCCCGTTCGTTGGGCACCTCCTGAAGTATTCCAATCCACATATACAGCTAAAGCAGATGTATGGAGCTTTGGTAAGTATCAGTAAAAGTTTTATTAAATGAATATCTACTTTATATAAAATGGTTGATTTTTTTATTCACATATTTATTTGCTTTATTTGTTTTTTTCTTTAGGTTAATAAAGAAGTAAAAAAATAATTCCTGTAATTCCATCCCATAAACTAAAAATATTCAGAGGTTTTAAAATATAAAAAAACACGTTTTCGAAACTTAGGCTTCAATTATTAATATAAATGAATAAGCTTGTATAGGGCCTGAAATTGATAGAGAATTTCGATCCTATTTAGCTACCTCAAGCATTCGTTTTCTCCTATTGCAGGACAAAGCCTATTAATTAAGAATTCCGGAAAATTTGCTGAAGCTACTTTATCTTGATAGGATTCTGTTTTGTTTGTGCTTATTCGTGTATCATTTTATCCTAGTATTAATTCTCCAATATCACCTTATTTGTCTGGTCAACATTTGATAAAAGAACATTGTAACTAGATATAATCTAAAGTGAAGATTGGAAGTTGCATGGAACATTTTTTGTTTGTTATGACTGCCGTCCGTTTACGTATAGATGTGTTTTTCCATATTATTTCTGAATTGTAATACTATTCGAAAATATCGTGGCGTTCATTCGTTGATAGGTTTACATCTAGTCCAGAGGGTGTGTTCAAGATATCGTGTAAGAATGTAATAATGGATAACAAAAGAAAATGTGAGCTAATGGCTGAAGTAGGTATACATTTAGCTATGAAATCAACCGGTCACAATATGCAATGATAAACATAAAGTTAAGACATTTCGATTACTAAAATTAGAATTTAGTAGTGTTCAATTTCAAATCCGTTACAATTGACGTACTACATTGTCGATGGAAATGCTTAATATTCCCTTAAGTATTCATATAATATAGCAGACATAAGTGGAGAACTCGTTGATCAACCTACGGCCCTCATTTTTGTTCTAAATTAATCATGCGTAATCAGACAACACATTCATGTCAACATGGTCCCATAACTTACATTAACGTAACTGTTCACTTAAGATTTGTAGATTGGCTTCGTGTTCTATAAGTTGTTCAATAACCTTTATTAACCGTAATATTTTATCATCTAACTGTTCCATTATTAACATCTAATGACTTCTTGAATTATATACACAGGTATTATTATTTTCTCTTCCACGTGTTGACTTTTATCTCCTCGTTATTTATTTGGTATGACAGGATCCTACGTTACTGTAAACAATTTTTTCTTAAATTCTTTGGTGTTAAAGAAGTCTGCGTATTTTACTTAGCTTCCTCATAGTTATCTTTAATATTTGGTGTAAATATTTTTTGAGGAATCCTTAGTCAGAGTGTTAAGCACTAGCAGTCTCTTCAGTCTTAGTGTATCATTATTCCTATATACACTTCGTTGTACCACATAAACAAGTGTTGTTTATTTTATTTAACGATTGCAACTCATTGAATATTTAGTAATTGTAAAAAATGATCGGAGGTCTTTGATGACGTGCCGAAAAATCATTTACAGTGGCTAAAACTCATTCATTCTAATGTTATTTAAATAATCTTTGCCTCTCAATTCTTCACTTTTTTTGTTAACTATATTCTCTATTCATGTTGTTTTCCATGAACAGTATTTAACTCTTTGTCTCTGTCTCATCATACTATTCCCAAATGAACAATTCGAGAGGTATGTTTCTATGTCAGGTTCCACATGTTTATCAGTAAATGATGGATCTCCACTAGTAGTACTTGTAACTTGGCCATTTATATTTAGATGAAGAGGCTTTGTGAATATTAGTATTACTGAAGAGTTCCATACAAAACAGCCACGAGTTGTTTCTTCTTTTTCGGTTCAACCCGAGCAGATCAATGTCGCTTGCAAAATAGAGTATAGTAATCATTTAAATTCTATATAAAATGAGCACATATAGTGTCTTACCCTATAGTAATATTAGATTTTTCGTCTATTCAGTACTGTATTCTCTATAGGGTGATACAATAGGATGCAAAACAATGTGGTACTTTGAATGTTATTCTAGAATATATGATAAAAATTCTTTTATCTCGAACTATGCTTATGTTTCATCTTTTCGAAATCATATCCTATGGACTAAATTCACATTCACTAGTCGTTTATTTAGAATCACTAATTGATCGAATTTTCATCACCTGTTTTCCATTTGATGCTTTTTTTGTTTTTAAGTCCATTTAATCTACCAATCATAGTGTACATGCATTTACACATTCGTACACAAACATTTTATAATGTATCTGTGTGTGTGTGCATTACTGTCAAGTAATACCTGTATGCTTGTTTCATGATTATTATTATTATTATTATTATTATTATTATTATTATTATTATTATTATTATTTAAAACTATTAAAATTACTTTCCCTTCTTCTATTACTATGCACTCTCGTCTCCATTTTGGTATTTTCTATTCCAGCTAGTCTAAAATAAATTGTTCCCCCATATGCCAACTGTAGTCTATTTGTGTGTTTGTAAGTACACATAAGTGAGAGTATACTAACCTCACCGTATTATTGTTGTGTTAATTTATGTTCAATTAACGATATCAGCAGCTGTCTTACACTTATTGGGCTGACTTAGAACAAATATAGATATTAAAAAAACTAACAACCATGGTAGATGAGATCGGCATTTATTGTAACTACACAAAGTGTATTATACAAGGACAAAAATATTCGAACCGTTATACTATGTCGATAAAAAAATTTGAAGGTCAAGGGAAATTATACTAACAAAGTAACCGGAAATGCTAGATAATACTCTTATAACCTAGTGAGAGCTGCCCCAACCAAGTAAGCAAAGTGACATCCAAACCGATTGATCATGTGTAGACTAAAACTACTGTTATGCCCATCTTTCTGTAGCTTATTTTTATGTATATTCGCATGAAAAGTTAAACCAGTGTCAAGATACCCCACCAACAGGTATACATTTGCAAAATTGACTGAAAAAAGTTATCACTTTTAGCTAACATAAGTTTAATGTTGTTACTAGGTGTTAATAATCGTCTTACTTAGCAGCTGTTATTTATGGTTATCACACATCGACCTCGGTTTGATACCACTGAGAAGCAAAGAGCACTGGATAGCTATCTCATTTTAATATGCTACTCATCAATCTTCAATGGTACTAAAACGAGATCAATATGAAATGAAAATGGTTAGCAGATCAAGAGCCGATCTCCACAAAACCTTATTGACTTTACCCGATCAGTTACCTAAAAGGTAGCTAGCTTTTATTTAGGCATGATTAAAACTAACTTTTTAAACACGACAATCAAATAATATTTTGGGTAACATAGAATAGGACACTTTCTATCGTGTGGTTGTTATGAATTTGGCTTGGAATTTTCGTGTAATTAATATTGGTTACTGTAGTTTACTTGATTGATATTAGATACAATTATGTCTTGCTTTTATCCAGGAATACTAAGAATGTTTTCGACGTTTTCGATATATAATTTTTTTATCGTTTCTTCGCTAAAATTATTCGATCCACAGCCCATGTCAGCATTGAAGAAATAAATCTTTTCACACTTAAAAATATGAGTCCGCATAATAAACTACAACAGAGAAATGAACAAATTCACCTTTGTGTTCTGTTTTAGCTGGGAGCTTACACAACCAAGTGGACATGGTGAACTTATTTTTTTTGGTTTTCTGATACTAGTTGATGATAAAAAAGACAGTCAGCCAAGTCTCTTTTCTACAGGCATCATAATTTTATTTGAATTCTGTAGTATATTTTATTAATTGCTTTTCTAAGACTCGTACCTTTTGTTTTTAGGTTGTATGCTAATCCTGTAGAAAATCATTTCATCATACATTTCTACACTCTCATCCTTTATTGTCCCTCTTTGATTTTTGTTTTGATTAGGTGTTCTTATGTGGGAAGTGTTTACCTGTTGTTCAGAGAATCCTTATCAAGGCATGAATAATACACAGGTTTATCAATATATTGTTGGTGGTGGGCGATTACATAAACCCGCCGTATGCCCTGAGAGGATTTATGTGTTGATGCTTGAGTGCTGGCAACATGTAAGTTTTAATGTATTTTCAATTTTTCAATTAACTAATAAATTGATAATCAATATGGCTCCCGCGTCTTTTTCATATATGGTGACTTAGTGCCGTAACGATGGAACATTCGTTTAACTGCTGATCCAACTACTGAACAGTTTAAAAGTTATTCATGTGGAAATTGCAAGTTGCTGAGATAATTTACTTTCGAAATTACTCGGTGCTTTAATATTTCACCATGCATTTATTGAATAAAGCATTATTCAAATCGCATGTTTTTTTTTCTGTAATTTTGAAGTAATAATAACAAAACCCAGTTTTAAACTCTTCCTTATAGATTGTTATCACTATATAACTAATTTGTCAATGTTTGACTTTTTCCATCCGTAAAATTTTCCGTTGATTAACTGACGTCGATGAAAATCTTGTAGTTGTGGTTTAATAAGTATGAACATGCTAATTAGACTAACAAAGTTTATTTCTCACGATAAACATTTACCTTAAGTTGCTTTCATTTATTTTAAAAACCTCTGTTCAAATTAGGGTTTCATATAATAATAAAGTAGATCTTTAAAAAACACTAAAGAAAGTCACAATTTTATTCGTTACTTCAGTCGACGGTAATGTATTGAAAACAAACCTGGGTATTTATGCATTTTCTAGGGTGTCTTTGGGAACTAGTTATTTATGGTGATAATTTGTTATTACTTCATTCTTAAGTATTCAAGTGGTTTTAGATTTCAATAGGATAATTACTAAAAAGTTTTATTGGCTGATTCTGTTCGAGTTTTCGTTATATAATATATTTACAAGCATGGCCTATCTCACTATTTAAGGAAAACACTAACTGGCTAGACATTTAAAGCAGATACATGGTAAAATTTGGTCTTTTAATTATCACCATAAATTTGCAATGGTAATCAAATGGAATGTCGATATAAGGGTTATGTTACAATTTTTTAACCTGAAAAGAAATATTTATTATGAGTATACGTAATTAACATTGTGATTTATATTTTCTTCACTTTTCTCATTCAAAGGATTCCAGTAAAAGACCAGCATTTGAATATATTTGTCAAAAAATTGGAGGCTATCTTGATCAAAATTGCGAGAACTGACCTAGTTGGCAATGTAAACGATAATCTAGCAATATAGAAATGATCATGTGTATGAAATACGACTAAATACTACTGTGAGTTGCGGCTTTTTATGGCACAAGCTAAGTTTTGAATTCACATTATTTATTCTCCAAAAGTAAAATGGTAATCTGCACGAAATTCTGAAGGACTACATTACAAACCATATATATATATATATATATATATATATATATATATATATATATATATATATATATATATATTCATATCTTCGAAGTTCATACCATGACAACCTCTAATCCACGTGTATGTATGTAAAGCACTTCGTCAAAATATTTTATTCGGGAAGTTGCTTATTGTTGTGACTACTTTCATGTTTGTATCTTTCTAGATCTAGTTTTCAGTGCGTTTTCGATAGGTTTATCGATATCTGTCTCCTGTGTGGAGCTATGTACATTAACCTTTTTTCCGTTCAGTTATTCAACAAACAAATACACAATATAGCTTTTTTTCCATTTCTGTCAAAAGTAATCCGGTGCTTTTTACTACTTCCTTATTTACTTTTATTTAATCTTTAGTTCATTTCGAGGAATTGTATTGTTTTTAAACTCTTCCATGTTGAATAAATCGCGCAATTCACTTCATTATTCCTCACCTTTGTATGTTTGTATATTCACCAAATGTCATATATTGTTGTCGATATTTTCACGAATTCGTGTTACTGCCATCTATAGTTGGCGTTGTTGTTATTTTTATCATCATTCTACAAATCTCCCTTATTTTCTATCAAACAATGAATCGTTTTCGTTCCTTTTTGTATTTTATACGATTCCACTAGTTTTGTATAGCTTTTACTAATTTATTATCCTAAAGTGATAAACACGGATGATGCTGTAATTGGCACAGTTGTTTTCCTTGTCCCCCATTTCTCTTTTCTAGTCTATATATAAATAAAGTAGAAACTTGTATTTATAGTGTACAGTTTTTTCAGAAGAATTCCGGTATAAATGTGGAGAACTATGAATTTATCATTATTATTATTAAAACTAATACTACAACTACTTCTAACATTACCTTCTACACTACTTTCTAAATAGACCGTCAGTGGATTAATCATTTTTTGTCTTCTTTCCAGTTTTCACTTTCCTCACATCACTGTTTACATTTCCAAGTATCAAATATATATATATATATATATATATATATATATATATATATATATATTATCACATCTGTGTTGATACATTTTACATTTAAGATTATTAAAATAAAATACATAACACTGATTGTTAACTGTTAGTGTCACGAGTAAAATGTCTCTTACTGGAATTAGTTCCTCCTTGTTTCTAATGATGATGATGTTAACTTGTTATTCAGTTTTAATTGTTCATTATTGTTATGTTTAATTGATGCTTCTAATGCATATTGATAATTAACATTATTGTATATATTATTTACTAATAAGAGTTTGAATTATTTCTTTGTCGATATTCAAGGCTGAATTTTGGTCAATTTTCGTCGATATATATATACATTGTAGGCAAATTGCCTAGATCCCGACCGTAGCTGCTACATTGACGTGGTGGTCGAGTTTGCCTATCGTGATGACCCAACCGGGCTACACTGGCTAAAACGCATGCTCCTCTAGGTTCTACCATGCCAAACCGGTCTGTTGGAAAGCGATAAGACTAAAGGCAGCAACCTAAGATCTGAGGGCGATGTCATACTGCATCAAGATGTGACAGATAATGGTGACCCTCTGTGACAACTATATTCAGATAACTGTCTATTTCTCGCAAGCACCAACTTGAAGCATAAGGAAAGACATCAGTTGACATGGCGACCTTTACAATCAACTCAACGCTGGACTCAAGTAGACCACATTTCTACCAACCATCGTTGGAGAGGCTCGACAGAAGACTGCTGCTCATTTTGGAGTACATATTTGGACTCAAATCATGCTTTAGTACGAGCGCGTATTAGTCTGCATCTCATTGGACGTAAAAGATCCACGGCTAGGATTCCTCTCATAGTTCCACTTAATGATGAAAAAGTCAAGAATACATTTCAGCAACAACTATAAAGCCATTTAGTTAACTATGTAAGCGATTTACACAGTCCCAAGTCAACTTGTAATGATATCCGAAAAGCTGTTGAAACAGCAGTGATGTCTACTAGTAAACAAAACCGGAAGTTTAAGAAAACTCAGTAGATTTCAGTTGTATCTACTGAACTGATAGATGCTCGGTAACACATTCCGTTTGGCTGTGAACACGATGAGGAGCAAAGGCAACTTAAACACAAACTAGTTAAAAGCTTGCGTAATGATCGTGGATGGCGAAAGCTAAAGAGATGGAAAAGGTAGTGGCAATAGGTAACTGTTCAGGCTTGTCAAGGAAACGAGTATCAGAAATCCGACTATCTCAGAAAAAGATGGGACCATTATTCACTGTCAATCCAGAAGATTAGACCGATGGACAGAACAGTTAAACTGGCCCTCAACCTCATCTCCGTTGCCCACTATCCGCAAGCAATCTGAATGGCAAATTGATATTGGTCCCCAAGTCTTTGTGAGGCTGAGAAGGCTATGAGGAATCTAAAGCGAAGCAGGGTCTGATGGATTAGCCCCTGAGATACTTAATGATAGAGGTCCAGTTTTTGCAGCGAGATTGACTGAGATCTTGGCTAGAATCAGAGAGCTAGACGTAATCACATTTGACTGGTCTCGAACACTAATCATTTCGGTCTATAAGAAAGGACAGAAGTCCTCGTGTGATAATTACCGAAGAATCAGTTGAAAGAATAGTGTCAAAATTATTGGCTTTAATAATACTTCGACGTCTAACTAAAGCTCCTGAAGAACAAACTCGAGAGAACCAAGGTGGTTTCAGACATGGACGTGGTTGTATAGACCAAATATTCAAACATTGGCAGGTTCTGGAACATACGCACATTTTTAGACGTCCAACAATAGCTGTATTCCTGGACTTTATTGTGGCGTTCGACTCTATAGATCGTAAGGTTATGTGGCAATGTCTGTCATTGAAAAACGTACTAGTGAAGTACAGTAACTTTATACAAGCTCTCTACTGAAACACCACATGTCGAGTTAGAGCTTATGGCGGACTATCCTCTGAATTGATTACTACAAGTGGTGTTCGCCAAGGTTGTCCGCTTTCCCGATTTTTACTTAAACTTATCACCGATATGCTTTGAGAATTAACATTCTCGTCATCTGACTTCTCCGGAGTTGACCTCCGTCCTGGAGATAAACTTGTTGACTTAGAATATGCAGATGATTTGGTTCCGTTGGGTGAAGTTGTTGATGAATGGCAGAATCTTTTGACAACCTTAAACATGAATGTAAGAATGTTTGGGTTGTGATTCTTCCTACCGAAATGTGAAATGTTACTTCAGAGTTGGCTTGCTTCGGCACTGAGATTAGTGATAGGGAGCAAAGTAGTTAAATGTGTTGACCGCCTCACTCATCTTGGAAGTCTCGTCAGTTCTGATGGTTTGGTGTCTGACGGGATTTTGGCTTATGTGCAGAAGGCTCGATTGGCTTTCGCCAATTCGCGTTACTTGTAGCGTAGACGAGACATCCGTCTTCCGACCAAAGGACGCGTTTACTGCGCAGCAGTTTGATCCGTTTTACTTTATGGATGTGGATTGTAGCCATTACGTATAGAGCGAATTTGTAGGCTTCTAGTGTTTGATCATGGATGTCTTTAAAGCATTGATCATGTTTACTGGGACCAACGAGTGAGCAATATGTGGGTTACAAATAAAGTACTGGGTAAGTATGGTAAATATATTGACGAAGTAGTAAATCTTTACCAGCTGAGGTGGTTAGGATATGTGTTATGTATGCCTGGCCACCGCCTACCTTGACGAGCAATACTGTTTGGTGTGGGAGTAGGCTGGAAGAAAGCTAGAGGCGACCAAACGAAAACATGTCACTAGTCCATGAAGTCATTGACAATTGAGCTGACCCGTGTTAATAAGTGCAGACTACATGGTTGGGGTCCGCGTAATGATCGTAACAAATGGTTAGAGACTTTGGGTGACATGATTCAAAATCGTTCGCAATGGTGCAGATGCATCTACTCCTTGTATTCCTCCAAAGTCTAAACTTCTGGACTTATCATAATTTTCTTTTTACTGAATTTTATGTTCTTAAATCTTATCTCCGATCTCTAACTCCCTCTTTTAATACTATGTCTGTTACTACCTCCACTACTCTGGGATTTGATCCGACAATTTAATCTCTATCTGCTAATTGAGGCATGGAAACTTGAACTGATGTACGCATGTACCAAGTTCTACGTTGTAACTGACTGACTTACTGAAATCGCCTAGATATAACGATGTTTTACAAATTTTTAGAATAGGTGGATTATTGGTGACTACTAGGATCCATTTTCTACAATTCGTTTGTTTAGGACACGTCAGCTCCCTGTCCCAGCATCCTAGTGTTGATGTTATCTCTGGAATTCGAAACCAGTGATTTTCGCTTTAAACAAAGGAAATTTTAACTAAATATAATTATTTTATGCTGACGATGTATTTTACTTTCGATTTTTTGACTAGAATTTTCCAACGTAAATAGATTGCATCTGAAATGATATGCATATTGTTTGAACTCTATGTATTCAGTCTCATGAAATATGTGATGTATAATGATTATTCGCTTCATTACATTACAATCGTAATACTTCAAGAATAATTAAAAAGCCACAAAGCGGTTGTATTATTGTTTTGTATTAATTTTAATTTCCGTTATAATATAGCTCTTGTATCCAATTCTAAAACTTACATGATTCTCCGTGTGTTCGCTGCCATTCAGTAACTTGAAATGATACTTTACTGGATGTAATTAGTTTAGATATCTTCCCATATCATTGGGAGATCCGGTTATCCTCAATTTCTAGTATTTTTGTATTATACTAATTATTGTATATTAAATATAAAATATGCTCGTTTAGGCCAATTATATACCTATTAGTCTAATGATTTATAGTTAGTTGCGTAATTTGACTAACTTTAAGATGAATGTCCCAAAATCTTAGTAATGTCATCTAATTCAAGAATAAGTTAAATGCTAACCGATTTGTTACATTTGGAGTCTACTAATCGTTTAGTCTGATTTCAAAGTCGACTTTTCGCCTCACTATTTTTTGTTTATAGAACTTTTCTGTCTTTTGTACATCATCTGCTTTGTTGTAGATTTACTTTATCTAAGCTAAGTGGTCTAATCATGCTCTGATTATCTGCACATCACCATGTTTGCACAATCGAAGGTTAGTATGGTAGATATTCTTACACTCAATATTCGTGTAATTCTTCCGAATGTTTATTTAGAAATTACAACATATTCGGAACATTTAGTCGTTTCACATTTTCAGATTTTATTCTTCACGTTTATATTTACTTCAGAAACAGTTGGAATAATACTACTTTCAGCTACAATGCAGTGAAAAAATTTTTTCATTTCCTAAGTCGATCAAGCTTGGCATTTTTAAACACCCTGTCCTTAAAGGATATGAGAATAGGACATGGTCATATAATTGTGACACTGATTTATTGCGAATATATAAAGATAAGAAAAAAACTATAGGATGAAACTTGCTGAATCATCTTCATGAAAACGTAAAGGAAAACAGGGTCATAACACCTGTTTTTGTTGCTGATACTAAACGTTAACCACTACTTATTTCTTTATTCGCAGAATGCCGTACAAATAGGCACCAAAAATATGTATATGCGCTACAAATTAAAAGTATGATTTTTAGTAGAAATGAAGACGGAAAGGTGATCATAAAAAACTAACGAGGAATCAAGAAAATTACTAAGCTAAGGGGAGCACTTCAGACAGAAACACGAACAAGAAGACCTCATTCCATTAAGTAGGGTCATAATATTTTTATGAAGATCCTAATAGGAAACCAGAAAAATCGGAACTAACTTTTATTCTGGGTCATCTGTGATAAAACTCCTAGTCATTGAGTTTCAGCATCTCTAGGACCCTAACCAAGAAGTCGAGGTAGATCGATAGAGGCCAGTCCTACATAGCTTACTTACATTCTAAGGTTCGATGTTGTAAACTGATCACCTACATTTTTCAAACGAGTTTCAGTATCGAGTAATGCACTATATGATAGTCTCCGGGATGATATTCATGAGACAAACGAAGCCAGTTTTTTAATGTGGTGAGACCAATTGTGTGGTCGTCACTACTAACATAATGTTGCTACTGGATGTCATCAATCCTTCAGGGACAAAATTGATCGAACACAGAGATGCCAAATATACTCAGAGCCTGGAATATGTTAATAAACTCCTCATATACATCTTTCTCCAAGTAAAAAATTCAATACACGCTCCTGTCCAACGAACTGAAGGCAGCCTTGATGTCAAGCAAAATAAGATTGTTTGTTACGATACGTGTGATAGTGTCCCAACACTTGGAGGGGGATGAAGATGTAATCAATACATCCACGATCAGATCAAAGATTAGTCTACTCTGCGCAAGCTAGTATTTTACGCGTTTTTCACAATCCGTGAAATATGACTGAAGTAAATAGCTTGAAAGCAATGAAGAGAATATTTATTTCAACTCCCCACACACACACTCCACTGGTTGTTGTTTCATTGGCCACATGAGCCATTTTAAAGGATAGAGATGACAACTACTTCATTCCAAGATGATGGAATACTCTCAGTTACCCAAACTCTTATAAATAATGTTAGTTCCCTAGCAGCACGTTCGCCGACATCATTAAGAAGAGATGGGGGGAGTCGCATGGGTCCAGCCATTTGTTGCGAACCAGAAATTGGAGTTTTTCACAGACCTCTTTTCTGGGTGGATGTGTTGTCACGACTAGAGATGGCAGGGCAATCTGATCGAAGTTGCTAGTATAACAGACCAGCTGAACTGACCCTTGAAGAATTTAACCCATCGTCCAAGACGATCTTAGATGTTCGTGATTGATGTTGTATCAACTTCACAGATTGCCTAACTGACACCAGACTTCTCGATACCAGTGGCTCGGATAAGTCGAAAGAGCTTCTGACTACAACTAGATGAAGCTGTTGCTTCCATGATTTATTCGATTCATTGACGTAAGAACCTACGTTTACTATCAGACTCATGAATCTTCGGGGGTGAACCGTTATGCCTCAAGGAATTATAAGGAACCTGTAGAAACCAAATGTTTATAAGTGGGATGTTTTGTAAAGCCTCAATAGACATGGGTCTCTATTTTCATGGTATAGTCATTGTAGAGCATTTAGAGAGATTAACTGAACTCTCTTTACCCTCGGCTGTATCAAGATATTTAAATACATGAGTAAACCACTGACATTTTGGTTACTAACGTTAGGTTTTCTATTTGCATTAAACTCAGTGAATGTTAATAGCATCGGAGTGTTGTTTACTGATTGTTTTATATTCATTCACTCAGTTTATGATTTTTCCAATCACGAAAAAATTACTCCATAAAGAGCGGTCAACTCCCATGTGTTAATTCTATTTTTAGACATAAATACTGTTGGTAAGTTTCTATTCTCACTATCCCTTATTATTAAATGTATCTGGGTTTTTTACTTTCTTATATTCTACAAACAATTTTGTGACGATTTCTTCTATCTAACTAGATGAATGTATAAAATCGCTGCAAACTACATCGTTATCTTTTTGCATTATCTTTTGTCATTTTAGTTTTAACTGATTAAGTTTCCTTGTTTACCTATTCAGTGATTAATTAACACAGCCTTCAGACAAATTCACACATATTAAGACTAAGTCGGTAACTTTGTTATAAATTTAAATTAGTATCAAGTGCCTAGACAAAAGCTAAATATTAACTCGATACTTTTTCTTATTTATAGCATAGCCCATGGTTTATGCATTTACTGAAAAGTTGGATATATCTTATATCTTATCACTGTTGCTACTTGTAATTGAACATTGATAATTGGTTGGTAGGGTTTTTTTCAATTCGTTTAGATGATTCATGCTAATTTACAAAATATAATGTGATCAATTAAAACAAAGTGATATTACATGTGCGTATAAAAATTATGGTGTGTTTAAAATGTTTGTGTATAAAATAATAAAAAAAAGTACTAACTTTCTTAGTGTACACATTGACTTAACAATAATTTATGCTTAAGTATAAATGTTCATTTTAATATCGTCATGCCTAATGTACCTACTAACTTTTCTTTTGTAATTTTGTTTAAATTATTCGTCTTATTATAAATTCATGTACGTATAAGGATATTCTTCATAAAGAAAAAATGAATTAGGTGTGTACAAATATTATTTGTTTGTTTGTTAGATTTTTGTAAAATTTCAGACAAACTGTTTTTTGTTGTTGTACAAGTGTGTGTACATAACGTGAACTAGGAATTGTAAATAAAATAGTGAATAAAACAAAATGAAATAAATTGTATTGAAACAAGTCTCTAATACAATATGTATGGTAATTTTTCTTTGAGGTACAAAATACCCAGATGACATCGAATATAAGTTGATTTGTGTCTTATAACAATCAGTAGGATATTGGTTTTCAGTGAAAATCATGAACCATTAGACATCTGTTTCGTCCTTGTATGAGACTCCTCAGTGGTGCTCACCTTCAATCCCGTTAAAGAATCGAACTCAGAGTCTTCAGGTTGTCAGACGCTCAACCCTCCACACCATTAAACCAGCGTCCTACAAATTTGTAATATGGCTGGACGATCACCCAATGTCATCGGTGATGAATTGTCTAACTCTTGACAAGTCTGAACTCCACTAGTCACGACTTCTGAGTCGCATATTAAGACGAAACAGCTGTCTAACTGCTCCCTGGCTTTCAGTGGTACTCAAGCAGCATCAATCAAGTGGCATATATAAATAACTAAATTTGATACTATTTCGATTCAATATTGATTTTTCTTGTAAATATTTAAATGTGTGGATTATATCGGTGTGATTTGTTTCACTTGTTCATATTTATTATTTCTTTTCATACATGCAATTTTTTTATATTAACGTTAATATTGATAATGAAGATACTAACAATGGAAAAATCTTTGCATTTTTCTTGCAGTCAATCAACTTATTAGCTTTCGCTGATGATTTCTTCTAATATTGTAGTATTTTATTCCTAAAAAGATTACAGTGGTCTTATGGTGATCGGTATTTAATTTTATTGTTTGTATTTGTCACAGATTGATGATAGTTGAGTACTTTTGCAAATCAAGTAGCACTGTATAGCTATTTTGTGCTAGTATAAATCTCTTCGACAATGTACATTGTCGATCTCATCAGGAAATCGAACCTAAAAGCTTTAGGAAGAAAATATCTAGCAAAATTAAATATAGGTTTTCACAAAACCCCCTCAACTATAATAACCAACTTACTAGTGATAAACTCCATGATGTCCCTGAATTTATAGTAAGAAGTTGTGACTAGTGGGGTTCAAACGTATCGGGAGCCAAATAATTGTCATCACTGCAGTTAATTGATTATCGAGCTATATTATAAATTGACTGAACTGTGAGTGCTATCATTGAACCATTGCTGAATCGAGCTGATTTTTAATCGTTCTTTTTAAAATGTGAAGGGCTTGGGTTCTGTTTCCTGGTGGAATCGAGGGTATACAGTGCTGAGGAGTCCTATAACAAGACGAAATAGCTGTCTAGTGTTTCGACAGTTCACAAAGTACCCAACTGGGATCAATTTATGACGAATACAAGCAAATATTTTGAGATAAAGAATCGTAGATAGCTTTTTCAATGTTAAAAAATTACATTTGTAACAACTTGTACCGCCATAGTCATATTGATACTAGCCTACATGACTCGACATCGCTTGCATTATATTTTAACGTCAAGTGACTGAAGGTAGCCGGTAGGAAATTTGAAATCCGAATTTCCGGCTATGTAACATTCATCAGTTAAACGTACTCGTAATCCAATTGTTATTTAAAATTTAGATAAAATAACTGAAGAAAAACCAGTGAAGTATAAACTATGATCAAACCTATTTTAAATTACTATGTAGGATATTCCTATTCGTATCTCACTATTTATTCAGAATACCAAATCTGATTAACTGATTAGTTATTTTAGTATAACATTTCAATTCATTAAGAAATAAAATCACAGCATCAATGTTATGCATTGACTACGATTGAAAAGCATTATCAATAACTATTCCGTGACTGTTATCAATTAAATAAGTAATATACATCCAAATACAAATAAGTTATTATCAAGTATATTTATCATGATACAATATAAGCCTTTTTAAATATAAACGTATAATTTAAACATTTTCATAACCTTTGAATAAATAAAACAAATTGACACTTGTCTTTCCTCCTTTTCTTATTAGTAATGAAAACATTTCATATCATAATGTAACCTGAAGGGTTAAAGTATTTTGATAATAACAGACTACTTCATTATATAAACTCTTAGGTCATTCGTTTCTTCTCCTTTTAACATAGATCCAAAATAATTCTCATTCATGTAGTTTATGACTACACATTTGGCTTTTTTCGTTTGACTTGGTGGATGCTAATAATAATGACTTTTTCTTTAGTGCTCACTCTTACATGAGATTATTTGCATTTTAATGTTCAATAATTGTATTAAACCCAGTACTTTTAATCATTTTTCTTTTTACTTATCGGGTGAGTGTTTTACGTTTGATTACATTTTACACTTAAGATTTCATTCCGAGCGTCTAATTTTATCCTGATGTAAACTCTTCCAGTTATCAACTATACCAATATTTGGCATTTCTTTAGTCCCTTGCAGTTGAATTGTTTCAACCTAATGCAAACTAAATCATCTAATGTCGATAAGAGATATTTTAACAAATGAAAACAATGAGGAATATTTCTTTATAACCGGTTAGTATATTACATTTGAACATAGGATTTAACATATTTAATCTACAGTCATTTATTTTGGCTTCCTGTTGTGACGCGTGGTTTGGATTCTTATTCGACCGCGAAATCCCTGTCGTCAATTATTAATCTCGTCTAAGTGGACCGCTTGATTTGACTCCTAAGCTTTGACTCGACCCCCAGGCTAAAATTACACTTCAACGTGAACACGAGAGAGAAGACAGGAAGTATGGCAAAACAACACTTTACTGCAAGGCGACAATTATGTACAAAAACTAGGATATTTATATCATCATAAATGTCCTTCAGGCTTCTAGAGATTTCTATATCTTACTAAACACAGTAGTAGTAAGATAACTGTCCAAGTCAGAGATATGTCACGTGACTTCTCATTGGTCTAGAATTTTCTGGTAAAAGCTATCTGCGTGCTGATTGGACACAATTTTCTCTATTGATCTCTACGCCTTTCTGAACTTGTTTCAAGGGGTATTTTTGGCTTTACCCAACACTTCCACAATTCTATTATGTTTTTTTGCAATTTGAAAACACCATTATATCAACATTTCAAGTCATTTGACAACCTATTTCTTCCTCTGTTTTCTTTTCACACTATTATCATAAAGGTATTTTTTAGAAAGCGAAGATTAAATTTGTTAACATGTAAGACAATGTACATCACTATAAAGAAATACTGAATTAATTATATAGTGTAAAACCTGTAGATTTTCAGTTGTAATCCTACTATTGATGAAATGTTTATTCAACTTCTGGCAATATATCTGTCTTGTGTTCTACTCCTGTCTAGTAGTCTACGATATTATAACTTCAAAGGCTTGATCTCAAATCAGAACAATATTTTAGCAAGTGGCAAATTATGTTTGAAAATGGAAACAGCAGAATAAAAAGTAAATAAATACATTAGGGTTCACATACAATTCACATGAGAACGTATTATTGCTTTCTCGATTGTCCGTTAGCTCTGATTGGCTGAATACCAACTAATCATCAGTACAACATTGCAGACTTGTTCTAAGCACACCCTAATCAGGTCTGTCTCATGCTAGCATTACTCATAAGCAGAAATTAGTCTATCTCAGATCATCTGATCCATAATTTATTCGTTGATTACATTTGCAATATAAAACGATGTATTGTGGTTGGTGTTTAAATGATAAAGAAAAAAAGCCAATTCACATAATTAACTTATGGAATGAATCGAAACTGATCTCAGGAGGATTCTCAGACGCGAAATCAGTTATATGTATATTAAGTCATAGGAAAATATTCCTGAATTAGGTTTATTATATAACAGTCACTAGGCGTATGTGCACTTTTGTTAAATCCGTCTTTTTTTATACTGTTAATCAGTAACTTATTAAATCTCTTTGCTCACAAATCGGTGGTCAAATTGTAAAACGTTCGCAGCTGAGCCAGTGAGTTGTAAGTTTGATCCCTGGTGCAGTCACTGATGCGCACTTCTGAGTCCCATACTAGAACAAAACATCTATCCAGTGCTTTCTGGTGGCCAGTGGCTGTCTAATTCAAACCTATTCGTGATTCAACAATATCCACATCACCTAATTACAATTAATTATAGTTATAAAGATAATTCAGATATGAAAGTTTTCTTCTTGATGAAATCATTTACAATGGCTGTAAAGTCGTACATATAGTGATTTTTATAATATATCCGTTTGTTTATAAGTAGAAGGAGGTATTCATAAGTCTCAAATATCAAAAGAACCTCAAATATGTTACATAATCGTCTGAATGATACAGTAATATTCTAAGCTAAAAGTAATTTGTAAATCGGTAAAACGAAGGATAATTGTCCACTTGATCAATATGAAGAAGAGGCACGTGCTAAAGATAATAGTAATTATGAAAGTTGGAAGAGATTTATCAAAATTGACTATTAAGAGGGAGAAATTAAAGAGAATAACAAGACATATCAATAAAAACAAGTTATCAAACTAAGTATTAAGAACAGAGTAAAGCTAAGAATCGCACATATTTTTTTCTGTACACAAAGATCAGGCTTTGATTTCAGGATCGCTCATGCCTTGAAAGTGCATAAAGTATTTAATCATTCGTGCTCTTTTGAGTTCACTCGTTCAACAATATAACTGACGCTTGAGGACAATTGGTAGAGAGGAACGTTGGTACCTGATTCTTGTATTGGACTTGAGACAGATTTACGTTCACGTTTAGGGGCCAAGTATAGTCATGTCCTAAGATACTTTCGGAAATCGTTCGTTTTGTGTGGCCCATGTAACATGCTCGATAAAAGCAAAGAAATTTGTAGATTTCGCTGAATCTGGCCCTATAAACGGAAATTTGTCCTTTAACACATCCTCTGAATCATGGTTCAGCAAGAGAAAATAATGAAGAACTTCACAGCCAAGGATATTCTTTTTAGCGATTTTGAAATCCTATTTTTCAGAATTACTACTGCTATATCTTCTTTGAATTTTACATTCATGGAAAGTCTTCTTTGATACTGTAGAAGACTTTTCCGATTTCGGTATTGGTATGAGATCCCTATCAAAGAACCTCAAAGAATTACCGTTTTTATTGAAAATTTGCTAGAGTTTGGATAGCTCTTTGCCAACGGTGTTGCTGCTACATATTTATCTTTGAAAAGAATGAGTAGATTAAATTTCTCTTCCTACAAAATGGGATCTTACTATAAAAATAGGTACATTACTCAAAGGATGTAGGTTTTCTTTAGATCGATCTTTGTAATCAGCTTCTTTTCAGTAACACCTCAAAGAAATGAAATTATTAGTTCAATTCTTATTCTGGTGCAAAATTAATTGATAGATGGAAACTGTTAAACTTTCGCAAGATGGTATTCAGGTTCAAATTTTTGACGTATATGATTAATGTATCAGCCATATATCTTCTATACAAATGAAATATCGGTTGTAGGTCAAAGTAAAGCATTCTGTAAATTCACTACGAAGCAATCAGCTAAGATAACAGTTATCAGTGTTTCGCAAGACTGATATGGATAATGTCATTCTCGATAGTCTTATGGAAATCATATTGTTTAGGTAACATTAACATCATTGAATGATAAAGTGACATCTAATGAATTCGCATTCTTACTGGTTACATTGAAGTCCGTGGTTGAATTAACAACATCGAAAGAATCTAGCCTACCAATTCTATTGATTTAATTTATGACAGATTGTAAAAGTTGCATGCCACTTCACAGTCAAATTGCAAGTGAAATTATTAATATCTAATATAAGTTTTATAGTGAGATTCTTTATATGAATATTTAGGAGGCCATACTATCTCGAAACAATGGGGTCAGTCACTGTCAGATGCATTACGAAGTCATAGTCGGTGATTGATTCATCTTATTTTAATACACACAGCTTCTTTTTGGTTTGTTTGGTTTTGCATTTTTAGGTGGTTTCTTAGGGAAACTTGTTAACATTCTAGTCAAAGAAGTGGACAAAAGTAGTAATGAATAAATATATAACCAATTTGGTTGGTATGAACAGTACGGTTTAGGAAAACTATCATTTAGATTTAAGAAAACAAATAGTTTTTTATTCATAAAAAACTACTCGCTTTGTAGAAATGTAAGTAAAAATTTAATCGAAGTGGTTATTATACTAATGAAACAACACCGATAGACAGTCTGTAGTACGTTTAACGATGTTCTAGGATCTATTTAAAGTTAACATACAATTGATACTTACAGGATTTGGAAACAATTTGGCCGACTTCTCACGAATCAGTTTGTCATATAGTTTACACGATCTGTTCATAATAAACGGCAGCTAGTATTATGAATACAACAGGAAGCGTGCGTATTACTTTGATGATTCTTATATACATCATCTAAGGCCTTGTTAAAGATAACTCCATTCCTGTGGGTCAACTTACTTCTCGAAATAAATAATTAACTATACATCCATCAAGGTGGTTTGTGGAGATTGGTATTAAGTTTTTGTTGATGAATTCGTCACAGATTAATATTAGTTCAGTATCATTGAAATCCAGTGAGTACCTGATTCTTTTTCATCCATTACACAGAAAAATGCATCATTAAGTATAATTTTCCTAATTTAACTTTCAGTCTATGTTCTTTCGTATAGATATGAAAAAATCCTACCTTATAATCTGTAAACACTTTCATGAAATAAGTATTACTTGAAAAAAAGCACATACAAAGGAAAAAAAGGATAAAATCTGAAATACTTTATATTGTTGAAAAAAAAATCTCAAAATTTTAAAAAATACAGCTATATTTTATGAAAACAATATTTTGGTTTGTTTTATAATTTAACTTTAAAGTTTCACTATTTTAGTCACAAAAGAAAAAGTATTTTTTGCAATTTATACAGTAGTCTAGTAATAACGATAGATGTGCTCATCCCACTTCTCTTGCATACATTTTTTAATACATTGTTATAAAGTATGATTATTGACTAATCTTGTGTAGTCGGTTATTTCATGTACATCAGTATTATTTTATCATACTGAATAGTTATCAGTAAAGAAATTTCTTCATGAATCGTTGTTATGCCTTCAAGAATATAGTTGACTTTCTAAAACTTAGTTGAATTATGATCATTCCTAGAATTTGACAAAGGTTCAATAAACTCATGTTATTCTACTTAAATTGCTTTTCATGTATTTTTACATATCCCTTTTCACTTTTACTGCTGAAACTCCTACACAACTATATATGATAACTGTCGTTTGTTAAAATAACTTACTTCTTAAGTAAACGTTTAAAAAAAAACATTTTATTCTATACATAAAGAAGAGAACTAAAGAATTTCTGGACAGTCTCATAGTACAATTAAATTGTAGTCTAAATATGCCAAAGTAATATCGTAACTAATTTCATTATTTGCCAATAATAATGCCAACAGTCTACGTTATTGTTTAGGCAGTCTATTAGGACAAACAATCATACTATCAGAAATGGAAAAATAATTGTCTATATATTTACTTAAGTGAATAACTTACTGCTTTAGAGTTAGACTGGGTAATGCTTGGATATACCTCAGGTAAGTGCATCTTTTGTATGGCTGTAATTACATTGATAAATACGCAGATATGTTCTAGTGAGGCGATTTCCTTTTGACACTTTCTCGAATAAAGTACCTACTGGCTGTGCAAAGTTTGCACTTGCCAACACATATTTAGGTCTACCTTCCTTGACTCTTAAAATGAGTCCAAGTTAGTTGTTAGCCTAATACTTGAACACTTAGTAAACCACGGTCACATGCTGCCACTGAAAATACTGTTCGAGACTATCTGTAATATTAAAACAACTGGTTTAAAGATGGCTTGAATTAGAAATTCGTACATGAATGAAGATATAGTTATTCATCAAACGAGCTCGAATCTACGTGTACAAAATCAGCATTCATATGCAGTTATTTCATGATTGTCCTACCATTTCTAATTTTTACGAATTACTGGTACGAGTTATTCTCCTTTTTTCATGTTTAAATTCTTCACGTGAACAGTTATCTCTTATATTTTTAATTTAAATGAAAAACTGTAATTATCTTTAGGCTTACTACGTTTCTTTCATTAAATACTTCCAATAATTTCTTATCATTTAGTTTAGTGACGTGGTAACTTTGTTTTCTTTGATACTCGAAAACTCTTGATTATTTCTGAAGACTTTGTTAAATGACATAACATTCCTATTTTGCTTTAGAATAAGTAATACGTAAAACTAAGTATACACACAACTGTACGGATTAAGTAAATGATGGATTTGGCTTTATACGTTGTAATCTTTATCTAAACTACTACGACATTCATGTTAATGTTCAAAATAATAACAAATACTTTTTAAGTCCGTTAATAAGAATAGCACCTTCGTATTCTTGCTTATTATGATTCTTTGTCACTATTCATTCGATTATTTTTACTATTGACAGATGAATTGTTGACTACTATTATAAATAAAAAATAGTATTTATTTTAGATGTATCATTTTAAGAATAGATATACCGAAAGGGGTTCTCATTGTTGAATCACTGTTAGTAGATATTATCCGATTCGTTTGTAATAGTCACTAAAATTTTTTTAAAAGATTTGAAGTATCTTAGTAGTAACTTTCCGACCAGACTTGCATTTACTAATCTTATTAATAATGACCTCTGGAATAATCGAAAATGATTACCGTGAAATCTCTGAACTGTGAAATATGCTACTGATAGCTACTTTAGTGGATGTGTACTTTATGGTAAACTTCTAATTCCGAGCAGTTAGAATAATGTTACAATCTGGTGATTTTGAAATGGTGGAGAAGATTTATAGCTCGGGATGATAAATCTGGTTAGATTGCGTTCTCCAAACTAGATGGTTTAAATGTAGAGCATTCATCGTCATTCTGTAATAGTGCAGACTGATGATGAAAGTTCCTCAGTTAAACCATTCAGCTCAGAGAACTTTATCCAACCAAAAATCGATAGCTTTGTTACCGTAGTAACTGATTTCAGCAAATTGGTGACAGTATATTTGTTTGTATTTGTCTCTTGCGTGTACCTTTTGTGAATGAACTAGTACTAGCAAAAGTTATTCACAATGTTCACTCAATTAAATAAGAGCCGTACTTACCGATTTCAGTGATTATTTCGTCCAATTAGTATCATTCTCATCAAAAATTTCATTTCATTCCCTAACTTTCACTGATTTTATTTTTTTCCATCCGACTTATCGGACTACGTTAAACTAATACACCTTATAGAAGACGTTTGAGATATAATCAACAGATGACAATATTCGTCACTATATAGCAGTCTACTGCTAATTAAATAGAAAAATGACCAAAAATGTTGAATATTTTTGGATAGCCTACTGCAGTAGTATGTTAATAATATTTTGTGATAATTACGCATAGATCATTCAGGCTACGTTTTTAATTAAACGTTCGAAATACTAATCGTTGTCGCTCATGTATATTGGATTATAATTTCAATATATTCATAAATCAACGTATGCCACATTAACTAATACACATTCACAAGCAATAGGATAAGTGTATACATTAAAAGTCAGTAACGATGAGCCTATGAGAATTATATCTAAACTGAGTGTAAATCCAACAAGCAAAGATCCAAGGCAACCGCGGTAAGCTATCAACCTTCGAGATGAGTTCAATCACAAATTTAGCGTACATACTAAAGAGAGAAGTACAATATATAAAATAGTATGTAAGGAGTTATCATCGGTTGCTGCAATATAAAAAAACACTGAATCGTTTGAGTTGAATTGTGACTTGCAAGTGGAATCTAGGACGCACGTTTCGTCCCATTTAGGACTCACCAGTTGGATGTATTTGTATCCTAGTGTTGATGTCCATGCCGGGGCTCGGACTCAGTTTGTTTCGCACCAAATGCCACTACATTCAACACTAGGCTACTGAGTTCAGACAGCCACACTCTTGCAACGAGTATGTACGTCCATTTGATGAGTCACGAAATAAGCATCCTGGATGCCGCTAGTTAGTCACAATCCAACTGAATCAATACTTGTGAACTATCACTATATCAAGGCAATCCGATCAGGATTCACATATAGCAACAGAGACTGATAAATTTCAGTCCATGATAGATCAACAGGAAAATCCAAATACATTCTAATTAAACATACTGAATATTGAAAACGTCCAGAATAATCTCATCTATGATATTTGATTTATTGACCCACCTACTAAACATCAATTTATCAGTCTTATTGAACATATTATTGTTTCTTGTAGATTACAGACAACTTGAAAAATACTTCAGTAGTCTATTAACATGGTAACAATAAATCTTATTATTAATGCATTAAAATATAAACAACTTTACTATTTATTCATCAATATTTTAAGCAATCTTCACTTTAATGTACTTATCCACTTTACATTTTGTTGCGAGGTTGTGTTTTTTTTTCAACAAAAAATACTGATTAGTAAGTTAATTATTATGTTCATTGTATAATCACGTCAACTAGTTAACTGATTTCCTATTTCATATAATGAAAATAATCATTTACTTATTCATTTAAATACCCCATTAGAATGTCTAATTTTTATGACTTTTCAATAGATATAGGCATAATTTTAACTTTTTATTTTTCTTCTCTTTCTTAAAACAGTAAAATATTAGACAATGATAATTAAATGGTCTATTCAGTTCACATTTAAACGTGTATTAATGTGTATGATGGATGCATTTCATCAAATATGTGTAATATATCTTATATATTATCACAAACTATTGTAAAAATAATATTAATTTAGTTGTCTTCATTAATTTATTAAATGAAGTAACTCCTAACAAATTAGCTTTTTATGTTCAATAAGAAAATAACTCAGACATATTGATAGGTTACCTTTCAGTTAATGAAAATGGAGCAGGTAGGGGGTGGGTTTCAAAGGATATAAAGAATATACCATAAATTTTTAGCTGATAACTTTAATGTTATCTTACGTTATAAGTTTCAGTAAAGTTGGTTCATGGTTAACATCGCAGTCTGGAAAACGCGTTTTGTCGTACTTGAGATTTGTCAGCTGGATGTATATATATTCCAGTATTGATGATCATATTCAGACTCCAACCGAATACTTATCGCTTTAAACACCAACGCATTATCCGTTGAGCTACTGACTTTACATAGGATTAATCTATTTGATGAAAATGAGGTTATGTATATATAAGAGATTGGCATATGAATTCTACTAGTAACCATAAAATGAATTACTATTACCAAGTTACATTAACTTTTTTTAGTCGTTGAAAAAAAGATCTTAAAAATATTAATATTGTGTTTCGATCATGTTATATTTTACTAGTAGTTGAAATACCTAAAATAATCAAGCAGGTCACAAACTTCACTAGTAAGAGTTGTTGTTCGCCTAGTTAGTCTACTGAATTTATAAGTGAAATGATACTATTAGTATTAAAATATTCTGCTGAAAGATTGAACATATGTCCCGTTCTATTATAGATGTGAGGTGTTAAGACCTACACTTCGCTAAAAAAATGTAGTTAATTTTCAATGGTTAGTTCATGAAATGAATTTACTAGTTGACTTTTATCTATTGTTTTTTTATTCTTACTCTATCTTCTATTGATTGTGTTTGTCTAGTATGAGAGCTTTATTAATATTGAAGCACCAATAAATAAAACATTAACCTATATTTGGTATATAAGTTATACTACTAAATTATCATGACTTCATCTATAATCTATAATCTTTTGTTTAAACTATTCTCTTTCAATGTTTAAACAAATCTCAAAACAACCGGATTAATTAAATCGTTTAAAAGTTTCTATCTTTATAAATAGTCCTAGATAATAATTTTCAATAAGTACTTATGTAATTTTTACTGTTAAATTGAAGATTGTTGTTAAATATCACTTCATTAAAATCGTAAAGGATGATTGTCAATGTTTTTAAGCAAAATGATGATGTATCTATTTTTGCATTTTTGTAAATATGTAACTCAAAGATAAATGACATTAAATATAAGTAATTGAAAAACAATATTAGCATATAAGGTTAATAAATCAGGAAAACTAGATAGAACATATGCAAATAGAAAGACTGAGATCATTCACGGCATTTCAGTTCCCGATTTATTTATTTATTTAATGAGTGCATACTGTAAAAAAGTGCTGGACAAAAAGCAATTGTTAAAAGCTGAAAAGATTGCTGCTGTGCTCAGTCTTAAATCTTCGTAAAATAATATCTAGACTAGCGAAATACAGTCTTTATGCAACCTGTTCCACTATTAAACTAAATTTATCAAATCAGTAACTTAAGCGATGTTGTAGTTTTTGGTGCTTGCTTCTTCTATCAATGAGTTTGATAATTAACTTCACATGCAAACTAATCATTTCACCGTTTTACCTGACTTAGTAGCCATATAGAAATCATCATGAAATTTCTTTCGTTTCTCTTCACCATTTAGAAATTATATTCAAATTATGGATGCCATCGATATAATCTCGTTTTTCAAAAGTTGTAAAATTGGACTGGGACTACTTGAAAATTCATTGTATGCAAATAAACAAAAGAAGCAAGTTCAAAACTCTATGACAAAATCATACTACAAATACTTTAAAATGAAAATATTGTTTAAAAAAGAACCTTTAGAATCAAGACATTTAGTAAACTAACAATTTACCCTACTTTGTAGTCAGATCTTTAGGACCACCACTAACTCGGTTTCCTTTTCACGTACAGTGAGAAGAACCTTCGATGATGTGGGCATACATGAAGTGACGGCCACATTCACACCTCTAACAGAACTAGAGATCATAATATTCATAATCGAATTCCTTGACTCTTTAATATTTATCATTCTTCCCTTCCCCCTTATCATTTTATTCTGTCACCGAAACAGAAATTCTGGATCTTAGCGTGTCCGTTTACCTAACCTCACCTAGCCAATATTAGATAGTCTACGTGAAATACCCTCCGTCTATCTAGCTAACTGATGGTAGCTTCTCATGCTCTGGCTGATGTAGACATATCACTGAATAAGATTAGAACAAGGACTTCTTAAATGACTTGCTGTTGATTCTCGCTTGGATGATATTTGAATAAATGACACTCCTGCTTAAGCGAACAGGTAATTTCAAGTCTACTGCAACTATACTCAAATAACCTTTTATTTCTAGCAAGCACGAAATCTAAGCATAAGGAAAAATAACAGCTAACATCAGGAACCCTCCGCACCCGACCCAACCATGAATTTAAAAAGACCATACCGTTATCAAACATCGTTGAAGAAGCTCGATAAAGGACTCTCCCATGTTGTGCAGTACATGATTAGATTATGATCATGCTTTAACCCGAGTCTTCATTTGTCTTCACCTTGTTGAAAGCATAAAAACCACTAATTAAAATTGAGCTTAAAGATGGAGAAGCCAGTAGTAAACTTTAAGAACAACAGGAGACGAACTTAGGGAATTTTCAGGAATAAGTTTTCTTTGAAGCTTGTGATGATATCCCGATAGCTGTAGAAACACCAGTGACATCTACTAGTGGCTTAAACCAAAAGGTTGAGAAGAATCAATGGATTTCGGCTGCGTATATTGAACTGATGGATTCTCGAAAACTTATGCCATCAGGCTCCCAATACAATGAGAAGCGATAACTACTTAGATTTAGACTGACAAAATGTCTGTTGAACTATTGTCATTTTCATTCATTCATCAACAACGTAGAACCGGGCACATACGCTCATAGGTCCAAGTTGTCATACCACATTAGCACAACAAGATTAAATTTACAAATGTAACACAACGACAATATTAAAAAGGAAAGTAAAAGTGTGTAGAAAAGAATAATAGAATTTAAGATTTAGGTGAAGGTAAATAGTATATACACTCGCGCCACTATGATCAATTCTGAGCCATATCGCCCAGTGTCTTTAGTCATTCATTACGATTATCACGCGGACCCCAATCACATAATATGCATCTACCAACATGGCTTAGACCAACGGTCAAAGACTTCATGGATTGATGCCATGCTTCAGTTTGGCTGCCCCTACCTTTCTTTCATCCTACTTCAATCCTAGCAAACATCGCGCAATGAGGTAGGCGGTAGTCTGTCATGCGCAACACATGACCTAGCCATCTCAGTCGATGAAGGTTAATGACCTTTTCGACTGATTTACCGTATTTCACAACAACCTTTTATCTAATCTCAATATTACTTATTCGGCTGTTTCATGAAATACTGGCGATACTACGAAGATTTCTATGGTCAAATACCTGAAATCGATGCATATCTTAGGTTCTCAGGGCCCATGTTTCGCAGCCATATGTTAGGACGGCGCGGACTACTGCGCAGTTTACCCAGCCTTTCGTTGCGAGACGGATATCTCACCTGTGCTACAAGTGGCGTAAATTGGTAAATGCTAAACGTGCTTTTTGAATCCGTGCTGAGATTTTATCAGACACCGACTCACTAGGAGTGATGAGACTTTCGAGATAAGTGAGGTAGTCAACGCATTCAACTACTCTACTCCCTAAAACTAATCTCGGTGAAGAAGCAGACAAATACTGGAGTAACATTTTGTATTTAGAAGAGGAGGAGCGCATCCCGAATATGCTTGCATTATTACTCAAGGTGCTCAGGAGACTCTCCATAGTGTCAGCGTCTTCACCGAATAGGACTTTATCGTCTGTGTATTCTAAGTCAGCAAGAAGGCCTCCTGAAAGGAGATTAATTCTTGAGGAGTTAAAAGAAGTAAATAAGACTTCTAAGTGAACGCCTATGTCGAAATTTAATAAGAAAGGGGATAAGAAACAACTCTGACGAACTCCACTTGAGTATGATGTTTTTTGTGACAATTAGCCATATGCTCTAACTCGGCCGGTGGTGACCGAGTAGAGAGCCTTTATAAAAATCATGTACTTTTAAGGTACGCCTTTTAATGACATACACTACCACAAGACTTCATGGTCCACGGAGTTGAAAGCTGCTTTAAGTCAAGAAATACAATTATAGTCGGACGTCGGTACATAAGTCTATGTTCGAGAATCTGGTGCAGGGTGTATATTTGATCAATACAACCACATCAAGGTCTGAGACCAGCCTGTTTTTTCCCGAGTTTGCTATCCAATAGTGTTGGATAAACGCTGAATGATTATAGAGGATAATAGCTTAGATACTATACTAGTCAAACTGATTCTTCTGTGGTTATCATAAGAGGATTTCTGTCCCTTTTTGTAAATTGAAACAGTCAGCAATCGAGACCAATCATATCAGATGATGCTCAGTTTCCAGATGTCGGCTAATATATCAGTCAACCTGCCAGCTAAAACTGGACCACAGTTCTTAAAGATATCGGTAGACGACCTATCAGGTCCTGCTGCTTTCCCTCGTTTCAAGTTACTTATAGCCTTTTCAACCTCACTAAATGTTAAGGGTCCTGTGTTAGTTTCCCATTCAGGTAGTTTGGAGATAGTAGGTAAGCTAGCGGCCAGATGCACTGTTCCTGAAAGTGTTCCGCCTATCGTTTTAATCTTCTAGACTGACAGGGATTCATAAACCCACTTTTTACGGAAATAGTTTCACTAACCGCCGATTTCTTAATACCGGTGTCTTTGACAAGTTGGAACAGCTATCTACTATCGCCAGCCGCCGCCAATGCTTCCATCGCCTTTGCTTTTGTTGCCCACTACTGTTTACGATCCTTACGCAGACTACTTGTCAGTCTACGTTTCAATTGTCGTCGCTCTTCATCATTCTCCGAGCTTGCTGGAATGAGTTTTCGAGCCTCCATCAGTTTACTAGAAGTTACAGAGATCCAATGGTCTTTCATAACCTTTGAATTGAAGTTAGATGCAGATAATGCTGTTGCGTTTACACTTGTTTTAAAATCGTTTCAAGCTGTTTTGGGGGTGAATCTGTTAGTTGTGGGCGACTAAATGCTTAGCCATACCATTTCTGAATATAATCTTGGCATTTTCAGTCTCGAATTGATATCTAATGGGTTTTTTGCATGATGTGATTTTTCTGTGAACAGTGAGATACAGAAAAACGTGCTCTCACTAGGGTGTGATCAGAATCTAATCACGTGTCCCAGAATGAGCGGCTGTTTTCTATATAGCTTCTCCAACGACAGCTGATGCCAACGTGGTCGACTTGCGTCCATCGTCGTGTAGATGTTAAAGGTCGCTAGATTAAACAATCTCTCTGTTTACGCTTAAAGTTTAGGCTAGCTAAAAATAAACGGTAGTCTAAACGTAATTGCATCAGACTATCTCCGTTATCCGTTCGTTGGGCTGGGATGCCGAGTGACTCACCTAAGTTGTATTCAGTCTGATTGAGCCTACCGATCTGAGAATTAAAATGCCCTCCTATAAGTACTATGTCTGAGTGCTTAGCTCTCTTAAGGAGACTAAATAACTTCACTTAAAACTCGCCTTTCACCCTATTTGTGTTGAGTTAGTAGGGGGCGTAGGCACAGTCGACAAAAAACATCGGCATGTGTCCCTATTTTCCTTAGTTCGTACTGTGCCATTTAGACAGACAGCACATAATCGACTGTCTAAAGGAAACCATTCGAGGAGTGCCTGTTCTGCCCGTAAGCTTAGTGCTGTGCCTACACCAGCAAGGTCACGTGGACCTGTTGTAGGGTCTCCAGATAAACGAAGGGTGAATTGTGCTATTCCACCGCAATGATTAGGTGAGGTCAAACGGATAACCATGTTGGGTTCCTGTTGGCGTGTTTCGGAGACACAGCATACATCAACGGCAAGAGATTCTAGTGTTTTAGCTATAGCAGCTTATTGACTAATATGACACAACGTTCACACATTAAAAGCTCCAACATTAAGCTTTAAGAGCGGTTTTAGGAAACCGGGTATATCGTTTCGGGAACTCGAGCAACCAGTACAATTGACATGCATAGAGGATATAGTGGTTGAAATGCAGATAGTAGAAACAAGAGAAGGAGAACGTCTTTAAACGTGAGCAGTGTGATCTCGAGTGCTGTTAGGGGTATGAGGGCGATTATAATTTACGAGTTGCCCACACCGTGGAAGGGTTCTTCTTGAGGTACCTGAAAAAGGAAGTATGTTAGGGGTGGTATTAATGACCCGAGGGTGTGACCACGGTGTCCAGGGGACAACTGTTTGGGGCCGGCCATTTATATTAATTGTTACTCCGGTTGTCAGAAGGGGCATCGGCCCCGTGACTTCCAAAGAAGTCTGACTTCCATCATGTGGCGTCAAAATTCTTCGAATTAAGGACCTTCCAACTCCCAGGGTGGAATTTTAAGGATTTAAATGTTATTTTCTGATTTAGGCTTTTGTAGGAGGGTTGTTATTTATGCGGGATGGGGTTGCTAACCCTATGCCCAACCCTCCTCATTTATCCGGCTTGAGACCGACAGTATTCCAGGGAGAGTTTCAGGCGGAGTGATGTTAAGCAACAAAAGCAAGAAAGATAAAGAAGGCGACGACTATATCTAGCAGTAGATATCTTGTATGACTTATAAAAATAACAAGAATCAAAATGTCAATTGTTAGTTAGATAATCTCCAAAACAGACAGGATATTATATGTTCTCAGCTTGGACGTTTAAAATAATGGGTGTTTCACTTCGAAATGCAGTTCACTTGACTCCTAATTATTCAACAGCTACCCATTCTCAAAGGAAGATCGACATAGACCCCTAGACTCCGTATGAAGTTGAAAAACCATGACTAGTCTGAATCGAGGAAGAGTAGTGAATCTGAATGGATAAATTTCATAGGTCTTTAAGGAATGTGGTCCAGTTTTATCAATTAAAACGATTGATCGACTAAAATGTGGGATGTTGACGCAATTTCATCTGATAAGTGTCGATAGCCGGTCATCCAATACTATAAGAAATTACCGAATTCCTCTTGTGATAACTACAGACGAGTCACTTTGACTAATAGTGTCTGAAATATCCGCTCCAGTGATTATCAAACGTTAATCTAATATTCATTAACTGCAGGTTTAGGAAAATAACACTGGTTTCAGACTTGATCGTGTCTGTAACAATCTTATATTCATCATTCGTTAGGTCCTATAACAAAATATTTTTGCGAACGACTGACAATGGTGGTAGCTTTTTACTTGAAAACAGTGTTAGTCTCCATAGACCGCGAGTTTCTGTGATTATATCTGTCATTAAAAGGTATTTCTCAAAAATGAATAAACATTTTGCATACACTACTCGGACACGCTTAGTCGAGCTAGAGGTTATGAACAACTGTAATCTGTACATGTGTAGGCTTATTCATTCTTTTTATATTCCCTTAAATCGTGAGCTTAAAGTTGTTGTATGCCTTTCCTTCCACGAATTATTTCTTACTTCTAGAATCATATTTTTAATCCTCAACCTTTTTTACTACTACTGACATAATGCTGTGCTTATGTGGTATGACATCTTGGACCGATGCACATATGTGCCAGGTTCCGCGTTGTACATAAGTGACTTAGGCTGATTTCTTAATTTTCTAAACTTCTTATACTATTAATACTAATCGGTAATAATAGCATACTTCTTGTACATAAAATTATCAATCGCATATATCATACTATAAATTTACCTAAGACGATACAAATACTTACTAGTTTAGACAAGTACTGAATTCATTACTTAGAAGTGAAATTTCACCCAGTAAACTTAGTGGATATAATTAATTGAAACGATATAATTAAAATACATTTCTTCGAATGATGTAAATATGGAAAGACCATAATAGAATAAATCACTTTTTCCAGAAATACACATAATGGTGAATATAACGTAATCATAATATGAAGCAAAGCTAGAAAAGATAGACATGAGACTATTTAAAAAAACTACACGTGAAATCACATTCTTTATTATCCCCACTGCAAATAACACTTGAAAACTTGCCAAATTAGAATGTGTTATTTTAATCTATGGACTAGTAACACCTTAATAGAATACTAGCTAATAAAGTACTATGCATTAATTTAAAAGCGAAAAATAAGTCGAAAATTTAGATTATTCTATGCAACGATTTGACTGTTTGAATCATTTAGGATAGTGAATATAGTAATGATGAGATGGGCAGTATCAAGATAAAACGTTGGCTGAATAAACTGAACCTAATATCCAATTAACTAGTTTGCGTTGATTTAGTGACTAATAATTTGGTCTAGAAAATCCTTAAATGTGTTGTGAGACTATTTCGAGAACTAGAATTAAGCTATTCAGACATCTCAAAATTAGTTCTAAACAAATCTGTGAATGTGAAAGCCTAGAATAACAAACTTTTATACGACTGTCAGTAATAAATAAATCCCTTAAGTTTTCAGAATATTATTAGACAATATACTTCTTCACAAACCTAAAAATGAATGCCTTTGCCTGTTAAGTATTACACAAGTAAACTCCAATTGAATGATATTGTGTGCTTCAGTAACCACCAGCTGACAAATAATATCAGTTTATTGACGTAGAAGATACGTAACTACTAATTTTATTAAGTAGTATTATTCTTACTGGCAAAAATCATTTGCAATCAGAGAAATTCTAACGTAAAGTAGATCACTATGTTCCTGAGTAACTGAGTACCTAGGTTTGTCAGTTTCTATATTTCTCTCATGTTAAATATAACAAAAGTTAATATCTGTCATCTACCAGTTAAGCGAAACGAATAAAATCAATCAAAAATGTAGAAAACGAAAGGAGCGAATAAATATTTCTTTTATTTTGTTTTTCATTGAAGCCCTACACTAATATCAGCTAGTATTAACTGAGTGTGCAAGCATTTAGCTCTCTACATATCGCAGTTGCCCTTTACTCAGTCATAGTGGGTGATTTTCGAAAATTCTGTAATGGGATTTCTGATTCTTACATCCAATTAAACCGGCTCCCCAATATCAGTTGAATTGGTACATATTCACGGGAGAAGCGAAATTAGTAACTCTGTCCATTTTTCCAATTTGTATGATGGGGTAGCTTTGGAGTATGATTTAGAGCTTAGCTTTAGTAAACATCTTTGGCGAAATATTCCTCATTTTTTGGGCAGTAACTTCATTGAAATTATCACTTAGAAACTGCAACTCCAAGAAAATGGGTTTTCTATGGAATACTATATTTTCTAACTTTGTTTTACTTGTATCATATGCCTATATATGAATTTCACTGGGTATGCGATCATGCCAAGCATGCAGATAATGGTGGTTAATTCTTCTATCACAGTGTCCCATATATCTTATATATCCAGTACTACGCGTCAGACTTTTCACCGAATTTCCTTTGCATATTATAGATAAGGAACTGTATAAATTAGTATATTGACTAACTGATATTGATTTTGAATATGTGCTTATTTTTAATGTAACATCTACTCCACTTGTTAACAAGATGTCTAAGGACGAGATAATATCATCATACTCTTCTTCTAAGACCGAACGTAAATAATCGATGAACGCTGAGAAGTAATGTAAGCATACCATTCTTGTCCGTTTCACTTGTAAGGACTCTAAATGTGTCAAGAACATATCGACAATAGAGTGCCAATAGATTGGCTGCATTGTCGGGAAGGCCATTCTTCAGTTTTGATAAAAAGAAATTTACAATGAGTGGACCCAGTGGTTATCCCACTGCTGTACCATCTGATTGCCTATAAAACTCGTTATTGAACTAAAAGTTTACATTCATAGTACACCTAAGGAATAGCTCTTTTAGTGTAGAGATCGGAATCTCCATTCTCACCACTTTTGTAAGTTCACTGCATATATAGTCTACTGTTTCTAGTAGGGGAACGTGGGTGGACAAAGATGAGACGTCTAGTAACATACTTGATTTACTTTTGAATACCAGATCTCTTGTTTTGTTGACAAACTTAGACGAGTCTTTAACAATATGCTTGACGATCTCCTGTATTGGTTTCAAAGTCTTCACTAACCATTTCGCTGTGCTAGGTAGAGTGAATCATGGTCAAACTAGTCTCGCGAGCAAACCGTTTATATGTATCTTCGGCAAATCATACAGTATTGGCGTTATCGTCTTTGCAGATTTAAGGACTTTAAGTATACTTTCCAAAGTCAAACTTTGCTGTTTAATCATTTTTCAGTGAGTCTGTTAGTTGCTTTCCAGTCTTACCAGATATGTCGTTTCGTACCATAAGTTCTTGGAATTCACTTTGACCACTTAAAATGGTACTCATTTCCCCTACTTAATTATTTGTCCATGGGTACATCTCCAAAGGCTTTATCTGTCCATGATATTATCAAGTTGTCACTGATTTTGATTTTGTGTAAGGCTTCTTTGTTTCTTATCTAAAATAGCTTTAAAATTGTGTTTATTGCTCAGGTAATCAAAGCAACAATCAACTAGCTTAGATGTGAGTCGCTCATTATCATCATATGACGAAGGTACTAATCGCTCTGTTTGAATTTAAAGGTTGTCGAATTGCATTTACACATCAATTTTCTAACAATTTTCCCAATATCACAAAATTCAGTGCCAGGTGACAGTGCTTTTAAATGTATCATAATAAGATCAACACTAGTAACGTTATGAACGTACTGATCTGGATTTGATGAGAACGTGACATCAGAAATTCATTTTTCTAGGCCTTTCATCAACTTCATACGTCTTCCCTTTTGTTTCCACTGCCTTCTGACTAGAAAATTGTAGTTTTAGAGATTCCTATAAATCTTTCCCTGTATAAAATCTTTATTTAGCATATCTTTCCCGCAGGAATTTAAGGAATCAATTTGATTTAAAGCATAACGTTTTAGTGCCATTCCATTAGGTCGAACTCTCTAATGGAATAGGGATCTCCAGTTTATTTTAGGACAAAAATTTATTTTGATGATCTGATTCAGGAACTCAGCATTTGTCTCTTCTTTAATGAGTCTTGCGTTGTACTTTAGATACAAATTTAACAAGGTAAATTAATACATAAGCAAGAATTAACTGACTCAAATTTAGTCCAATAATGTTAGTCTTTTGACGATCTACTTGGTCCTAATTAGCTTTCAGTTGAGGTAAAAAAAGAACTTTTTTGTAACCTGTAAATATTTATGATTCAAGGTTACATTTATATACTTCGGTATACATTTTCTTCCTTTGATCCTAGTGACACGATACTATGAAGAGAATACAATATGTATCAGCCTAGACATCAAATTAATGTAATGTAATGTAATGTAATTTGAACCGTGTCCCATTATATTTGTCATGAATGCTCTTGTCAATAACGTCATAATTATGTGCGATAGACTAGGTGCATAAATATGGTACAGTCACCTTTAACGTCAATCTTGTAGGACTGAAGTCTTATAAATAAGTTAAGTGAAAAGTTCCACAAACTGCCTGATGTCCAATGTTCAACTCCAAAACTGATTGTATGTATTTGGCTTGATGGTACAAAATAGACTAACAGAATGCCGTTTGGGTCAAATAGATAGATGTAATTACTTGAATTATAACACAAACAAAATACTAAAAACCGACATTCATCGAACTAGGAACTTTTTTCTATAAAGAGTTCTAGATATATGTACTAAACTGATGTGTCATTTCCTATTCCTAGTAGAAATATTAAGCTGAGGAGTGGCATGAAGCTACGTCACTCAAATAAATCAACGACTTCACTCATCTATAACAGTAAAGAATCAGTATCACTAACAGATACTTCGGATCATATTGACTAAACTAACTTTATAATTTACAGCTACCTATAAACTAATCTTACATGAACTTTTTACTCGTGGTATAATAATCGAAAACACCGTATAGTTTACGAAACTCATACGTCATTAATACACTAGAAATCGAGATCTACAGGAAACAATAAACAACAAACAAGTCTTTGACCCTTAATGAACATAATAATACTAATACATCCCAACTAACCAACAAGTATTTACACATTTATTGGAATCAGTCACCAAAACATAACAAGTTCAACTTGTATATATATTTCATCATGAAATAACAATAAATAACGGAGTACAATCCACTTTAAATACTAAAAAGTGACTTTATACAAGTATACGATACCATTTAACAAATATGGTCTGATTCAATAAACTTAGGAATAAACAAAAAAAGAACTCAAAACGAAAAAAAGAGCACAAACCAACAGTCAGATTAGTAGCACATTTGACAAAACATCAAATACAGAACATCTCACGTATGAGATTTAGCTCATGTATCATCATAGAGGTCATTAGTGCTCACGAATGGCTGTTGATAATTTTCTTAGTTAATGATACGTTCGTTAACAAACTCAATTATTGTGTCGCTATCCCAAGTGTCGATCGGAATCTCTTCTTGTACTTGTCGCTTCTCATTAAGCAAACGAATGGCAGGTCTATGTCCTCTTTCGTATACCACTTTTAAATTGGCCATACTCATCCGATCTTCGCTGTTAATGAACTGCTAAAAAGTGGAGTTGCAAGGGAAGAATTAGTTCGGGGTTGGGATATTAACATATAAATGCATATTCAGTCCAAAGTGAAATAAACACGAAACGAAATATCAAGTATTTACCTTTTGACTTACTATCTAAATGCATTAAAACATCTACAATCTGATCATGAACCCTAACATATTACGGAGTTATTTGTTATTTTGATACTTTTCAATTTAAATGTGAAGCCACAAAAATACGGCGATATATATCTGCTGCTGAATGAAGCCTATGTGCGGGCACCAACGGTAAAGAATACCTAGCCATTGGTTACAGATTGAAACCCTGAATATTTAGATATCTCACTACTTCTACGTACTCAGAACTTTGTATTCACCCAAATGACTATACCTTATTTTAAGTACAAAATCTTGCACCTAAAAAAAGTAAGGTAGCAGACTTAAAGTACGTAGAGTATATACGTTTTATTATGTGAAAGGATAATACTTTAAAACATTACGTAATACATACCAACTTATAACTATTTAGTTAAATATCATTAACTTAAAAGCACTAGATGACCAGTAATTTCTCATGATTTGGATTTCCTACATCTGAAAACTTACCAAGAACTTGGGGATAGCTGCTTAAAGATCAGGAGCAGGTTACCAGTTCTGCAAAAGGATACTTCTAACAAAATAAAAATAAAATCCAGCATACCTTGAATGCCGCAAGCACATTTTCATCTTCACAACATCGGTAACAAGATGTTTCAATTTTCTGTAATTTGAATCTATTTAGCTCTGAACATGATGAGCATTTAAGCAAAGGAGTAAACCCAGAGGCAGCACAAGATTTTGTATCGTTGGCAGAAACAGTGATCTGAAGATAAGTTATATTCAAGCTTCATTGAAAGCGACTTAATCTTACACAGAATGTATAAAGATAAATTATAACGTCGGCTAGCAACATCACAACACGCGCGGTATTACGTATTTGACCCAATATTAGAATGATGATGCAGATAAACAACGCTCAGTCTACTCGTTCTTCAGTGATAAGGATTGTAAGAAATAACGAAATTAAACACGTGAAGTGTAGTATTTTCCAATAGAGGCTATAGCGGTTGATAGAGTTAAATTGTTCAAAGACAGGGGAACATTGGTTGAGAGACCCGGCTTTCACAAACCCACCTTTATAAGACTTGTACGACGCACTCAGACTTCTCTCTTTAGTGATAAAAATAGTAGGTTTGGTGACCTGTATAATTTCTTGCAGTGGTTTTTTTAGTTTGGATCCAACTTCTTCTTGAAACAGTTCACCGATGAAGACGACATCACCGGTTCAGGTAGCATGTTCTAGTCGTTGACTGCTCGGTGTAAGAAACGTTTTCCCACTTTAAGTTTATTCGATTTCGGTTTCCGAACCCCTCTAGAGTGACCTCTGAGATGATTTGTTCTAGATGGAGAAAAATATAAGACAAATTAGCACCTAAGTCACTATTTAAGATACTGATTGCTAATATGTGATCATCTAGTGTTCTACAATAAGATTATGGAGAAAGATCCAAGTGTTTCAGATGCTTATCATAAGCAATATTTGAAAGGCCTATTACTAGTTTAGTAACCACCTGTTAAACATGCTCGTGTCTTCACGTTCTTTATAAGAAACGGACTTGTTGCTTGGATACAGCATTCAAGATGATATCTCATGTACATGTGAAATAAAATCCGGAACATATCTTCATCGAGACAATTGTATGCGTTTCGAAGTCAGCACAACACTCGAAACATATTAGCTGCTGCTGCCATGCAGTATGCAGTGGTCTTTATATCATAATTTATAAATATTCTTAAATTGTCAACTTTTACTACTTGTGGAAGTGGTGCATCATTCAAGGTGAATCGATAGTCGTTACCGCTGCCAATGTGCATTAGTGCACTCCCACCGCAGTTAATTTTTAACCCTCAACTTTGGGACCAGAGAACACCCTGGTGCATGATTAAGTTACGTTTCTCATACAACTATAGCAGCTTCTAGCGATTGAACCCACTCTTACGAAAAAAAGAAATCAGAAGGCGATGAAAGATGGAAGAGAAATTATATTTGATTGTAAACAGAGCTTCAATGAGATAGCGACTTCTAGGCTGACAAACTCGAGAGAGATGCTTCCTACGGTAGATTGTGTCGCGGTCTGGTAGTGATGCGTGCCGAGCGCCTTCAACTAGTCGTGTCCGTCAAAACAAACATGGTCAGCATCAATGTCGAGAGTCTATGTAACCATGGTGTCGTTGCATAAAACATTTCGTACATAATACATTCCTTATCTTCCAAGCGCTACTGTTTATTTTCAGACGGGGTGGAAATTCAATAAAGTAACAAATTTTTTTAGATCTACTCATTTAGGATACAAAAAAATTTGAAGGCTCAATGTGGCTACAAAAAGTGTAAAATATCGACAACATTATTATGAAAAATCAAACGATTATGAAAATATTTTAAGTATACGAAAATCTGTAGGAAGTGATAAATTAGGAGTGAACTGATCCATGCATGTCAGAAGATAAGACATTCCGTTCAGTTCTGGTAAAGGTCCTACCAAATCAAGGCGGACGTGGTCGGATCGAGCGTTAGGGGTTGTGAATGTGCCAAGAAGGCATTTATTATGCTGAATTACTTTGTTCTTTTGACAGGCCACGCAAGTGCGCCTCCATTCTTTGATGTCCTTATTCATCTTCGGCCAGCAGAATCTCTGAGTAATCAGCTTACTCGCAGCACGAATCTCAGGATGAGAAAGACTGTGCAATATGTCGAAGATGATACATCGTTAACTCCTGAGGACGATTAAACAAGCCATACCTGTAGGAGAACCACAAATTGATGTTCTTACGTTTTCTAATCGTTTTAGTTTGGAATTCGAGCGTTGCTGTAGATAACTCGTGATGAAAATGATTGTCTTCATTTTAAAGTCAAGCTAGTTTGACAAGGTTGATTCCTCGGTTGCGATTTGAGGAATTTATTCGCGATAAGGCATTAGTAACTACATTGTTAGCTCCAGATATATGTCGTATATCAGTGGAATACTGGGAAATATAGTCTAGATGACGCGACTCACGTGGACAGTGCTTATATGAAGATGACTCCATTGAAAACGTCAGTGGTTTATGATCGGTGAATATTGTAATATCCCGGCCTTCGATGGAATGTTCAAAATGTCGTACAGCACAATACATGGCTAGTGGTTCACATCCAAAGGTGCTATCTCTCGATTCAGTGTCGTTTAATCGTCTTGAGAAAAAATGCCAAAGGTTTCCAAACTAGGCCAATTCTATTTTGCAAAACCACGCCAATGCTTGAGTAGGATGCATCGACCATGATGCTGACGGAAGCTTCAGTATTGTGATGTTCCAGCATAGTTGTATTGGCTATTACTTTTCTAATTGCAGTAAAGGCTTTCCTTGACTCTGCATCGATTGTGACCACCTTTTTACTTTCGTGAAGTTGATCCGTTAGTGGTTCCATGATAGATGCACAGTTGGGTATAAATCGTCTGTAGAAACTTTCCAATTCATTGAAAGCTCGCAACTGCTTAATGGTAGTTGGTTCCGGATTCTCCAGAATAGCCACCACCTTGTGTTCTAGGAGTTGTATACCATTGGCATCAATAGTGTGCCCCAGAAAGTCCAACAAGGTTGTTTCCATTCGGCATTTGTGTATATTAATGGCAACAACGTATTGCTGCAGTCTTCCAAAAGCTGTCTAGATGTTTCATATGAGTTTCTCATCTGGGCTTGCTATCGAGCAGTCGTCGACATATGCATGGACATAGTCAAGTTCACGAAACACGTCATCAATGAAACGCTGAAATGTTTGTGCAGCGTTTCTCAAACCAAGGACATTTAGAGGAATCCGTAAAGATCAAATGGGGTTACTATAGCCTTTGTGAGTATGTCATTTTCGACCATTGGTAGTTGATTATACACCTTTACTAGATCAATTTTTTAAAATACTGTTATTTCCTTCTAGGTGGCCGTTAGCTCGTGGATGTGCGGTAAAGGGTAATGATCAGGCGTAGTTTGAGATTTCAGACGTCCGTAATCACCAGTGGGAAGCCAATCAATACTATCTTTCTTCGGGACCATGTGTAATGGAGACGACCATGAGCTACTGGATGGGCGGATCATTCCCAGGTCAATCATATGATCGAATTCGTTCTTCGTGATCCTTAATTTTTCGGGTACTAGTCAGCGTGCTTTGGAGAATGCAGGTTGACCCGTAGTCGTGATGTGATTTGCAGCATTGCTGGTTACACATGATAACTTCGACGTCGCCTTATTCAGGTCCGGATACTTGTCAAGTATTGGCTGAAAATAAGGTTTAATTAAATGCTCTAAACGAAAAGGACATAAACTACAACCTGTAGAAGTGGTCTCACGAACATATAGCTATGTGTTGCCGTCCACTAGCCTTTTTTTACTAGGTTCCACAAACAAGTTGTGGTGGCTCAGTAAATCTATGCCTATGATAAGTAGTTCCACATCGGCAGTGTTGAAAATGCAGTGTCTGGGTTTTCATAAGCCCACCTTCAACCAGACATAACTTTTACCATACGTGACTATTTGTTTTCCGTCAGCTGCCTGTAAATCGAAGGCAGCTTCATGCTGGCGATCAGATGCAGTTGCAGGAAGGACGCTGACTTCGGCATCAGTGTTGACGAGGTGGCGAACCTTCGTTATCACATCAGTGATGAATAACAGACGGTTTTTTCCATCGGTTATGGTTGCCGCTAGCGAGTGTCGGCGGAATAGTTACCCGATGCGTCAATAGTGGGTTTGTGGCTAGGGAAACAACAGGAGTCTCTACACTTCTCCGAGTTTTCACTATAGGTGTTGTGATACCAACACCAATATGAATTTTTCTGTCGTCAAGGATTCCTTGGTCAGCGTTATTCCTGTACAATTTCCTGCACAATTTGGTTACTTCGTCTTGGGTCTCATGAGGTTTTTCTGTAACGGAATAGACCTCATTGTGGTGAGTTATGGTGATCTCTGGAATTCGATCAGCAGATGAAGCTAGTTCATCTACTGGGCTGTTATTAAATGTTACCAATAATGCTTGCACTTGTTGTGGCAGTTTTGATAAGAAGGGTTGATTTAAGAGACCATCGAAAGTGCGTTGACTTTATAGTTCTTTCATTTGCGTCAGCGTTTTCGTTGCTAAAGCGCTGCGGAGCTTGAGGATATGAAACAACTCGTCAAGACGTTGTCTGTCGAACAAGTCTCCGAGTTTGAAAATTTATCTTTGGAGCTGGTTATAAGGTTCTACGAATTCGGGGCTTAAAAAGGAAGGTGTAACTACCCTATTCATTTCACGTGGAAGTGACCTTGCAACTACTAGGCATTGAACGCGTGGATCTGTCACGCCGTCATCTCGAAACTCAGCTTATGCATAACAAAAGCCAAGCTTCTACATTATCTGCTTAAAAAGGGATAAGCTGAATGCTTGGAGGCGTAGGTATTTAATCCTATTAAGCTTAAGAGTCTGAATGGACATCATATAAATAGTAATGTATGCAAATACAAACGTAACGTGAAAAATGTGCGGAAACAAAAAACACTGTTAATACTCTGTTAAAAGCTATAAAAAGGAACGAACTAACAATAATGATTGTGTCTAGATCACATCGTGCTCACCATTAAAGTGCACCGTGGTATATGAGCAAGTTACGTTTTTCGTACAACCAGATGAACTTCTAGCGACTAAATCCACTTTTAAGAATGAGAAGAAATCAGAAGGCAAGGAAGGACGGAAGAGAAATTATATTTGATCGTGAATAGAGCGGCAATGTTTCTCTGGAGTCGGCAAGTTTCGTAACCTTTCGGGAATTAATATTTTATGACGGATTATTTTCTTTAAGAATCCAACTATTATGCCAATCAAACTGATAGGTCTATAGTTAGATGCTTGTTGTCTATTTCCGCCCTTATAAACAGGGCTGATAATAGGATTTTCACAATATCCTGGAGGTTGTTGTGAGAGCGACATTCCAAAAATCTTCCAAAGTGATTCTGAAATGATTTCTGTGAATGATGTTAACAGCTTGGAGTGCAGCCCATCAGATCCCGCTGACTCACCTGGTTTTAGTTAGCCAAGCCAATAGAAGATATTTTCCATAGTAATATGGACTGATTTTATTGTAACTATCTCAGTTATCTTTATTGGATATACATTGACAATAGTATACCCAGAGAATTTCGTTGAAATACTTTGATAATTTTTCAGCTTTGCTCAAATCTAAGTCAGCTAACACAGTTTGGCTATCGTGTACCAGTAGTGAGTGGATCCCACTATTTCTCTCACTCCGTCTCTTAATGTAAGAAAACACCCGTTTAAAACTATAGAAGTTATCATTTGCAAACTACCTTTCTTAGATTATACGAGATCTATCAATAGTTAGTTTACAAAAGTTTCTAACCTTACGGTACTCTTGCTGAAAGGTATCACAATTTTTATTAATGTAGCAGTCCCCAAGATGTCTTCTACGTCGTAGTTGTTTTTGAGCATTTTTCTCGATCCAGGGAGGATGTGACAACTTATCTGGAACTAACCATAGAATAAATGAGTAGTTACTTCTTCAAATGTTTCTTTAAACTTTCATCGTGCTTCTTTAGTTGAGTGGCTTTCGGTAATTAAACAATCCACTGGAGCAGCTCGATTCCTTATTGTTGGAATATCTTTTCGCCATATATTTGGACGGGATGGAACAGATTCATATTCAATATCATAAGTCTTAAACCTAAAACAGGACAATGTGGTCGCTATTAACGGGTAGGGATAAGAGCTTAAGATCTATAACATTGTCACAGTTTTGTGTGAATACAAGATCAAGGAGTGACGGTTCATGATCTAGACCTAAACGTATTAGTGTTGTGACACTCCTCACTGGAGACTAGTTATTATCAATATAATATCGAATCCCCCTCCTACAGATGCAACCTATGTCCAGTAAATGTGAGATGCGCTGAAGTTTCCAACATCAAAACACCTACTAACTTCACTCCACTCACAAATGTGGCTCAAAATAAAATCGTCCTCCAGGCAGCTAGGGCTACGTTAAACTACTCAAATTAGTACTTGGCTACACATAGACTTGAGAGTGCAGCTGGTTACCTTGCATATGCCACTTTGATGTGCTGCCGACATACCATTGTTGGATGCGTAAATTATCCCGAACATATAAGCTTACTACCCCACCCTTGCGGCTGGTGACCCTATCAGACCTAGTACAGAGATACCCTATTATAACTGGCATAGGGCCTACATCAGTTATTAACCACGTTTCTGTGAGAGCGATTATGTTGGAATCAATTTCTTTTACCCAGATACTTAGACATTTTGTTTATTAGACTCTGGACATTAGTATACAATACACTGAGGATACTTTAGTTGATACCGGCCCTACCTCACCAGCCAAAAACCCCGGATTTTCTCGCTATTCTCCAACCTTGTTTTTAGCTCTTTGAAGGCTTTCCTTCTGACGCGATCCTCAAGCGACCAATCTGGTCGGGTACGTGTGTTCTACCAACAGATTTTGTGAGCGTTTCTCAATACTAGATTTTTTTCATCCTCATCGCCTAGGATGATTTCCAAAATTCGTTTACTTTGTGATTCGCCGTCAATCCACCTACCGAATCTAATTACTTTCCGAATGTAGACTTCCTATGCTGTGTCAGGTAATATTAGTCGGACAGCTGATTCAACTAACTGAAGATCATATGCATGACGTTTGGCAGGCTGTAGGTCCTTAGATCGCCCTAGATTCCCTATGATTAGACTGTGGTGAGAGCGGACGTCTTTTAAGTTTGTGTTAACGTCCTTCAAGGATTTTTTACTTCAAGTTCGTTACCAAAGCTATCAGTGTTCGCGTTTTTCTCTATGTATGTATCCAGTCTAGTATAGTATCAAGTCTTAACTACGGAGCACGCTCTATGACTTCACATTCCACTTCGTCTTTATTCTTAGCCACAACTACATTACTTGATGGTGGTGATTCATTCTTTGTAACTGAATTCGACTTACGCTTTTTATCCTTCACTTTGGGTGATTTCAGTGTTGCTTCTTCTACATGCTTCGTGTCAGGCGTGCCCATTAAATAATTAGTCGGGGTCAAGTCCCTTATATATGTGCTGATTTTAATGTCAACAATCACGATGGAGCAGTTGTTATTGCATTTTCCCTGGCATTAACTGGTCTTTCTCTTGCAATATGACTGTTAGCTACGTTTATAATTGACATGGCGTTTAATAACAGGTTGTTTGAATCTAGATAATGGTGGGCAAGGTCATACGTTCCCGGGTTTACTACATCATTTGTATGTTGCTGGTGTTAAGTTAGTGCACATTGTGGTACCAACTTCTGCAGTCATCACAATGCGTACCAGGTTTCATCGAGTAACAACAGCTTGAGAGTTGACAAGAACTTTTCCGTAGCAATCGACATATGATAAACGATAGTAACCAAACAATGTTGCGATGCTTAGTTGCTATAAATGCTACCGAAATGCTTAACATTGATTCAAAATATACGATCGGTACACAATGGAAATGACAATAAATAATAGACGAATTTACACCACGTGTAAACTGAAAGGGGTTGCAGCTGTCTATAGCTAACAGGGCTTATGCTAAACGGTAATTTCGGTAATAATATTTCGTGTTTTAACGTGGTATTGATAATTTGGCGAGCCATTTGAAAAAAGTTTATAAACGAAATGTACACCGTTCATACATGGCTTTCTGTTCTTCTCCCCAAAATACAAATTAAAAAATTCCTGTACTGTTAAATTTGCTACGAATACGTCTTGTCGATGTGTTCAAAGTGTGTTTAGTAATTTCGGTGGAGGTAGTGAATTCTGAGTTCTTTTCTGACGAAGACTGACCCTGATCTACATCGAGTCTCTGTCGTCAGAAAATTTTTTATAGAAAAAGTATCGACAGCAGAAATTTTGATAGATAGCAATTTATATGGATAACAATATTACTAATTTTCCCATTGATTTATTACGCTAAACGAGAAAGGCTGTTATTGCATATACTAACACTGGTAATACTATCTAGAAGTAGAATTATCATATACTGTAAGCATCATTATCGTTGTCATCTATTACATATGTTTATCAACCTTGTTCACTCGCGATCCCCACACAAATTTTATATATTCTGCTCAATTAGTAAGTTTGTAGGTGCTAGTCAACTGTTGTTTTAACTCCGATTGGTGGTGATGCTTGACCGAGCGCCTTCTGATAGTTGTTTTTACTATAACAAAAAATGGTCAGCATCGATAACGAAATCCTATACAACCTATTTTCTTAGGAATTCATCTACCGCTATAATCGCTGTATATATTAGCTTTGTTTGTATATGGCGCGGGTGATACACAGTTGTCGCTACTCTGATGGTCAGCCCTTCAAATGAGGATTATACAACTAACTAATGATGACGCTACTTCTAGTAAAGCTTATGCTGTTTCTCGTGGATACTGGAAAGACAAATACATTAAGTATTTTTGCTCTTCCCCGTCACACAAGACTCCAGAGATTAATCGTGGCTATTTTATAAGAACAGCTGCATTCAGAGCTATTGCCATATCGTTTATTAAGGTTCCTTACTCTTGAGTACCACAACTTATATGCTTCAGTCTACAGGTGGAGCCTGTCAAGTTGTAAGTCTTGGTGCTGGTTCAGATACACTATACTTCTCACTAAAAGATACTCAGCAAACTCCGGAATTATATGTCGAAATAGACTTGGCACTTAACATTCGACAAAAAGCCATGATAATACAGCGAAGAAAACTGCTTGAAACAACAGGTATTGCCTGTGCTTTTCTAATTGTTTATTCTATGATATAACATCCGAAAAAAGTAGTTTTGTAGTCCCACTTTATTATAATCTACATGCATTTGCTTATCAGATAAGATTATCTCTACGACTCGGTTTTATCTGTTTATCTTTGTTTTTAACTCTTTTTTGGGCTATCTTTATCACACAATTGTTTATAACCACCGCCATTTTACAAGTGTGTTTGGTCCACAGGTACTGAATTTCTGCAAAACTTCAACTGAAATGCACACAGATAGCTGTTAACGGCTTTAAAATGTAGCTTCGGTAACTAATTTTTTTGATTTTTTTAAGAGCGTTTGGAAGATGTTATTATCATTCTACTATATGAGCAATTTATTAAACCTCTGTACGTATTTATTATTATTTAGCCCTTTTAATGTTTAGTACTTGAAAATTTCATATCGTCAACTACTAGTATACCATTTCTTATAGCGTCACAAAAAATAACTCGACAAAGTGGTAGGTCCTTCATCTGACAAATAGTTAAAGACCTATCAGTTATCTAGTTGCATCTAAACTACGTCAATTACGCCCTAAGTTGTTATACAAAGGCATAAACCAGTTACAGATTTCTTGCTATGTCACAATAGCCTTTATGTATTGATTATAACTGTCTCCCAGATTTCAAATAAGTCCCATACACGTCCGTATTCTACTCACAGGTACTGGTAATTACTTTGGGTTTAGTTGTGCTTACCGGTCTGACAGTCCTAAACGCTTAACTGGAGTACTTTTTTAGCATTTATTATTATTTATTTAGACAAAATTTGATAGAAACAGGCACCGAGACGTATGCACCACACAATTATGATCATCCTGGTTATGCCTAGCTCGGGATAATTTTCAGACACGCAGACTGCAAGGGGGCGGTTTCATGGGGAGAGAGGTCACCTCCAGCCAGCAAAGTAGTCGAAAATCGCCAGAAAATAATATCCCATAGCAGCCGCTAAAAAAATGGGTTCGTACGTCATTCGTAATTTCAGGATTCTCGAGCCCATATATGCCATTTTGTTTATTTCATATATGTTAGGATATTTAGCTTCGTTGATACATTTCATTCATTTGCCATTGCACTCAGAGGTTTATTTTCTATTACCTCTGCTTCATTCCATACAAAAACTATTTCCATATCACATTCTAAACTACAGTTTTCATTATATCTATCTCTATTTTGTTTCACTAATAATAGGCGTGTCTTTTTACCTTTATATAGTATATTCCGTAATATTTGTGCTAGGATTTGAATGAAAAAAGCTTTTTGTTTTCAATCCAGCTGCCGTGCCATCTAATGACGACTATTTACAACCTACAACAAGTCGAAAATCTATAAATGCCGATGGATTACATAACGATTTGCATTACGTTTTCGAGGCAGGACGGTTTCATTTGATTAGCTTTGACTTACGAAGACCTGTTCATGAGCTTATAGATATCCTCTGTTCCACAGTTCGTGGACCTGGCTGTTCTAAAATCTACCCAACCCTCTTCCTCGCTGAATGTGTGCTTGTTTATATGCCTGCAGAGACAAGCTATAAGTTAATAGAAGGTCTTTCAGCGAACTTTCCCCGTGCCTCATTCTTACATTATGAGCAGGCAGGTACAATTTTTTGCTCACTTTCTTTACTTAATCACTAGTTTAATACAGATATATATGTCATTTTTATTCTAAATAAAACAGTATAATCACGTTTATAGGGCAAGGAGTAATGAAACTATCTGGTTTGTTTATAAACATTGAAGTTTGAAGAACAAAAATCTATTATTTTCGTCATCAACAGAAAACATTATTTGGTTTGATCTAGTTAAATTCCGTTGTCATTAGTATTGTCTCTTACATTTATCAAATTCTGATAAAATAAACATTCACAGTTGTTCAAATCACCGTCCGTTTGTAGAGACAACATATGAAACCATATACTACTTAATATCTTAGACTATAGCCTACATCTAGTAGAAGAAAGCTGTCGATGCTATCCATTTATTTAAACTTAGTTTCGCAGTATAGATCATAAATATTTTGCTAAGCGTTTGACTATAATGTGATAAAGTTGATGATATTTCATCTGTTTTTATCAATGTTAAACTGAATTCAAGTCTGCAACCTAGCAACTGGGAGTCGGAGGCTTGAACATCTAAATCCGAATATGAACAACTAATCTGTTACTTCTTGAACTAATTTTGGAAATTTTGGAATTTCATCCTTCACTATTAAGTTACACTTATTTTTTGTAATCGAAAAATCCTATTAGTGCTTTTGGAAGATCAAATAAGGTCACTTGATTTCATCCTAAACATATTTTGTTAGCTTCACATTCACATATATCGATAACCATAACTATTTGATTGCCAATCTGTTTATAACACTAGATGAATATGACAACTCCAGGTTCAGTGTTAACAAACAAAACACTTGCTTCCCTTTTTACTGATAATATTACTGTATACGATAGTAAGTTTCTCATGCAATAACCACAACCCAACCCTTCTGTTCAGCAAGTCTTGTACGGATGAAATAAGACTCGACTCATGACAAAGAACAAATACAGCCAAGGGATATTTCATGTCTAGACACTGGGTTAAAGCAGATTAGAACTAGATTTACAACGTCCCGTAATACATTTACGTGTTTATCTGTTTACCTAATATTCATCAATAGTTCGAACTATTCAGTTTACAACAGATTAATTAATATCATATTGCTAAAAGCCAACCTACTTAGATAAGCATTATAATGTTCTAACAAATATGACTGCTTTGTTAAGTTTCACATTTGATTTCACAATTCAGTAAAATAATTCCGTAAAAACTAATTATCTATAGTAATACATAGTGGAAGGAATTAACACATTCAAGTGGAATGTTGCAAATTATTGCAAAACGTTATCTTCGGATGATGAACCTCCACATTATGAGTTCATCTGTTGTACATCGTTGTATACGTAAATGATTTCAGTTTAAGCTGAAAATCACTTGGATCTAAATCTTCAACTCTATTATTCTATTAGTACAGTCTACTCGACCACATTGTGCCACGTTATTATTATATATGTTAATCGCTCAAAATGACTAGCTCCAGTAGTTTTATTTCTTGACCGTTTACAGAATATCTAAAGGTTATCAATTATAACAGCTGTTTCGACCTTATATCGGGATATTTGATTAAATGTTTTGATACATTTAATGACTGTCCATTTTTGTGTCGTTTGTTTTGAGTAAAATAACACCTGGACAGCTTAAATTTGTCAGCAAAAAGTTTTTTAACCGCCCTAGTGTCACAGTTTTTCGGCATCTGGTACTTTCTTTGAGGAAATAAAGTCTTCGTTAAACTCTACTTGTTATCACTGAGTTATGTTTTCATTCGTAAGTGTTTATTATACATATGTTAGTTTTACTACCTGTAAATGAATATTTCCCCCATTGATTTGAATACTTTCCAATTTGGTGAAGTCCTAGATATTAATTAGACCACTAGTAAAACGGCCTTCATTGAGTGTATCCATTTGCAAAAAATGCTTAGGCTGTAGTCTAATAAGTAATCTACGAATCAAAATAGTTAAAAGCAGTCTAGCTACTATGATTTAGTTTAATCACATTCCTTGAGAATGTATTCTGTATCTTATCTTTATTATTAGCGATAAAGCAGAATATCAGTGCTCATAATATCTTAATATGAACAGCAGTCTATTTTGACTACTTAAACTATTTCAATCTCCATCGTAATTTCTTTCTACCCGTGCTAGTATGAAGTGTGACATTTCGGGATATAAGCTTATATATATATATATATATATATATATATATATATATATATCGGGACTATAAATATTTATGCCCTAATGTATGTTGTTGGTAAATAACTGTTTGATGATTTTGATGTTTATGAAATCATAGTATTTGGCATTCGACACTTAGTTTTCAAACTAGCTGATATCATAACATCATGAGAAGCTCCAAATAGGAGTAAAGTAAATGAATTATCTACACGTATCTTTACTTCGTATCGACCTTACAAACTCCAAACATATAAGCTTTCATTGTTAATACTTGGGTTATCAAGCGGAGTTTGTTTTATTATTCCATTACTGGCACCTTATCTATCTAATTGATTCATAAACTGAATCTAAACTATTTGTTTGTGAGTGATACCTACTAAATGACAATTGCTTTTATGAGAACTTTCAATTATCTGTTGTCCAGGTCAATATGAATGATTCATTTGGTTCTATTATGATCAAAAATTTTCGTGCACGTTCCTGCGAGCTTCCTGGTCTTGATGCATGTCATTCACTAGCTACTCAAGAAGAAAGGTAAACTTTTTCTTGATATATATATATATATATATATATATATATATATATATATATATGCTAATTCAGCACTGTGACTAGTGTTTACTTATTCCAAGTGTATCGAATACTACATCTATTCTTTTACTTTATTGTAAGGTAAAGATTCATCTTCCTTTTTATGACTTAATGATGGAGGTATACTGTCAAAAGAATTAGTCGCTTTAATCAGTCAAAGTATATAAGCTTATAGTGTAAGTCGACCGGTTGGGATTATTAAAGTATTTCGTTTGGTTATGACAAATGACCATTTCCTTGATTACGTATACTAAAAAATAGAATTTAGTATAATGCTGCCGCTAATTACTTTAATGCTAATGTGTTACCTATTTCTGATGCATATGTCACTTTATTCTTTATCTGTTCCAGTTTTTCTCTGATAAAAACCAGATTTGCTCTTTCTCCCATGCTCTTTTCAAATACATCTTACTTTCAAATCCATCACATTTTACTGCGCAACAAATCTCTGCAATTATTACTCTTTGTCTATTCTGGTTGAGCAGTGATACTTTGACTTCATCATCCTTTATAACATCTACAAGGCTGACTGATTTTTTAAGGTTTTCCGATATGTGCAAATAACACAATTGGAAACTTGGAGGTGGTGATATTACTAGACGAATTCGATACGATAATTCAAATGAATTTGTTCTGACAATATACAAATCAAAGATAAATATAACTGTTTCCCCCCTCTCTCTCTCTCTCTCCGAAAAACTTTGTATCTCACGAAGCCACAGTATATCAGAGGGCAAAGTCTGGCCTATGATTCCAATGAATCTATGTGGAAGAAAATTAAAACTGTTTATATACACTTTTAAGCAACTAAAAACGGGGTGATTTTGTGTTGATTTGTTTAATAAAAGTATAGATTATTCAAAGACTGTTCTAACCATATTGAGGCATCGTTGAAAACTTTGATCATAAAAATTCCTGTCCCACTAACCTGTGGCCTAACTTAGTGATTTATACTTCAGCCTCTTCCTATTGGGTGGGGTGCCTTTTCACATTACCTGACCAAAATGACACATCGAAAGCTAAACTTTTTGGAATCCCGTTAGCGTCAAGTTTCGAACTTGTATTTTTAAATACTACTGAAATCGAAACCAATACATCTTTGAAATTCCGAGGGAAAATGTAATTATTTCGTATCGTAACAAATTCATTCCTATTAAGTGAAGTTAATAAAATATTCGCTTATGCCTTGATTAAAAAAAGTATCATTATTATTGATGAATAATCACCGTTGAAAGTTCTGCACAGCTATTCAACAGAAATGACTATTTATTAAGGAAAATCTACATTTTTTAATTATTTTTCGTTCATTTTTATAGATTCTTAAAAGCTGGTTGGAAAATATCTAAAGGGTGGACTATAAATCAGGTTTATAAGACATTACCTGCCAATACTCGATATAGGTAAAACAGTGTTTTGAATGTTTTTTTCAGCTTAATAATACATACTAAAATTGTTTAAACTACCACTTACTTCTAATATCTACTGTCATACTTTGTGATCATTTTCAGTATTAATAATGACTTAACCCACTTACCGAGTGCAGTTATCATAATTGTTAAAACCCTGGTATAACACTTAATCACACTGTAGATACCATTAAAAAACCAATTTCTGATAGGAAACAACTTATGATCACATAAATTGTTACTTAAAAATATGTTGTATGTTTATTTGGAGGTTCTCTTGTTTCGAAGGTTATTTTTCTTCATGACTAATGGAAGAGGCTGGAATCTTTGTGAACGAGATAGACGCGCTCGTAAAAATAGACACGCTGATTCACGTGACTTCAGGTAAAATGTCCCGGTCACTGATTGAGCGGACATAGAATGTGCAATAGTACATTGACACCCAATAGCATTCCGCCACATTAAATGCAGACAAATCAATCACATAAAATAGGACAGAGGTGGAATATATAATAATAATATATATAATATACAGTAATATTATTATTATATATACAGTTCTCTAATCACCCAATTATGTCACATCACTTATCTGTCCACACTCTCGCTAACCAATCACAGGTAAAATAGGTCGATCATATCACTGTTAATTACTAATTATTCTTGCCAATCGTTTGACCTTTCACTGATTATTAAGAGTTTAATTTACATATTTGAAGATGTACTTCATTATAATTCATCTGCATAATTTCATTAATACCTATTTAGACACAACTCGTTTTGTCTACATTTTTCTAAATTCTTAGAATAGAACATTTAGAACTGTTGGACGATATTGAAGTAACAGTTCAATTGTTTGACCACTATTGCATTCTTTTGGCTACTAATGATGAAACAGTCTGTCCAATGAAACAATTAGAAGAATCATTATGCAGCGTTGAATAGTTGTCTTTTTATGCCGTATATGTAATCCATCATGAAAATAGACTATTATACTACATCTTTTTCTTATTTGTGTTCGCTTCTGCTTTAATCGTTATCTATTATTTGCAACACTCGTCATACAGTTTTAGTGGTTCTTAGTTTGTGGAGTTTGCTGTTAATAGAAATGACATGATTATCTACACTGAGATATATCCGTGCAAGTGTTTATATTGACTGTTTTCCTATCATTACTCTTGTGCTGACTTCACATTCCTAAAAGTTAGAAATGTTAACTGGTAAATTCGGATTCAGTTGATCGCTCTAGCTATAAAAACTTAGGTCCGATACACACGTATAGCCGCTGAGGTATCTCACATTGTGGATGAAATATTTGCCGTGGTACTCCTTATTTTTACGTGGCTCTCCAACTGATGTCATCTTGTAATATAAACTGTCTTAAAACTGTTACTTTGTCAAACGATGTCTAACTTCCAACACTCCATGAAGTTCCTTCAATTTATGAATAACTTGATCACTTCGATCATCTGATATTATCAATGAATGGCAATAACTAATTACTTATCCACAATGTTACCAGACAGATTTTCTTTTCTGTATTTACCTTAATTTTCTGATATTACATCTAAGATACTGTTTAAATGGTGAGACCATTCATATTGGCTAGATTTATTTTTAAAAAAACATTAGTTCTTTTTTTATGCACTCGTGGTAAAAAAGATTCTTGCAAAGTATTACTGAACTAGACCTAATTAATTGTAGACAATCAAGATAATTCAACGTGCTTTCCGTACTTAACTAAAACTGTGAGGAAACCTATTCTCGTTGAGCGACTCGAATTCTCGTTGATTGTTTATGTAACTAACAGATATTCCTCAGTATTAGGAAATAGACAGCTTAATACTACTTTTCAAGAATCAGTTAATCTGACTTACTGCCTTAATATCACATCAATTATACAGTTGGTGTGTTGGCGCAATTATCGCTCCGATTCCTGAGTTGTGATGTCATTTATATTTAGTCTGAAGTATATTTAATTCAACTATTAACAAAATTCATGGAGTTGGCTATGAAGATCGGTAACTCAAAATATGCGTTTGTGCTTCATAGATTAAGTTATTAGTTTCCTGATCTAAAGTTAGCACTGATCAAGATTGCAAATAGGTATGTTGGGTATCATTTTTGTAGAAAAAACTACATATATGGTTTGTTGGAATCTATAGTCACTAAGGGATTTTAAGAGTCTGCTTTAAATGTAAAGATTTACTTTGTCAGTAGTCAAAAATTGATAATCTATGGAATTCTCTCTGTATGTCACATTTTAAAGCGTCTCCATGTTTTCAATGAAGAATAATTTATTCAAAATCACCCATACGATTTCTTACCATGGGGAAGATGCCTATTTTAAATAACTGGTTTATTAGTGTCTGCAATTTGATCAGACACTATTGTAACCGATTGATTTTGGTTTTCCTCTGGATATACGTTTATCTATATCTTTAAAATTTTAACGCCTTGCAGTCTAGCTGAGTGTTGATTCCTTTAGTTCCGTCATAAGTTTGCATATCCTTTATCCTAGTAAAATTGATAACTTGAGTGATATCTAAATTTTCAACTGTATTATGTCAGCATAAGCTAAAATATGACGAAACCTGTATAAATGTCCATTTTTCCGCATTCTGTTATCTCCAAGTACATAACCTTATAATTCTCTGATTAACAATATTATTACCTGATTTTCTATGCTCTCTTATGAGCTTCTTTTGTTGTCTTTGTCTGTTTGTTATCGTCTGTTAATGGTATTTTATTTAAACTGATAATCTATTAAAGTGATCAATAAGACTTTCTAAGTATAATGTAAGAAATTAAAAACACGATATATACTTGGCTTTTTTGTTCAATGCTGAACTATTACTCCTGGCTTAGTCATATTTTCATGCTAATTTTTTATCTCAATTATTTATTTGGTGATAAACATGTAGAATATAGATGGGGTCAATGGTCTGCTATACCTTTAACCTGTTCTGTTACTTGTGGTAGTGGGGTAACGTGTCGAGTTCGAAGTTGTCTTGATGGATACGGTAATGTACAGTCATCTACAATAATGTGTGAAAGTGAAAATCCATATGAATCTCAAGCTAAAAAATGCATACCTTGTTATATTAATGCACGTTGCCCACGTGTTCCAGGATGGGGAACATGGAGTTCATGGTCATCATGTTCTCCATTAGAAGTTAATCAGCGAATTGATGGACAACGATGTCATACAGGTAGTAGGACTCGTTATCGACTTTGTAACAATCCTCCTCCAGAACCACATGGATTTAATTGTTCTGGTATAAATCAACAGGTTTCAGAATGCGATTATAATTGTGTAGACGGAGACTATGGTAACCATTATGATATTGGTAATAAAATAACTTCCCAAGTTGCAAAAGATCAACTTAACTTGAATGGATATCAAAATGTTCTGCGAATGCGCGTTAAGCAAACAGTTCGAATGGATTGCACAACACCAGCTTATAATCTTGCCAGAAAACTAACTTCTCGGGGAGTTTTCAGTCTGAGTATTCGACGATTCAAAGACAATACTTTGAAAATAAAATGGTTTAAGAACGGAAGACAAATAAATCCATCCGATTTTAGTTCAAAATCTTTATTTAAAAGATTTCATAAAATAAAAAAGACTGCGATTAGTCGAAATACACTTGTTGATGAAGAAATAAATTGGAATCTTTTGCTAGAGGCATCTTCATTTTACATGGAAGATACTTATTTGATCTTTCCAAGTATAAGTCAAGGCGATCAAGGTTTCTACACATGTCAAATGACTCTTGGGAGTTATAAGTGGGATATACTTTTCTATACTTTAATTGTTACTGGGATAAAACATGTTGCACTAGAAGGTGATGCATTTTATCTTCATTCAAATTTAGGATATTTTAATGCACTAGATAATGCAGCTGTTTGGATGGAATCTGCCCAAATAGTATGGCAATTGAATGGTTGTGAATATACACGTGGTCTAGCTTTGAGGTTAAATCGACGCATTCAATTTATTCCTTATTTGAATTTAACACATCATGGAACTTGGAAATGTTTTTTATATATTCCAGCTTATGATTCACCAAAGCAAGTCTATGATCCACGGAAATCTATTAGTCGGATATATTTAATCAATGAGTTTTATTTAAAAATTAATCCCACACAGTATAGTTTGTGGTTATCAGCTGAACATCTAATTACAGCTAAAACATTGAAACAAACTTCTCTTATTTTATCAATGATTGGTTTATTTCTATGTCTAATCATATCGTTAAATATATGGGCTGCTAGATGCTGGACAAAACAATCACTTACAATCGATCAGCAAAAGGTTATTGTTCAAGAACTGTTAAATAATGAATGTAAATTATTACTGACTTGTAAAAAGCGAGCTAATCTAAACAAAAAGAGGTTGCTACGATTAATTCTACAAGACAATCAACGTTTACAAGAGAATAGTAGAATGTTAAGTCTAAACAATAAACATCAACAGATGATTACAAATTAGATTCCCAAAGAAAATGACAAAAAGTCAATATGTAGAAAGTACTTCAAAAGCGTTAATAATATTGAGTTTCGTCTTTATAATATTAAAATACATCCTTACATTGTTGATGTAAGTCATGATACCAGTCACCTAATTCCCTTCAGGTTATAGATTTATGACACCAATAATTCAGAAGTACTGATGAATTTCAGTTAGTTTAAATAACATTATAATGAATCTTTTTAAAGACTCATTAATCTTCCAAGTATTTTGTTCCTAATCGTTGAGATTCTACATAAATTACATGAAATTATTGAAAATCAAACTGTCTACTCCGAATATTTAGAAGTTTATGCATACGTAAAAACAAGGAGAAATCTTAAATCAAGGTGATCAAACATGAATTTAAACGTTTGTTTAGTACCTATTCTTCATTATTATTTGAAAACAAATTCAGGTAAAACGAAGTCTCCATTATTACTTTTTCATTTTTGTTCAATCGTGAAGATACTAGTTGTATCAGCATGTTAAAATATATTATTCCTTAAAAATAATTGTCATTTATTTACATATTTTACGATGTCTGAAAACGCCTTTACATAGGAAATTGGTCTCCTGTTCACATAAACGTTATCTACGCCGGAAAAAGTGCAATTTGACCAGCAGACGGTACGCCGCCAAATCAAACACTTGGTCATGTGGTATCCATTGACACGAAATGTGAACGGGAATTAAGACAATATTAGTATATTAAGACGAAATGGTTTTGGTTACCTGGTATGTTGCCAAATAATTGAAATATGATCAAAATTCACTTGAACTTAGTAGATTCGAATGGAATGACAACATGCCGGATATCTAAAGTCACACTAAATGAAAAGCAAAAACAATAGCATAGTTCTGCAATATAGACACTAGTCTCTGTATGTAAATATCTGTCTGCACACGGTAACTAATTCCGGCTTAGGCCATACCCGTTTGTATCATGGTTAACTGAACTGAGGAACTGCTCAATAAACGGATCCAATGATAGCTGTTGCTTTGCTATGATACGTGTTATCTGTTTAGTGTTAATAGTTTGACGTTGAAAATTGATGTTGTTACATTAACTCTTATTAGTCAATCGATTTGCCTTAATCGTACTATTATTTCCGAACTACTTTCTCCATTATATAGTCTTTCTTACCATCGTCAATGTGAATTTTACTTCAACTCATTTGCTATCCATCTTGTACTGGTATGTACGTGATATAACAATTCAAACTAACGAATATTTTTATTCCAGATTATTTTGTTGTAACTGTTTAACCGCCTTAGTACACATGAATAATCATAGAAGTAATTATCTCGAGTTATCCTTCACACTCATAATGAAGTATTTCTATAATATTTGCATCGATCGCTTTATCGAGTTTCCAAGTATGCATTAACGTTTTTCTTAGTTTAATAGAAATTTTCTCCCTAAATTCAAACATAGTATAATACTAAAGAGTGAAGTGGATTGTCTACAAATGTCAAGAGTTTTAAGACTACTCAGTACTTTTATGATCAAAATAAAATTAGTGATTATGTTTTTATTTTAAATAAACGATACGAATGTATTTGAGTAGTGATTCATCTTGTAGTAGCTTCGCCTCATATATATTTGAATATTGTAAACGAAGCATTAAATAATGTTCGTTTGTCCAATAGTTACAATCAACCTGTTCCACTTTGCTCTGTACTTCATAACTTTGGTCTGATTGGTTTATAACTTTATATATTTCTGTAAATTTTCATGACTGTAGATTTAACATCAACGGACAAAAGTTGTTACAGTAATTTACTGGTCGTTTAATAGTGTAAATTAACTGTGAACGGTATCTTAATGGAGCTTACATGGGGTTACAGAATATTTGTCCAAAGTCTCCAAATGTGTCGTTTAAATTCTCACTATGCTGGCATAATTATCTATATCTGTAGACGTGCTGTATAATGATTCATGAAAAGGAATGAAAAGATCTATATCTCAATGTAGTTGAGTATATAGTAAGTAGGATTATGATAGTTCATATCAGGTGTCATATAATAAAAGTCATAACGGTATTTTAATATAGCAGGAACGGTTACAATTCTTTAGACAACATCTCTACTAAGTAATGCTTGTCAGAGAAACAGTTGGATAATATACGGGAGTTCTGAGATAAATGAAAATTCTGTATCATCTACTCTCGAATATAGAAGCTTAATGGTAACTGTCTCAGACTGTGCTAAATAGCACGAAACAGATCTACAGAGTAATCTGTCGACTAATCCCAAACTACGTACAATCTCGACACATTGCCCATGATGTCGAATCACATAGAATAGTGACAACTGTGCAAATTAATAGATAAAATTCAACCGGTACTACAAAGGACAAGACAACCATCAGATTAGTCACTACTCAATGGTCAATAAATTTAATCCGTTGAATGTGTGTATGTTTTTTTGTTTCAAGACTATTCCTCATTGCAGTTTGTGTGACAATTTTTTTTCAGTAGAATTATGCTACTTGTAAGTAATCTTAGATCATTTTAAGAAAAATCACAATCAATTGAAAATGAGTGTAAATAAATGACATAAATTTTATTACACTTAGTAATTTTTGACTCCATTTAAGGAGTATCACAAAAGATTCCTGCTTAATATATAATCAGATAGTAGCAGTCAATATCTGTTACGCATTTACAATCGCGATATATTGGTTATTACATCAGTTGCTACATCTGTACTCCTATCTATTGTATACATGATTTATTCATTCCAGGGTTTCCATCTATTACTTTTTCAGGGTATAGACAAGGGAAAATATACCTCAATGTATTCACCTGAAGTTATCAGTAGTCGGCATTGAGATAGTTTGTAAATCTTTAGGAATGGCGCTTCAATACATACAAATTGCATTCGGAATCTATTTGTTCGCAGTTTCAGTAGTGTCACATTTCTCAAGACAAATGAAGTATTTTAGTTACCATATTGAACAATATCTTTTGTGATGGCTTCTAAAACAAGTGATCTTCTACATTTCAACCACAGTCAAAGTGATTATATATCCTGAGGAATTTACGTGTGATACCTCTTGGGCTTGAACGTTTTAACACCGACATTTTTACTGGTTTCTTGACTACAAAATATCTACCCTTGAAACCATAACAGGCAGATGACAGAATGGAATTTTCTATGGCTCTTATTATTTGGGCTATTTGTTTTATGTCCCTTATAGCACCTTGTGCTATCTAACATGTGACTTGTCTAAACACTTCAGCTGATTACTTTATTAATTAAATTTGCCTCATTTAGCTGAATAACGGGAATGTACGCGTAAAACAATCTGAATAAATTATTCCTGACGAGATAAGAGTTTTGTAGGTTTATACTACTTGCTTTTAATATTAGTCGTAATTACAGTTTCCTCTACACATGTTGTCTTTTAGTGTATGATTTTGAAATTCTGTTTTAAATGGCGGTTACTTTGTTTAAAGCACAGACGAAATCTAGTTTCAAAAGTTTATTTCTGTGTGTGACATTGCATATGAATGCGCTGTTACATTTGAATGTTTATAAATTGGCTTCATGCGTAAATTTTATGGTCACAGTTTCTTCACCTTCATCTTAGTGACTATTGGAAATTAACGTGAAAGTGTAATATAACATTTTCTTGACAACTTCTAAAACATGTCTGAAACGATAAAAGCTCACGCCCAGAAATAATCATTTTTAGTTGGTGGAAGCACTTGAAGTAAAAGTAAACATTTTAAGTCATTGGTCACTTCGGTATAAATATTTCTACTCCAGATTTGAATTCATGCTATTAATGTTGTCAGAACAACGTTATTGAACATGGATTACGTATATGGAGAGTGATTTTTTGTAGGATTACTGGATCTATGCTATCAAAGGTTATGTTTCACCTACTAACATACCATAGATCACTGAAGAAGATACTTTGAAATAACTTCTATATTATGTGAGCGAATAGCTGAATAGATTACTTACTGGTATTCACAACAGATTCCTTTTCCATTTTCACAAGTTACCATTTCAAAGGTGCAAGAGAATAAGAGTAAATAATTCAAATTGCGTTCAATTACATTATGTATGATAACTGGGAAACTGAAATTATAGCCTTCTTTAAAACGGATTATAAAATCATATTATAGTAGTTGTACTTATTTCTTAAAATTATTGACCCTGAGCAGTAGCAGTATATTATTCATAAAAGATATAAATATATCTGAGTACAAATAAAACAAATACTTGATTCATTCTGCATTTATAGAACAGTTTATTATTTAAAATTTGTGATGTACTATTATATAGTGTTCATATAAGAAATGTTGAATATCGTTCTTGTATAAATCTGTGTCAAACGATACAGAAATCCGTTTTTCGGAAACTATCTCTTAAGGTATATCATTTACATGGAAGCGATAGGAACAGTGGATCGTACTACATGCTGAAAGTGAAAATTTCAGTGATCTGAATTTATCTTAGAGTTTTAGATACTGCTTAACACTAATTATAAGCCTGTTGATTACGGTTTCGATAAATGCAGGGAAGTCATCTCTTACATGATGGAGATAATATTTTTAGAAAGATAGTAAATAAAAGAGTTTCGAATCTACTTGATCACATGATTTGAGTGATACTTTTCTCTGGATGCAAGCAACCTTATAACGAAACTTTGATCTTATGTAAATCAAATGTCAACATGATATGGATAATTAACCTTTTGTTCACTGACAAAAATTAAATTGCCATCCAAAATGCTTCAGCCTTCTCTTACTAATAATCAAGGAATTTGCTTATAATACATAACTGAAAACAACCAGTTGGTTTGAGTTGTATCTTGTTAGGAGATTGTCAAGAATATATATATATATAACCTAACAAAAGTCGACGGCTTCTTGAGAATTTAATGATTAAAGATGATTAGATTGTGATATTTATTCGTCATCTGCTTTGCTGCAGAATCGCTCCAGTAAATACAAATCGGTTGATTAATAATAGTATCTGATATCATGTACCGGATTTCTCATCACTGGATAAATTTGATTCATTCTCTAATAATAAATATAACACAATATATTGATGAATTGCTTAACCTAACTGCTACTACGAAACTAACTAACAGTTGAAATGAACTTGAATTGATGCACTCTGAAGAAATCCTACTTCAGTTTCATCCAGAAACTTACACGCATGCATTATTCGATACTATTATCGCAGTTAAGACTGTCAGGGTAATGTATGATATGCCGTGCTAGACAGTGCGGATTTTCGAAAAACGATAAGGGCGATCGGCTGTGTAGATTGAAATTATATGATCTTACTACTATAACTCTCTCTGGCTTACATTATGCCCTAACTTTGTTCTTCATATGAACTACCAATTAATAAAACAGTTATTTACTTTTATAAATGAAACCGTTGTCTTTAATCTTATTAATTTGGGGCTTAGCACGTATGTGTACATATTTTTACTAATGATCATATTTATTTTCAGCAATCGTACTGATCGTATCAATTACGTAATTTTTTGAAAATTAGATAAAGTATTGGGACCAAGATGTTTATGTGCTTAATGTAGTTTCTATACATAGGTATTTTCCAGAATTAAGATATTAGTAGTCAAACTGCCTTCTATATGTACATTGTACAAACGTATCAAATCACTTAACTAAACGGTTTTATTAAACCCTCTACCTAAAGAGTTTAGCCACCGATTCGGCTTAGATAATATTGCTCAATTGAATGGATATTACTATTCTAACAAGGTAGGCTTTTTAGCAATATCTGAATAGTATACTAAAGCATACTAGTGAACTAATCTAGGATACCATGCTTTGAAATAAACATGATGACTTGAGACCATAGAATAAAAAGTTGTATGTTGATAAGAAACAAATAACATCTTAATTCAATATATGTAGTAGTAAAAAATGAATATCTCTAAACCAGCAGTGGTGAATTCAAGCTACATGAATCCGTACGTTTTTCCAAATGTTGTCTTCGATACATTTTCGCAATATCACTACTGAATAAAACAAAAAAAGATATGACAGTATATCACACAGTTAAATTCGTAATTGCATAAATTGATCTTTAAGGTATCGGTTATGTGAAAACTGTTTTGGTTCGAAGGTTATTTTAATCACGATTAACTGGCATTAGTTAGACAGTTAACTAAACATTAGTGGTCATTGGAAAGTTGTTTCACTCCAACATTTCATATCTATGACTTCATGCACAATTCAACTCAGGACGCTTAAGGTTTCCTGACGTGTATAGTACCATAAGGCTATTAAAGTAAAACCAAGTGGAACATACTTTTATGATGTACTATTATCAAAACAACTGCTTAGACTTAGTGAATACTTTATTTGGTGAAGATATAGAACGTCATGAATAATATACACATTACCTTCAGTCATCTATTTGCACGTCGCTTGTGTTCCTCGATCAAAGTTGATTCCAAGCTAGCTTCTGTTGATTGTCTTCACGTCTCAATGTGCCACAGCTGTCCGATGAAACTGAAAGGTATTTATCAGGGGCGCTTTTTGATAAGCTTTATGCAAGGTCAAGACAGATGTTCTGTTCATCCCCGTTACCAAACTGACCACATTTGGGATCTTCCACTTGTGTTGTTCGTCATATTAAATTCCTCTATCTTCAGTTATGTGTGCAACAGTTCCTAGTGTCGAAACAAAGTTCAGCGTTCTAATCAATGGTATCCTATGAGTAAGATCAAATTAGAAAATAATAACACGAAATGTGTAATGATTTCGGTTAATCAAGAATACGTGTTTATACACTTTGTTATTGTCTTTATAGTGTGGCCACTATATACTAGAATTGTTACCCAAGTATCGTTTATTAGGTATTTTTGTAACGTCAAAATGTCACAAGTTCACATGTGTTATAAAACGTAACATTTACATATAGACAAACAACGGAACTGACTTTTAATTAGCTTACGCTGTTCTTTGTTATTGCGTTTGTTCTACCTCAAAGGTGTCTATTCCCTTAAATCACTTCAAGCACTCCGTTAGGTTTTTTATACACTAATTTTGTCATTATTTATGTCAACAAATCTAAACACACCTCTTACTAGTTGCTAGTATTAGAGACCAGATATGAACATTAATCACCAGTTAACTAATTATATTATTACCGAAAATACAATGTTATTTCACTGTATACTCTACGATTCAGAACTGTATGGGTCACAAAACTGGTATATTAACAGATCGTCCTTTCGACAACTACCTTAGTAACATTGACTGTGGTAGACTTGAAAAAAAGACGAAACTGTACTATTCCAAAAACTGTAAAATATAATGTCAGTTCATTGGTATCGTCAACTAATCCCATGTGAAAGTAACTCAATACATAATTTGTAGTAAAACTTCAAGACTAAGTGTAAATTTTTAAGTATTAGAGTATGTCAGCAGGTAAAGTTACAACAATTGAAAATACATGCATAATTGTTCGTAAAACTTGAATATAAACACTTTATGATCAACCCAGTGACAGATGATAAACAGACTACTTAAAGAATAGCTTTTTAAAATACATGTCTACTCATTTGTTTTTTAATGAAACTGCTTCCATGTAAAGTAATTAAATCATTTCCCTAGTATAGATAAGTATCTTCCGTTCAACACCTGAACTAAAATCTGATTTATGATTATTGAAGACTTAAATTACGGGGTGTTTACAATAACTGTCTACTGAATCAGTTACACTCGATATCAAAAAGCTATTTATTTTCAATATGGTCAGTGAATTCGTATGGTGTGCTGCTGCTATATGAGTCTTATGAAGAACTCTGTTGGATTTGATTTTGAATAGTACAATAATAAGTGTTCGTATGATTTTCTGTTGTGACTGAGTCATAGATAGGAATCTTTATCAAATTAATTACGTAACACTTTGTTAAATAAAACGAACTACACATTTCAGGAAGTACATCACTGTAAATAACGTTTTATTGATTTAATTCAATAATTCATCATTACACTCTGAATGAAATTTTATTATTAAACTTGCAAACCATTTATGCTCTCGTTTATATTATTATGATTTATTCTGAACACTGTTTTATGTGCATTATATCACAAATTAACCAATCACTGAATTTTATTTCAAAGTATTTTAATTTCATTATTGATCAAGTGAACCTTGGCACGGTCTATTTGTTTTTTGTTTATATTATTTAAATTACCATTAACTTCTCTACAAAAGTAACTACTTAGAAGCACATATTTACATTTATGTATACATAAAGAGAGAGATAATGGTGACACAAATGTGCCCAAAGTACAGAAAAAGAGAAAAGCATAGCTCTTTGTCTAGTCAGTCATGACTGCCACATATTTCTTAATCAATAAAAGACCATAAAAGTATATCTGATATTCTTTTTTTCGCATCATATTAAAAAAAAGTCAGTTTATCTCTATTTCTTAGTAAGTCCTTTCCCTCAGTTTACCCAAATCTGGTTAACTAATTACTGCATACAAAGTGCTTTAATTATCAGCACCTCAATTTTTGTCCAAGTAACCCAAGAGGTAAAAAGGTATCCTTCACTTAAGTACCAACCATTATTGAAGTAAGTGCTTCATTGTCCTCGTTTACTTTAGGGAGGTCAGTTGAAAACATGTTTTAACAAGGTTACCCATAATTTATAATATTACATAGTCGACTTACACTAACCCTGATTTGAAGTTTCTGTATATTATACAGAGGACGACATTTGACGTTGAAAGTGAATTAGTATCCTATAAACCAAACTATGAATCTTTACCACTAATTTCACATCAGTCTCATTTCAGTTTTCAAATTATATTAGCTGTTGTATATGGATATGATGTTTGCAGCTGTTGGTTGTCACTGAAATACTTTTCTAATTACGTTAGCCATATCTCTATTACCGTAAGTTAAAAGATTGTTGGAGGAATTGTATAAAGAAACAAAGGCAACCAACTCAAAGCCTTCAGTAAAATGCAAGCATTTTATTTCGTTTACACTTACCAATAAATTTGTTATATGTCCCTCAAAAAACACTGACACCACCACACGTAACCTCACGACATTTTTACTAACCTCCTTACTGAGTGTTTTAGTTGCTATTGGTCTTCTATACACCTAACATATTGACATAAGAATGAATTGACCATCTTTTTAAGTAAGGAAATACTCGTGACAATAAATCACCTAGAAAGGTTGAGAAACAAAGGTCCTATTGCGAGCTTTCATTCAGATTGTTTTCTTAGAAAGATACTGTCAGCAAATCATTTGAGATAGTAAATAAAAATTTTATTTTTACACTGATATTCACCAGCACTGTTAAATGAATATCCAATCTATGCATACTTCTGAAGCATTAAACCATGTAACGCTAATGACTAACAGGTTAATTTTCAATGTTGTTTTATAAAAATTAATTATTAAAAGCACAATGACTCAATTCGTTTATGAACGTCTAATCCAGTAATCAAAGTAGAGAAAACTTTATGAACTTCTATAGACAACACAAATGAAGACGTAGTATTTCCGATAAGTTATACACGTGATATAACACGCCATCTGAATAACAAAAAAACAACTGATAACGGTTACGAAAGTTTTACTTAGATTGGATTTAAAAATCTGAACCAAGAGATTACAATTCAGCAATCTAGAAAGGGTGCATGGTCCTATCCCTGAAGAAAATATGCAAACTCTGTGGTAGAAAGACTCTTAATAGGATAAATCACCAATCCATTACTTCTTGGTTGATAATAGATAAATTTAAACAAATTTCTAGTTTCAACAAAGAAATTTATTGCAAGTATTTTATTATTCTCTAGACATCCTATATTATAGTTTTTATTCTAAGTAATACATAGCACTACTTACAAATTAGATATAATCGAAAATTGTATCTGAAAACCACCATTTTAATAAACATATTTCACTTATCGATCTCTGATAAAGCGTATCACAAAGTATGTAGTTACCAGTTTCTACACACAAAATTGTATCATATAGACATTAGCTTTAGATGTAAATGCTTATAAGAATACACATCTAGCATCACATACTTTTTTCTTACCAACAATCTGTTTTAGTTTTGTTTCACAGAGATAATATTAGAGAAGTTAAAAACAAGAGTGCATACCAGAATAACTTAGGTCTTATGCTGTGCTTCAACTTATTCTATCATACCGGATAAATATTTACATTTTTACTGATATTTGAAATATATGTGGTGCAGTAGAGTAGCCCGAAGTACTGGTACCTGACAGGATATCAATTTTAAAAACATACATCAGTTGGAATCATTTCTTTTAGTCTGAAATCAGTTTAACAAATTAATCGTGTATGCAAATCGCAAGATGTACTTAACAGTTTTTATAAAATTTCACAACATTTAGTAATACTTAATATTATTAGATATAAATCAAAATATCTTAAGAGTTTAAGTATTTTCAATTCTATTTATTCTTTGGAGAAACCTGAGCAGAAATGGTTAGGGTTTATACAAAATAAACAATATAGGACAGATAACTAGTTCCTTCTTTATTAATTTGAGAAGTACATAAACAAATAGTTCAACAGAATTCATTATATATATATATATATATATATATATATATATATATATATATATATATATATATATATATATAGAGAGAGAGAGAGAGAGAGAGTTTATTTCAGTCCCTCAATTTTCACTGAACTATCATTACTAAAATTAGTAATTATGGTTTCGATACATTATAGTTTGGAATGGGTCGATGACAAATCGCCGAACTAAAATGAATTCTGTTGAACTATTTGTTTATGTACTATATATATATATATATATATATATATATATATATATTGTGCAGAGGAGAATTTGGAAAGTTGAAAATTTAAAATTACTGAACTATGAAACTAATTATAAAGTAGTTTCCTAGATAAAACGAGGATTATCAGAAGTGAGTTTTTGTGGTTATTCATAATAAACCCTTCTATCACCGAAGATCTAACTAGCATACTGGCATTTCATCTTTCAAAAGAACTATTCACACTTTTAAAACAAATTTATCTAAATTAACTAAATCTCATGTCAAAAAACTAGTGTATACTTTCTTAACAGTTTTTCTGCATGTTTCGTCCAAAAAACAAACACTAAGGAGCTGCGATTTCCTTCGAAAAAATCTTTACTGAAATTTAGTTGAATTATGGATCAGAAATGTCTGCTCTAAAATGTTCACTGAATGAATTGTTTTATACTATTATCACCATAGTAGAGCTTCATTCAATACTAGAAATGTTGTTATAGCACGGAATTCTCTTCTTCCTTTGTGAAATATTTCAACAAAATTCTGTTTAAAATCCATTCGATTTTCTACTTACTAAGGGAATATCTTTTAATTGTTTTAAATAGCCTTATCTGCCACCCATCTTTAAGCTCGAAAGTTTTCTACTAGTTCACCTACTATAATTATTTTCCAGTATATATAAGGTATACGAATTCCATTGTATTCATTTTTCGCTTTTTTTTACAAAAGAAAAACAAGCAGGAAAATATTTCATCAACTGAAGTGTTTGTGGTTGATTTTTCTGGCATTCAGCATAGCAGGAATTTTTTAAAACCTTCATAATAGCATATGACTACACACGGTCGGTGGTCATCGTTACTCATCTCAAATAGATTTAAAATAAGATGACTAAGTGCAATACTTGCACAGTTGGAAAATAATTTGTCCATACGTTTGAGCACCCGAACATGGTAACTGTGGTAATACTGTTAACACTGGTATAAAAACTCTAGACAAACATTAATACAGGTATCTAGTCAATTTCACTACATTACTCCAACTATCATATACTGGTCTATGTAACATTAAGAATACTTTTCGCGTATTCACATATTTCTGACTACCAGGTGACCCACCTGTCTAATAATTCGTATTTAGGTCTAAGAATATGAGTTAGCTACATTCCTGTGCATAATGTTACAACCCGTATGTATTACAGAATCTAAAATACTATTGTAATTGTTAAATAAATATATACATATACAAACCCATGAAAATAAAACTCGACTGTGTACTCTAAACACGTAGCTTAGAGACAAATAGAATATTACGTTTTTTTATAAAGAAGACAGTTCACGATTTGAAATATTTGATAAGTAAACAAAGGTTGTTTACTATTTTACCAATATGGTCAACATTTTTGTTATTTTAGTAACCATCATTGTCTTCATCATGTATTAAATTCTTTATCATGTCACCTTTATTCGTACTGACCAGTGAAAATACTAGCAAGTTCACATTATTGGTGTTTCAATAGATGACCTTTTATAACAGATAATCTGTTTACGTAAAGATGAGTAATGATAAATTCTAAACTATTAGTCATATTTTATGAGTATCATCGACATTGGTATTTGTCGATTTCTCCGGTATGTGTCGTTAAAAGTTGAGCTTAATCATTTTGACAGTAAATTTCTACCAAAAATTTGCTCGATTAAATGCTAAATCAATTGGTGCAAAAACAAAATTACGTGATTATATAATGAAGGTGAAAGCTGACAATGACTTGACTACATATACTTTAGATTATCCTAAGTAAGCTATTGAAACTTGACTGTTTCAAAATCAACCAAGTGTCATAATCGAGTCCAATATTACAGACTGTTACTTAAATTAGATACCATCAAGATCCAAAAATATTTACTTTTAATGACAAAAAGATTTCAAAGTTTAGTAACAAAAAAGAGTACAGAACAACTTTGGACTGTACAACAGGAAATCAATGGGAAATACTGGTCCTCAAGAGTTCTAGTTAAAAGTAGATACTTCTTGTTATTTGTAAGCCGGAAAGAACTGATCGGTACTTCCAGAAGGAAGCAAACAGCTTTTACTTGATGCGAAAATGAATAGTAGAATTGCTATATGTGTTCATTTTGTTATTATTATAATATAACTGTTATCACAACTCCAACCAGTTTCTGGTTAGACAAAGTAACTAACTTCAGTTAGTGGATCATAAAAGATCAAAGAGCAGTCGACAAGTGATTCATATCTTGTTTATTAATCTTCGTATTCATGTGCAAATCGTGAAGTTTTGACAGACACAACGAATTCTTGCCCTAATATTCTTATAATATGGTTTACTGGACTTGATGAATAACGCATGATTATTTGTAACGGTAGGTAGTGGTTATATGTATTACTATGAAACCACTGCTTACTAGGATGAAAATTTATCCACCTGACTAACTTTAATTAGAAATGGGCTGTTCATTTTGTATGCTAATTTTAGGTAACACAAAATGAGATTGGAATAAGATGATTAGTTAACTATCAGAAAAACTCTTCCTCCACTTTGTTTTAATAGTTCACTGCAGAAGTTGTTGGTGATCATTTCAAGTATTGGTAATGTTTTCTTTCAGTAAAAAGCACCAATGAGTTAACAAAGTAAGTAATTTTTATGTAATGTCAAATATAAAATATCATACGCACAATTCAAACATACACTACATTAATTGTTTAATAGTCAACCAACTGAGATGGGTATTTATTGAATTGTTCCAATCACTATTTGCTTATGATTGATTCAAATTTTAACAGTCAGCTTAGTTTTGAATGTACAACCTTGATATGTCTGCCTCTGAAAGTTAGTTATGCTAATTTTTCATTGATTACTTTTAATAGGTTTTATGCACAGTGTACATAGAGAGAAATGTGAAGTTATTTCAGACTGAGCTGAGCTCATTTGTTTTGATCAATAAGATGTTTCTATTGGAAACTTAGGCTCTTTCATTTTATTTCAATCAAAACTAGTATGGTAATAGAGAGTCAATGAGTATGACGTTTTTATAAATCGTAGTTTGTAAACCATAGTCACAAACTAGAAATCATAATGTGTATCATTTTATCTTACTACTTTACAAAAATTAATGAATCAAAAATTAGTAAATTAGTAATTAGGAACTTAGTGAGAAAAGAAAGCAATTAACACAAATTTTGTCTTTATTCGCATTGGTTAAATACTTCATTTGCCAGGTACACTTACAAATCGGTTTATCCTTGTTTACAGCTCGTAATAAAATTACTAACTCATTAGTCATAATTCTGATGACATTAACAGAGCTTTCATTAGTAAACAATTCACAAAAGTCTTTCTTCTGCACTAAACTAATGAAATACTGTACTTAGTGTTGGTCGTTTCCATTCTGTTACTTGAAAGTTACGTTTCGTGGAAAACAGTTTCATTAAACATCACATTAATATGAAAATCGGGCGGCCGTAAAGTTCTTTTAAAGTTGAACAAATCTTAATCATTGTGTTTTGACTGGTAAAGTTATTGCATGTAACTGTATAGGTTTTCTAAACGATTGTGACATAAACTGATGCACTTTACACAATTTAAGTACAGTGAATTCTCATGTATGATAATCTGTTATGAAATAATAGTGGAAAGTCAATAAGAATCAATTTCAGTTTATCTAGAATAAAGTGTTTCATTTATTTGGAAACCTCTTAGAGTTTGACAGAATAGAAGAACAGAAATATCATTAAAAACAATATCAGAATTATAAATACCTGGACTAGGATTATATAATCAGTTCATGACTAGGGGGAATGCCCTGGATCAATTATTTGACGACTATTAGCATTCATTGAAACCTTTTTCCAAAGGACTATGTAGATTTACAAAGTTTAATGGTCAGAGGTGCACAACTAAATGTCTATTAGGAGAAACTGAATGTTCAAATATGCTGATCGTAACTATTTTATATGACCTATGGAGTGTCATCTTCAGTAAACCTATTGTGAAGTTATAAGTTAATGAATTTACTCCTGAAAACAAGCGAGTGATATGTGAATACAAAGAGAATAGAATGATTCATGTACGTGTAAAACAAATGTCTATAAAACTGAAGAATTCGAAATCCAATCCAGCAGTTGTTAATAAATTGTAGTGACTAGTTACGTGAAACCAAGTCTGATAAGTAGTTGCCATGATTGGTCATATACATCATATGTAATTAAACAGAAATAAAACCTTGGTTAGTATGTTTCGCTTTTGAATTATAAATACACAGTGTGTCCATTGTGATCTTTTGTTTGACAATATATTTATGTCTTCGGTACACTTCATGTAAAGAGTCTATCATTTTTTACATGGTCCAGAGCCGACATGAAAGAACGCTAGGTTAGTAGATTTCACAATTATTTAGTTGATAACTCTCATCATGTAGCTGAATAGTTTCGAGAAGTGGTTGCAGTTAAGGGTCACTGAACAACTGTCCTAGCTTCGGACCAAGTTGAGTAATAATTTTCCAGTTAATGATATCCCGAAAATTTTATACAATCTACATAAGAAAAATATCTCAACAAAAATTACGCAACATGTTGCTAATACCCTTCAAATGATTATAAATAGATGACGTGTAAATTATTATCCCTCCGTAGTCGGTCCTCTAATGGAAACTCAATAAGTATATTCAGTTCAGGGAATTAGAAATACAGTGGTTAATTTATGATCGCTCTCTTCTTATTTTGATTATCTAGATGTTAACGAACGGATGACTTGTAATCATGCTCATATGGCTGAGCGTTTCGCATATAGATAATATTACGAAATGGTTTTGTGGAAATTAGTTACACTTGTAGGTAGTATTCGTCACAGAGACTTTATTTAGGGTCCTGAAGATTTAAAGGTCTTGAGTTTCATTCCTAAATAGGTTGTAGTTTCATGCTGTTGTACAGTTCTTTATTGGGAAAAAACAACTATCGGATGCTCTCTGGATTCCGATGGTGCCCCGAATGAGATCAGTTTGTAATGAATACTGCCTACGTGCAACTGTTAGCTTAAATTCATTTATATAATCACATATACATACGCAGTCAACTATCAAGTTCCATTAATTTGATACCATGAGTAAAAATTAGTAATATTTCCGGCATGATTTTGGAATTTTATCAAATTATGTTCATTTCAATATCAGTCATACTTTACTAATCGATTAAGTAATACTTATATTAATGCTGATATCACGAATTGATTTGAACCAGACAACCATTGATCACGTGGAAGCACTGGAGAGCTGTTTCGTCCTAGTTTGGGACTCCTCAGCAGTGCGCATCCACGACCCTGGTGGTGATCGAACCCGGGACCCTCTGGCTCCGCGACGAGCGCTTAACCATTGGACCACTGAGCCGGCTTCTAATGGTTGATATTTCTAATTCAGTCGATTCGTGTTACGTTTGCGCGACCTCATCCATTGTCATCGGTAAGTTACTGTCTCACACCCGACACGATTGAACTCCACCGGTCACGTCTTCACACTAGAACTCCAGGAATTACCTCAAGGAGCTAGTCACTAGTGATATCAGCATTAATAAATTAACTATCTCCACAACAACCCCTTAAATGTAACTAATATTTATATCATTAAAGATGTATCATAACACTTAGTGTTTACTATCATAGATCTGTTCACTTACTTTACTGTAGTGATTTTTTCTATTGTATCATTGTCGTTACATACTTCAAACTTTCATTTGGTCACTGACGTAAACACACACACACACATACAAGCATAAACACGATAAATATACATATACTTCAAAAAAGTACAGATTATTTAAACTAAGAACTATTTAGACTACAAAGTGCAATCATTTATGTCATTTTTTTGTATTTATTTTATATACCCTAAATAAATGATATAAGAATAGACAACTGATCATTTGATTTATTATTATTGAACTTGTAAGTGCTTGAATAATCTCAGAAATCAATAGTTAAATGATCAATTTCATTAGTCTTCAATAAATTCATTTGAAAAGTAATTAAATGACATTTATTTAGCGATAAAACTAGTACCATACAAAAGTAGTAAATGGAAAGAGGAGGACTATTTAGAGCTCAGGTGAATGATCTATGTGATATCATTCACCTTGCTGTTTAATTGTGAGTCTCTAACCACCAGTCTAAACTATATCGTCAGTAAATACATTATACAGAGAGTAATCAATACATCTCTGATGGTCTTGTTTGCAAAAAGATGCCTTCGATGATTTATTTGTTTTGATTTATTCTTGCTCTCTTGTTGATCGCCTTTTGGTGTTGACCTAAAACTATTTTTTGCCTGTACTCCATATGAATGCCCTCTCCCTCCTCATAGCAACTTTACCAAAAACTGTCTGAAAAACCTATATATTATCAGAAAATTAATTTTGAAAACCAAAACGACATCATGTGAAAAATATCTCAGAAACCACTACGAGGATTCCGAAACCCTATGGGGTCAATGTTACCGAAGTGAGAAGCATTCATTTCATTTCACTCAAACTGAATGACACCAAAACCAAAAGAATACAAGTACAACAGTATGTACACAGTGAAGCGACCAAATGAGAATATTAATAAATCAGACTATGCAGACAACACTTTACTTTACAAGAACATAAATTATCAGTGAGACAACATTAGTTAAAACTGATTTCAATGAAGGTGGGCTACTATGGACATGAAAAAACACTGAAATTCTGAATCTGGGAAAATTGTAAGAATGACAGAATTTCTAGACGCATAGCATTCATAATAATTGATTGTAAGTAAAAACTTCCACATGGATTCAATGTATCAACTGCGTACAGAAGAAATCAGTCACATGATGAAAGATCAATCATGAAATACAATTTACAAAGATGCAACAACAAATCAAAACAAGTTAACCTTATAAAACGTTTATTTACGTAAGCGGCAATCAGGATTCATGGATTTAACACTTTCAGAATGCTTGAAAATGCTCCCTTCTGTATCAAGTACTCACGAAGGATATTGTTTAGAACGACAGTGTATGCTTAGCGAAGTACCCTAGACCCATATTCCAGATTTTACAGGATCTATGAATTAAGTGTTCATATAAATTTCGTCAGACTTTCAGTATTGTTATGCAAGACTAAACAATTGACCTCACAATTGATTACCATGTTATTTCTTTGTTTACATATATATATATATATATATATATATATATATATATATATATATATATATATTTCTGGTTAACGTTTTTTTCAGCAATGTTATTTTTGAGGGATGAGGTTATTAATTCTAATTCCAACGCTCCTCCTTTGTCCGAACCTGGGACTTGCAGTAACCTTAGGGAGATTCCATGTGGAATTATATATATATATATATATATATATATATATATATATATATATATGAATTATTATGGTGTTGACAAGTAGTTTCTTCGATGCAAACACTTGATGATGTATGTTATGCTATTATACCTAATCGGTTTGTAAATTGCTTGGAACAATGACAGTTTTGTATGAAACAGCACTCATTGAATTATAATACTTATTTCTAAAGCCTTCAGTGCCTGGTTAGACAACACTTGGGAATATAACAAATCTGAGAAGGAAGTTTCTTCTGCCTTTTAGCTGTAGTCCTTTAGAGGAAGAAATGTTAGCTAGCATTTACTTATTTTGCGAAAATACAATACCGTATTAAGTGGGCACTATTTTAAACTTTGAATCATCATAAAATATCTCATATGAATAGTCTATGTTTCACAAAATTCCGACTTTAAAAAAAACTAGTAACAACTGAATTCACTCTAGTTTTATTGTTCGAATCCTAAATCGTACATGCCAATGAAAGCTTAGGTAATCTAACGAAAATTATCGATGTCTCTTAACAAATCAAAATCATATAGTTTATGTTTTGTAGTTACAGACAGTCTGTCATTTAAAGTGATTTAAATTACAAGTGAAAATGTTTCAGGTTATATTAAGTAGACCATAAACCAGGGTAGTGTGTTTAGTAAGCGTCTCATAATTTGGAAGTTATTCACACTTCTAAAATATTAATTTGTTCAACATACTGACATTCATTGCCATCTCATTTATCTCTTATTTCTATTCACTCTGATCATCTTCAATAATATACTACGTTCTACTCAACAGTGTCTTATACCACTTCTATAGAAATTTATGAATGTTTCCATGGATTATTATGTTTAGCCTTGAAATAAAATGGCGCAGTATTGTTCAGTTACATTTCCTTATCATTTATGTAATTGTGCTTTCTTATCAGAAATCACTTTGAAATAATATGCAAATTAACTGAACAATCAATTTCTCTTCGTTTTCAGGTTGAAAATAAAGCATGATACTACTATAAAAGTATATATTTAGTCTAATATCATAGAATATAACAATTTGCTACTTACAAAAACAACATACAGAGTGTATAACAAATTATATATATATATATATATATATATATATATATATATATATATATATAGGCTACTTTTTAATTTTATCAAAAGGTAGTCAGTATACTGTCATCGTTTTAAATGATGAAACTATTCAGGTTCATTTTATCATCGTTAAGATTTTTGTCCTGAAAAGCAATACTCATCTTGTAATGATTATTAGTGTTGAGGTTAAACTGAAATATAATTAAATTATTATTATTGCTATCAGTGTCATTAAAATGAATTTGTCAAAGGTACTGAATAAATCAAGTCATGAATAGTCTTCTATTATTCGTATTAATTTTTCTTCTCAAAATTTGGTTACGTATCTTAATTGTTTTCTCAATAGTGAAACAATGGTGACTAACGAATACATAAACCATGGAATGAATTTTATCTGAATAGCTAAGTGATAGTGTTTTTATTCAAAATAGTTAGCTCATCTAAGTAAATATCTGACTGATGTGAATAAAGACGAAACTTTGTCAGATATGAGAATTGATTTTAATCCAGTTACCTTTTATTCGTTTCTCTAATTGTATTTCATCCAAATACTACAATTGTATATAAATTCATACTAATCAGAAACTGGAAATGAGCTAATTTCTGGGGCACGAACTAATAAATTATGCGTTGAACACATAATAGGCATAATTTATGCATGCAATGATTGAATTATCAATAATTATATTCCAATATAACCAACAGCTATATTAGTTCATAATAGTTTATTACATATGGCAATGGTAACATAAATAGCTATCAATAATAACAATCGAAATCGATTATTTGTGCATAAAAGTTAGTTAATGAATGTTAATGATTTTGTTTTCATGTAAACTGTAATAAGTGTAAAACACCAAATATTCTATTGATCAGAATCACGCTGAATTATCTAAAAACAAATATGTGAACTACTGGATTCTTGACTAAGAGTTTAAAGACTTTATTGTCTCATGTTCAGTTTCGTACAGGATCAATAGTTGAACAATGATAAAAGTTGAATACTATTAAAGAAATATTTGTTCTGATTTTCAATAGTTTACTGAGTGACATGTCTTTGAAAAATTGCCTTCAAAATGTACAAAACTTTCTACAAAACAACCTGACTTATCGAATTAAATATGATAACTGTGTTCTGAAAGTAGACCAAAGTATTTTAATTTAATTTTTATGTCTACAGCCAATTATTAGAGTCGAAGCATGGAAAATATTGAACAGATTATACTTGTTTAATCTATGGACTGCTCAACATAAGAAATTCCAGGCTATTCCATAAGTTTGGAAACACTGATATAGAGCACTCGGACAGATAATTTACTGTGGAAATCTTGCAGAATAAGAATGTAATCAGTATTATTGAAGCCCTCTGTAATATTGTCTAGATAATTTCCATAAATTAGAGAACATAATTTAAATTTGTGGAAAACATATTGCATGAAGACATAAATTTTGGTGAAATGAATAAACCAAAGGCATCTATGTACTTTGTTATCATACATTGTTCCTAAGCCATACAGCGTAAATTTTTGTGAAGATTTTATTGCTATTAAAGCCCATCTTTTCTCACTTGTTAAACCATCTGATGTTCTTCGTTGAAAACATTTTTAAATGTATGACTCTCGTTTAAAAATTATCTAGTCACTCACTAACATTTAGAGGAATAGAAATAATACAGGATTTATTGTATAGTTTGCTCATTGTATTAAATTCCAATTTATTAGCTTTTCAAGCTGTCCTACATTATAGGACCTGTTTCATTTAGTATAAAATAGTTTACTCCATTTCATTGTTAATTGTCCTAAGGTTCCCAGTTTTTATTTAATATACATGATAGGTACATGAAAACATTGAAAATTATTTTGAACTTACTGCAGTAACTAGTTAGATTTTAAGCTTAGTTCGGTTGACCTATAATAATGGCAAAAATTAGTATGAGTCTCACTTCAAACAAAAAAGACACGAATAAATTCTAAGCCATTACGACTCTATATACCGTATATTCTTGATATTTTTGTCCCATAATAAGAATTTCCACCTCGTTTACTTTGCAGTTTTGTAGTATAGGATCATTTGTAAGATATCATGTTCGTTGTGATTGGTAAGTGATTGATCAGTAATCAAAGTAGGCTATCTAAGGCCATATGTGAACAATCTACAAGATAGAAATCAGAATAGCTGCCATGTGTCCAAGCTCAGGTCTTTCATTTTTGAACCTCTAGTGAGAGTTCAGCCGAGTACAGTAAGTTCCAAATATGTGAGTTGACGCGGTAAATATTCTTATTGAATCAATAATCCCTATTAAGAAGCGTAACAAATATTTCTGAAAATGAATGTCATTTCTTTCTTTTCATTTTCAAGCATTATATTGTTGTATTTATATGATACAATTAGTCTGACGAACAAGCTTTATACGTTAATATCCACTGCCTGTAATTAGTGGAAATCATAAAGTGCAGCTCGTAATAAAGTGAAATGTGAATTATTAATAAACAAATGAATCATTAAACTGGCTACAGAAAGATAGTATTTATGAAAATAAAAGGTTAGGAACTCAACTACAAAATAGGGACTTTTGTGTGTTATACTTATTCAGCACAAATTTGTCTTGGTTGAGTACCACTGAAAATTAGAGCGCAGGATAACTGTGATATGTCATAATTAATAGATCGCATCTATATTGAGAGTAGACAGTCATTGCCAGTTGTACTAAGTGATCGTCACGCTATATTACAAGTTTATTGAAGTGAAAATGCTGTCACTCTACTCAAGAGAGAATGGAATGTGTTCCCAGGATTCTACTTACCAGCCACAATCCAACTTTAATATGTAGGAAATGTATCAACAATAATTCCACCAATGTGACACTAATTTCAATAACTTCATGTTTTATAACTAACGAATTACATTTGAACCATTAATTATATTATTGATCTGATTAGGTTCACTTATCAAAAGAAACAAAGATTCCTGCATTTAAATGTTTTGTATGATTCGGACTGTTTTATCAATTGGTTACAGTAGAAAAGAAAATCTAGATAGATAATTTTCAATGACTCACACTTGACCCTAATAAAATTTCTGGTGACTGTGACCTCATTTAACACATAATCGAAAGAAGAAAATAAATTGTTTACAAATATTTGCATGTTTATGCGTGTACAAACTTGCATTGAAATAGATACAATATCATGATAAGAATGTAGTGTGAAAATGCCGAGGCATAAGAATGATCTAAATAATCATATACATGAAAATGGTAGTGGGGGGGGGGCGGAAGGAGTACTCTCTATATCTTTTTTATTTCAAATGAAAGTTGATTCTTTGTTTGGTACTTAAATAGATGTTAGAATTTGTAATTAAACAAACATACATTACCACTATAGGAAGGTTTATGAAAATTACAAAATTCTGTAATTTACATCCTTGACCAAAGTTGATTGAAGTTATAAGCGTGAACAATTGGATGATGATTTAGTAGTTTGGAGACTAAGCGCTAGCTGTGTGGTATGAAGGTTCTGAGTTCTTTCCCTAGTATAGGTCGCAGATACCCGCTTCTGAGGAGTCATATACTAAAATGAAACAGGCCATCCAGTTCCCAACTAGTTTCCAGTGGTTTTCTATCTAGAGTCAGTTAATGATGAAAAATACAAAAAGTACAAATTTCATTCATTTTACTACTGGTTGATCAATGAGTCGAGTTGACCTGAATAAATCTTTTAGAATTACTTATCGAGTTTCACCAACGAAACAGCTATCAGGTCTCTGTCAACGCTATTGGAACCCACATTTATAAACTAGATATTTGCATTCAGAAGAAGTTTGTACAACCTCTCGTTCTACTCTGATCGTCAACATAGGCCATACCAAGGCAGGAGTTATTTAAATCATTTTCCCCAATTCTTCCTCGCCAAAGTTGGAATGGACAACACTGGATGTGAAGACATCGTGGGACGACTGGGACTGGGATAAAGAAATGAGAATGGTGTAATATTTACAAATCTATGTGTATTCAACAAAATGGTTATAACTGGTACAATATTCCCCCACAAACGCATACACAAGGGTACATGGGTCTCACAGGATCATACTACAGGGAATTAAATAGATCATATATACATCGATAAAAATTTAGAAGATCAATGGAAGATGTGAGAACCAGGAGAGGAGCTGACATAGCTTCAGATCATCACCTGCTGGTTGCCAAAATGAAACTGAAGCTAAAGAAGCAATGAATAACTGGAGTAACAGCATTACAACGGTCCAATACAGCCTTTCTTCGAGATAATGACAAACTCATGAAATTCAAAATAACTCTCAACAACAGGTTTCAAGTCTTACAAGATCTGCAGAAGGAAGAAAAAACCACTGTGAAGGATGACTGGAAAGGAATCAAAGAGGCCTTAACTTCAACTTGTCATGAGGCTCTGGGCAGCAAGCAACACCATTATAATGAATGGATTTCCACTGAGACCCTGAGCAAAATTCAACAAAGGAGGAACAAGAAGGCAGAAATCAACAACAGCCGAACTAGAGCAGAAAAGATCAAGGCACAAAATGAATACACAGAAGCAAATAAACAAGTAAAGAAGAGCATTAGAGCCGACAAACGGAAGTACATCGAAGACATTACAACGACAGCGGAAAAGCTGCAAGAGAAGGAAATATGAAACAGCTATATGACACAACTAAGAAACTGGCAGGGAAATATAGTAAATCAGAGCGACCGATTAAGAACAAAGAAGGCAAGCTAATCACCGAGATTCAAGAACAAAGGAACAGATGGGTAGAACACTTTGATGAGCTCTTGAATAGACCAGCTCCACCGAACCCACCAGACATCGAAGCAGCATCTACAGACCTCCCGATAGATGTCAATCCACCAACGATGGAAGAAATCAAGATAGCCAACAGACAGATCAAAAGTGGGAAAGCAGCAGGACCTGACAATATACCAGCCGAAGCACTCTAAGTCAGATATAGACATAACGGCGAGAATGCTCGATCTTTTATTCAGGAGGATCTGGGAGGACGGACAAGTTCCGGCAGACTGTAAAGAAGGGCACCTTATCAAGACACCGAAGAAAGGAGATTTGAGCAAATGTGAAAATTACAGAGGGATTACACTATTGTCAGTACCAGGGAAAGTCTTCAACAGAGTGTTGCTGAACAGAATGAAAGATTCCGTGGATACTCAACTTCGAGATCTACAAGTTGGTTTCCGTAAGGATCGGTCGTGCATAGACCGAATCGCAACACTACGGATCATCGTTGAACAATCAGTTGAATGAAACTCATCACTGCACATCAACTTCATTGACTGAGGAGACGTTTGACAGTGTAGACTGGAGAACACTATGGAAACTTCTTCGACACTACGGTATACCAGGGAAACTCGTCAACATCATCCGGAATTCTTGCGACGGACTACATTGCGCCAACGTTCATGGAGGACAGCTGACAGATGCATTCCCAGTGAGGACCGGTGTCAAACAAGGCTGTCTGCTCTTGCCTTTCCTCTTCTTTCTAGTGGTTGATTGGATCATGAAGACCTCTACATCTGAGGAGATGAAGGGAATTCAATGGACAAGTAGGATGGGACTAGATGATTTGGACTTCGCGGATGATCTAGCTCCTCTAGCCCATACACATCAACAAATGCAAATGAAGACAACCAACGTAGCAGCAACCTAAGCATCAGTAGGTCTGAACATACATAAGGGAAAGAGCAAGATCCTCAAATTCAACACAGAGAGCATCGATCCAATTGAATTTGATGGAGGAACTCTGGAAGAAGTGGATACCTTCATGTACCTGGGAAGCATCATCGATCAAAAAGGAGAATCCGATTTAAATATAAGGGCAAGGATTGGAAAAGCAAGGGCAGTATTATTACAGTTGAAAAACATATGGGACTCCAAACAACTGTCAACCAACCTCAAAGTCGAACTCTTCACTTCGAACGTCAAGACAGTTTTGCTGTATGGAGCTGAAACGTGGAGAACTACTTCAAACATCATCAGGAAGGTACAGGTATTTATTAACAACTGTCTTCGCAAGAAACTGAATGTCCATTGGCCGGAAACCATCAGCAACAGCCTACTATGGGAGATAACAAACTAACTTCCATCTGAAGATGAAATTAGGAAAATAATTTTGTTGATATACGGAAAAGAGAAAGGCCAAAGAACACACTGCATCGGGAATTGGAAGCAGACATTATAAGGATGAACAGCAACTGAAAAGGATTGCTGATGGGCAAAGTTCAATGACGAATACTGATGAGCGACCTATGCCCCTCTGTGAGGGGTAACTGGCGTATGTAAGTAAGTAACTCTTCCTAATTTTTCAAATCATATATCATTGTGCTCTTATATTGTCTTAATAGTCGTCTCTTCATTATCAAGTAGCTATTATTAAAATAGCTTGCTAATTCTATTATTACTTTACATTTGACTTATCACAAAATCTCCTTTGACGAAATTTTTCTACATTTTCTTTTTGCGAAATGAATAACTGTATCAAAAGTTAACGTCCTATATGAACAATTTACTATTATAGTTATCAATATTTTTGTGAGTTTCCATTAATTATGATATACCACTATGTAAACGCTGGTAAATCTGTTCAGATTAAGAAAAAGTGCCACAAGTGTAGCCGCTGGACTGCTGTCACCTAATAGTCTAATTCTACTTGATTCAGCTGAGAAGGCCGTGGTGGCCAGGCTTTCCTATTCCTTCAATACTTGTTGCATAAGAGACAGTTATACCAGCGAAGATTATATTTAAGAGTATAAAAAGACAGTTACATAAACTGGAATGTTACTACACTACACCAAACTCTGTGTTCACTTCGAATCTCGTTCGTACACATAAACGATGTCGGGCCTGATTAGTTGGCATAATTCACTCAACGTCTATTGACCAATACGTATAGTGTAACTTCGTTGGGTTTTAGTGCCTTCACAATAACCCCATACATCGACTGGTTTCAAGTATAATTAACACTTAATTACTTTTTCTAAAATTTAACTAATTAATACCGATGAATAAAAGGAAATTGTTACTTGTTTCTGTTGAAATCGTATGAAAAGTCCTTGATTAGATAATAAAATGAAGAAATACTGAAAAGTAATCAATATGTCTATGTCGAAATTGTAACTTTGAACAGACATTATTAACATTAGGTTTCATGTATATTATGAATTTACATCCATTTAACATGCTATTGAAAATTGGGAGCACTAAATAACCGCTTCGACTCGGGTTGAGTCATATCACCATCTAAATATAGAGGTTTTGTGCAGTGTACTTTCTTATAAACTACTAAAACGGAACCTAGCAGTCTCCTTTTTGACTTAAAAGGAATTCTGATACATTTCATTTAGGTAGTAATATTCCGAACATTCAAAAACATTTATAATTTTTAATCGGACTGAAAAAACCTTTGGTAGTTTAGCAATTTTTAACTAGTGTTAGATTAGTTGTAGCCTTGAAATTCTAGTGTGAAACAGCTATAACATTTAGTAATAGAGAAATTCGAGCTAAGAATAAACATAAACTAGTTATTCTTTGGTAAAAATTATAATCCCACATTTATTTATACACGGTTAAAGATTTCAAGAGTATTCAATTTTCCCACATTTTATTTAAAGCCGTTATAGTATCTTTTCCCTGCCATTATTAAGCGAGAATATATATTGTTTTCTTCGTGACATCAAATATTTGTAAGTCGTCACTACTATTTTCACAGATTCACTACTCAGATGATGTCACGGTACATTAGTTTGTTACAGAAGGTGGTATGATATAGAATCCATGGTAGTAAAATTAAGTGATAGTTTTAGTGAAACTAATGTTCACGCTAGTATTCCGGTCAGTTTTACGAATTTACTAACTTTAACATATAGGTCATCACTGCCGCTTGTTTAAAAAAGACAAACACAATAAACAAAATCAGAAGTCACGAACTAGTATTAATTCACCAGATTCACGTCTGCTACTTCCGATTTATAATGTTTAGATATTACATTGACAGTAAAATATTCCTTCAAGTGAACTCACTAATTTAGACATTGACAGTAGATAACTTCATATGGAGTATTATTGAAGTTGGATTGTGACTGGCAAGTGGAATCCAGGATGTGTGTTTCTTCCTATTTGGGACTCCTCTGTTGGATGTACTTGCATCCTAATGTTAATGTTTACAGTGGAAGACTGACCAGCTTCAGTCTATAACAAATCAATGAGAATATATAAATTCATCCTTATTAATATAGAGCAATTCGTTATTTAACTGAACCTAGCTTCTGAGTGTGACACGTTTCTTTAATGTTAATGATCACATGGGCTCGTTGCGCATAGAAAAACACTAAACTATACACAAAGACTATTCACAAGAAATAATAGCAAAATGTCTAGTCGATTGACATTTCACAATGACAGTTGACTTTTCTGAAGTGATTCCAGACAGAAACACTTATACTATCTGTGTGATATATACTCATTCTTGAAAGAAAGTTCTCAGTTTATAAAACAAATAAATGTAGCAAACAGTTCGTTGCATTTTAGTAATGTCGATCAAAAATCTGGTGTGCACTGTCTAATGACTTTAGAAACCTGTGTGTGTATTTACTTTACTGACCAGTACTATCAATATGCATAATGTAAGTTAGACGAATGTATGTACCTTTCACACTAATTTTTGATTTCAACATGAACCATTTTGTTAATGTTTGGTGGCCGTATTTATTCTTCCCTGTTATATGTAAGAATGTAATTTGTATTTTAGTGTTCATGTTGATGCTAGTAAGATGCCGTCTAGGCAGTTTTATGTTACTTCTTTGAGAAGAAACGATAGACCTATTACATACACTGTTTAGTTTACTAGATTCATTAACCAGCTTGTAGGAACACTTTCACATGTACATATAAATAAATATTGTTTTTAATCGACCGATAATCAATTTCAATTCATTACAAGCTTTATCTGACAATGGCATCCAAGAGACTATACAATTCTCAAATGTATTATTCTATAGAAAACCGTCCGTTTGTTCTATGTATAGATCGTCCTGATGGCTATCAAAATACGATAACTAATCATCATAACAGAGTTAGCTGATACTTATTTCCTACGTTAGATGGAACATCAACTATGTGCATGAAATTTAACTGGAAAAGTTTATGAATTTTGGATGAGGGAATTATTGGAATTTAAAATCCATAATGAATGATATCGTTAATAACATTGTTTTTAAACATGTGTAGTCAATAATTTTAGTATTGTTAACTTATTATTATATTTAGTATCTAGCTAGCAACGTAATACGAGATGCACGTTTCGTTTTCTTTGAGGCTCACCAAATAAATGCATCTGTATCAAAGTGCTGAACTTCAGTAAGTATGAAGGTATTAGTATTTGTTCTTTACAGTCTTCATTATAAACAGCGGGTAATTACATACCAATATTAATGTTAACCTCTGTGAATACTCTGCATAACTGTAATCAATACTGATAACACTAAACGAAATAGAATAATCCTTTTTGGTATCGTTATCAGTCCTAATCAAATTCCGTCATGTTATCCGATACAAATGGTATGTAACTAGTAAAATTCATTTCACAATATATTGTATAAAAGAAAATCATCACATTAGTTGTTTCGATAACTCTTAAGTTCACTAGGTACTAATTAGGAAGTCTGAAGGGTAGAGTAAACAAACATAACTAATGGTTTCATTCGAAATAACAATAAGGAGTGGGAGGTGAACGAAGACAAGGTAAGAAAAATAAAGTACTAACAAGATTGAATGATTAAAACTCTTCTCAAGTCCAGACAAAAATATAAAAAAGAATAAGGGTCAACCAGTCTCTATATTTTATTTAATTTTAACAAAACAATAACAACAAATGATAAGTTAAATTTCATCCAGCTTTCTTTTGATTAATGTTAGTTTATCATAGTTTTTCTTCTTTCCGTTCAGTGCAAGCTTTATTATTTGTAAAGAGATTCCTACAGTTTCATAACAGATTTCGTGTTAGGTGGATAAAAGTAACCGGGAAAAAAACCTGTTTCACCCAGTTTTCGTGCTAATCAACAATCGTCAGCAAGACCTATCTACAATCTTGATGGAAGTGATGTATTTACATTAACCAATCACTGAATAGTGGTGAATTTGATGTTTGTCTAGTCATTTAGTGCCAATCGAATTCTGGTAACCAAGTTGTAATTTGGTGATTGATCTACGTAGCTTGATTCAATGAATTAACATAAGCGCTGCTTCCTTAATATATTATATGAAAACTTCTATTTTAAGAGCATGGATTTCTAATTAGATTAGCTTTTACAACTTTTTTATCGCATAGAATATGTGCTAAATACAGAATAGTGGGGCTTTTATACTTTCTCTCACATGCATGAATTCTAATGTAGCGGTATATCGTTCTACCAAAAGATATTTTAAGTGAACGATGTAAATGAAGAGGGTGGTCTATATCTGTTTGGATTGTACTAATGAGTTGTTTGGAGGATTCCAAATGTCCCTCTATAACCGTGTTCGTAATAACATAGAACCTTTCACCACACACTCTAATAACAGCTTTAAATATTACACGCAACACTATGTAGCTTTTTCTCAATAGTCTGAGGAAAAATAATTGAGAACAGTATAAAATAATAGGTAATATGCAAGAGTTAACAGATTGCAATAATAAGCTTTTAATGATATCAAAACTACGTATCCGCTTTATACAACATATTAAAAAAGAACTTTCTTTGATAACAGCAAAACATGAGAAGACCAAGATCAGAAGTAAAAGTTACACTAAGATATATGACATTTAACGTAGCCTTAATTACAGAATCCACAAGTGTACAAACAACATGCGAATTCACAAGGGCATTTAGGTCTTTTTTTCTGTATTAAACCAAAACTGACTATTTGACGTTTGGAGAAATTAAGTGTAAGACATTCAAAACTAGACCATCGTTTAATACTCGGTAAGAAACCATTCAGCAATATAGGTCTAGGAATAAAGGCCGAAGTGTAGTCGAGAAACGCACTTCTGATATCCTTCTCATTCTCTTCTAAACTAAGCACAATATTATGATGTTAAACAACTGTTGCATTCAATGTGCTTCCATCGCATCTGTATGCAAACCGATATGAGCCAATATGTCCTTTCTATGCAGGTTGCAGCTTACGTAGTAAAAGTTTTTCCGTAATCTTCAGGAAAAGGTACTGACCGTCATCAGAGGTTACTTACTCCACATGGTATCATAGTCAAGTGTTAAATGCTTATAACTAGATAGAATATTTTCATTACATAATAAGTTTTATTCATAAAATAAAACCAAACAATATAAAATGAAACCTAGAATGTGTAAGTTAAAGAAATTGACGGGTCAATGGGCGTTATAAATGTTTCAATTACAAGTCGCACACAGAAATATAATAGTGACCATCAGTGAAACTCACTACACATGTTTCAATATATTTCAATTCTATTTATCGTGCTATAAAGTTATAGTAACCACTCCCCACCCTCGTTAAACAAATATTCACTTCTGATAAGATAGGTGAGAGGCTAGAAGCTTCGAAGGAACATTACTACTTACTGATTCGTGATTACATTCCGTTTATAAAGTTCACATTAGACAACGTTCTTCATGAAATCCAACTCTTTTCAATGCCATAAACAACCGAGCTGCAACCATAATTAATACTGAAACAATCGTACAATCAATCAGTGTTACGAAACCATTTGATAATTTATTTTTACAAACTGAACAACTTAAGTAATTAGGATGAATTTATATCTTCCCGTGGATTAGTAATGAACTGAAACAGGTCAGCCCCTGTTATTATATGTGCATCATGAGCGAAGCTATTATTCACAAGTAATGTTTAGGTTAGATTGTGACTGGCAAGCGGAATTCCGGACGCCCGTTTCCTCTTTAGGTTTTGGTTATAATAGCCGAAATCGATTATTTATGTTTTTATTAATTTACTGACTAATAAAATATTTGTCTATGTATTCGTTTATTTATTCATGTAGGCATTTTAAAGCATGAATGTACTTTCATCGTGACATTAATATTTAGGCCATTGGTCAGTTTTATTAATTCAGTTTCGTATTCGGAAAACAACTAAACGAAACATGAATGCCATAACTTCAGTAAACGATGAACTATTAGATGAAATAATATTCAAAAATAGAAATCGGTCAGACAAAAGAATGCTTGACTGCTTAAGTATTAAGTACCTACTGTTTCATTAAAAGTATGAAACGTAAAGAATTACATTAATGTATAAATTAATGAATGATCGCCTAATTTATATGGTACTCCAAATTACAAAGCTCAGTAGGTACGGTTATCTACCACATTTAGTTACCACTAGGAGAGGTAAGACAAAAACGTAATGTTTATTATCCAATGATAATAAAAGATCCGGTGCAAGTGCTTGTGGATCGTTAAACGTATGTTTACTAAAAATAATAGTGGAATTTTGCAAAATAAGGCAGAAATCTTAGTTTAGTTGTTCAGTGGGATACTAGATGCTTTAATCTCAACGTTTCATTTTCAAGGTTGACTGATGTTCTTAATCCATGTTTACATTAGGCAGTTGGAAGAAATTACCATAGTGAACAGTCTTCCTCGTATACAAATAAATTCAGTCTTCATTTATCTAACAATTTTATGTAAGAAAGGTGATAAAAGATACAGTAATTTCTCTCTATTACATTTTAGACCGAATAGGACGAAGTGGTTCAAATGGATCCCACTACTAATCACAATCTAGTCATTCATTTAGGGCGCACACGTGCCGATAAAAATCGATCTACCAAAGTTTTGAATGTCAACAATGAAAAAATACAAAATTCTACGAATTTTATCAGTTAGTTATGATGTCTCACAATAAATATTTGATTGAAAACATGTTATAGTGATATGAAAATAAATAATCACAGTAGAATAATTTCATTTCTTTAGAAGTAAGAACAACAGCACGTGATTGAGATTGGAATCATACGTTTTTTCAGGCCCAGCATAATTATGAATAGATTAGAGATACTTGATATAGATTAATTTATAAATTGAGACGATTAATGTGGAGTATGATGTTATTCTTATGATTAGAGGTATTGATTTCCCCCTCACTGTATAAGTACCACATCAATGAAAATTGAGTGATGAATAGAAGTATCAGTATCTGAATCCGGTAAATTGAATACGTTGTAAATTATATATATATATATATATATATATATATATATATATATATATATATATATATATATATATATATATATATATCACTAGAGTGATATGTTTTCGGCAGTGATAGCCAAGTTACGGTTTGTAAAATTAAGGATGATAGTGCAACTTCTGCATGACTTGATTTTGATAACTACGAACCTCGGTACAGTTGAACTAATAGCAATCACAGATGATATGAGTCGACATTGGGTACCAATTCTTCCTTTCCTTTCTAATCCCTTAAAAGTCATCTTGTTAAAAAGATTTTGTGGTTGAAATTAAAGATCATTTAATCATACACATTTACAGACTAAGTGAATCATAGTATTTTTTATTTATTGACTGAATAAACTTCATAGAAAACTAATATGAATTATTACTTTACTTGATGAGGGAAAAATTACATTTGAATTCATTAATACAATTAAACTGTTACCAAATTTTACACTAACATATTTCTCAGTTTAGATGAACATAATTCACAAGTTGTATTATTTTAAAGTAATGAAAGATTAACAATTAAGCCTGAATAAAATCAGTACACTTGGTTTTATGCTTGATTTAAGTCGTAATTATATTTTGGGGATTTGATATCAATAACTGACGGTACTGTGAATTTCGTTTTTCTTCATATTATATTGTTTCAGTTAGTTAAGTTGGTAGTATTAGATTACTCCATGTGATAAACGTCTATTCTATGGAATATGATACGGAATACTTAGTTTGTTCATCGAAACTTCCTTGATACGATGTGCTAAAAAATTAATTCATTAAATGTAGTATTCGGTTAGTTTACAAAATTATTTTAAATGTACTGCAAGCCTAAACAAGACAGTAGGGAGTATTTAAATACATATTTTCCTTTTTATGAGGATGTGCCAATTAAGTACGTTTGCATCTTGTAAGAAGCTTACTCATCGATAGACAGTGTTGTTCATAGCTGTAAATACGGATACTAACTTGCCATGGCTAGTTGTAGAATCGAACTACTTGATAATGAATGAATATCGTAACTGACAAACAGACCGTTATTCCATTCTTGGTTGTCATGAAAATTCTTACTAATTTTCCGAAGTCATTACTAGTAAAGAACTAGCTCATAGCCAAGAGAAGTGTTTTCTTTGAAGATACTCTTCATTATGATCTGGAAACAAATGTAAACCAGATAGTATTCAAAAAATCTTATTCTTGATCTGGAGATCTACAAAAATGAACATGCATTAGATCATTGATTATGGTAGTGAAAACTGGCCAGCGGATTAGAATGGAAAATGAACTTTGTACTGGAGCATACCACGTATTGTTACGAGTCAGTGACCGTACTAATCATGATAATTAAATTAAGTCAGTAAAGGTTGATGTGCTATGGGAGGTTTCGAAGGATTTCTTGCTGTATGAATTTTACTGTTTATCAATGAACGGATTAAATAGTCAGTATTGGAAGCAGCCTTTCACTAGTTATTTAAAGTACTTTGTACTATTGATTGACACTAATAAAAGCATACAAAAAATGCCTACATGGGACAAAGCAGTCAAAACACCACTTGGTTTTAACGCTAACCAAGTTCAGAAGTGCGCTCACATATTTACACAAACCCCACAAAAACCCCCCAACTTGATCAGATTGTCGCTATTATTACAATAAGTAATCGCCTTGATTACACTCCAATTTTAACAAGTAGCTTCATGCAACCAATCAAATAAAAGTATCAAAATAAGAAACTAACTTCACTTTAGTTCATATGCACAACCTTAGGGGCGAGTAGAAAAATGTGTCCGAGATGATTATGATAAAACTTTCAAGAATGTTTGTTAGGGGGGATGACTTTTCACTTAATATATTAGCCAAGTGAAGAATAAATAAATGACATTGAGGGTTAGAGAGTTCATTGAATGACTTATTAGCCAATCAAAAAGGTCGAGATATGTCTGGATATCTCACTCTTGGTCTATGGGCCATTAAACTCTGCATGTTTTACCATTTTTCTTGTCCAATCAAAGATCGGGTCAGACCCCAGTGAGACCGCTATCGGCATAGACACTTATCTGCCTTTTTCATGTGGACGAAGTCTGGGTTTAGCTACATTTGGCAAGATTTTTGTTTTCAATCTGCAGTTAGTCATTCATATCAAATTATTCCGAGGATATTTGTTGACTTTGTACTCCCATGCTGTGAGTCAAAACACTTAAATTACTTAGATTATAATAACTCATGTTAATGTTTTTGTTAGCAAATTTATTGGATTAGCTATCATCATTTTAAGAAGTCACTTTTTTCTCGTCGTGCAAACACCAGGACTTACGATTATATGATTAACTTGTTAATGTTTTTGCCAATATTAAGCTATTCGTAATATGACCTTGAATCTACTTCAACCACAATCACAAAACATTGGCTCTCGAAGCATACTTTTTCTTGAAGTTACGGAATTATCGCTGCTTCCATTCTAAATGAAACCAATATTCCATATATACACCACGATCTCATAACTCACTTCGGATGCCTCACTAATCGGGCACTATAGTTCTGTCAGACTTATTCCCATAGAAATCAAATTTGAACTAAAACAATCTAATTTAATCAGGCTACTGAAAATATGGATCTTAATGAAATTGTTCCTACTACTCTAAGTTTTTTGAGTATTGGTATTAGATGTTTACAAAGTTTTAGCTCCGTATGTCCGGAATCTGGCAAATAAATACATTTGAATGGTTCTTAAGCACAATAACTGTGACTTGCAGACGCTACTCAGTTATCTGCAATGAAGAGCATGATCTGTACATTTTTTACTTTATTTGGAAACTAGTGATAGAGCTTAAACTATACATGACATAGTTATCTATGATATTTGAGATTAGTGAAAATACTCGTTAATGGTTATTATACCTAGGTCACATAAATGTCTTATAGTTATCCGTTGTAATAGAAAGGTAAAATGCTCCCGGAAGGAAAGCTTACCGTGATTATATAAAAGAAAGCTCGGTTGTTGATTATGTTTTAGCCACTTTTTGATTGGAGTTTTAAAAATACTGGATCGGTAGCTCGGTGGTTAAAGCACCTGATTTTTAACATTTTGTTCGGTAATTTTGATACATTTCACAAATGATTAGTATACATTCTTCACAAAAGTTGTGGCTTAAATCTGAATACATGGACCTGTACTTTGTTATTAGAGTTAAATTAATTCAGTCAGTTACAACATAGAACTTTGTACATGCGTACATCAGTTCAAGTTGCCATGCCTCAATTAGCAGATAAAGATTAAATTGTCGGACCAAATCCCAAAGTAGGGGAGGTAGTAACAGAGTAAGTACTAACGGGAAGGCATAGAGATCATAGATAAGATTTGAGATAAAAAGTGATTCAGTAAAGAGAAAATTATAATAAGCTCAAAAATTAGAATTTGGAGGAAGACAAGGAGTGGATGCACCTGCGCCATTGCAATCGATTTTGAGCCATATCACCTAAAGTCTCTAACCATTTGTTACGATCATCGTGTGGGCCCCAACCAGGTAGTCTACATCTATTAACATGGCTCAGTCCAATCGTCAATGACTTCATGGATTGGTGCCATGTTTTCGTTTGGCCACCCCTAGCTTTCTTCCAGCCTACTCCTACACCAGACAACATTGCTCGTTTCGGTAGACGGTGGTCAGGCATACGCAACACATGTCCTAACCACCTCAGCCGGTGAAGATTCACTACTTCATCAATAGACTTACCGTATTTCCCTAGTACTCTATTCCTAACCCATGCATTGCTTACTCGGTTGTCCCAGTAAACACGACCAATGTTTCGTAAACATCTATGATCAAATACTAGGAGCCTACGAATATCCTCTATCCTTAATGGCCATGTTTCACATCCATAAAGTAAAACGGATCTGACTGCTGCACAATAAACGCGTCCTTTTGTCACTAAACGAATGTCTCGCCTACGCCACAAGTGACGCAGGTTGGCAAAAGCCGATCGGGCCTTATGTATACGGGCCGAGATTTCATCGGATACCAGACCGTTAGGACTGATGAGTTAAATTAATTAAAATTTTTAGTTAGGTCTGATTTGTCTCTGAGGTTTTCTCAAACCACTATATTATCCTATTCTATGCCTCAGCTCTTAAAGTTTCATATTTTCGCAGTCGTTATGTAGGAACTGTACAGCTGCTTACAGTAACATGTTACTACTTAAGTCTCTAAGAGCAAGCTACAAGCTTTCATAAACTTAAATTTCACACACAATAAGACTTGTCAGTCATCTTACTTGATTTGCACGAATGTGTAAGTGCACCATTACGTAAAATGTCGATTAAAAGTTTGCTATTGAGCTACTCAGATATTGTTATTTTTAGGGCCACACAACATTATAGTAGTTTTCATAGAAGCAAATTTATGTAAATAACATGTGGAAATCCTACGATCAAAATTGATGGAACGTGTTTCATTCGTTATTTCTTATTATTATACTTTCTAAGTACGAATTATCCATGCTATAATCTCTTCCTTGTTTTTCTTGGACTTGTTATCAGCTAATAAATTTTATCTAATTGCAATCGTATCTGATTGTATTTCTATGTTGTAGCATATTTTTAGAGCATGAGTTCTGTTGTTTACAATTCCAGTAACTGTATTTGACTTTTGTTATCTTGTTATCGCTATTTCCGGGAAGGCACTCTCCACTTTCAAACTCCTATCCAAACAATTGTTCCTCGACAGCCGACTCAGAATGTAACCTATCTTTTCAACCAGATCTCACTGTTTTACAGTCTGCGATACCATTCCTTGCAAAGCCATTACTAGCTATTGCAGGCTTTCCAGCCTCAAATAATATTCCAGAGCCTAATCCTACCACGTTTGCTAGTCAGACGTCACCACAAGTACGAACTCATCAGGAAACCTTAAAATTCGGCACTTTGAATAGCCCTAATTTATCAGGATCGTCTTCATTATCATCATCCTTAGTCTCTCTACATTCTGCTTCTAATAGTTGTGTAAATAATCAGCAAATTTCGATATCTCCCGTATCTCTATACTCAATTCATGCCCCATCTGGCTCAAGAGACTCTCGTTGGCTTAAACTTCGTGTATGCACATCAATATTAGACACATCTAACTCTTCTCTACAAACTAACACTCTCAAATCCGAGAAAGAGCCTAATGAAAGCGAAAACAGATGTTCAATAAAGGTGGAAGATTCGAGTACAAAAATCGACTGTTCAGCTACTGTAAATTGTCAAAATGAGAACGAATCAAACTTTCATTGTGCAGTTTTGGGAAATACTTGTCCCTACGCGCATCCACCTCAAACAGTCCGAGTAGATAATGGTTACGTAACAGTGTGTTACGACTTTGTTAAAGTATGTGTCCCTTTATTACTGAATTAATTGATATTTAGTTTTTTAACTTCAAGTCTACTATTTTTCCGGTATTTAGAACATTTCCACATATTAGTGATTGCTGTTTACATTTATAGATGTTTTTCAGAAGTATAGACGTTTGATTTTAGGAAAACAGTTGCTCTCACTTTTATCTTTACAACTACTAGCATTCCCAGGTTATAGGTACGAAAATGTTTTGCTACTCGACGAATTCACCTATCAAACGTACTTTTCTGTTGGTGCCCATTATCACTTAATTTCCGTGTTATGAAGTCACCTAAAATTAATTATGTTCACATTCTGATTATGGTTTGATAAAATTGTCAAATTAATTAGCAACCAGTTAAGCTGTCGGTGCTGTCTTCACTTATTTGTCCTAAAATTGTACGAATTCAGTGTAATTGATGAATGAGAGGGAAATTTGTATTGTAGATAATTAAGCTACAATGATTCCTTAATGTGATATGAATCACATTTAGTATAGCTACATGCTTCATTGAAATGAACTTCCTATCCATGATCGATTTAATGGTTGGCTGATTCTTCCTTGAGTTCTTTCTTGGACTTTACGTTCTCGGCCTGACATTCAGGGGGTCTTCCTGTTATGACCTTTGTATGTCCTGTGAAGGGCATGAAAATACGTGCTTTCACTAGGGCGTTGTTGGAGTCCAAAATTATGTTTTCCGAAGGTTAATAGACTTCCTGTAAAACTCAGCTTCTCCCACTTATGAGCTTCACTTATTGGAAATATAAGAAAATGACAAACATGCATAGACTTGTGTTTTATATTTCAGAGTTCTTAATGTACCATTTAAATGAACAGCATACAAGCGACTTTGATAAAAATCCGTTCAAGGATTACTTGTTCTTTTCAGTGGTTTAGTGCGCATCTATTCTGGCAGTGCCATAGGGACTTGTTTTCTGACATTTACGTAAACGAAGAGTAAATTTTTGTTGGTTCTCTGCACCGGTTAAGTGAAGTAAATTAAATGACCACGCTACAACCCTGTACGGGTGTCTCGGAGACAATATACATCAGTGATATAAAATTCTGAGGTTTTAGCTTGTGATTTCTGCTAAATGATTCAACATAAAGTATACGCATTGAAAGTTCCAGCATAAAATTTAGAGTGTGGTTTCGAGACTCTGAGATAGCATATTTTGAACTCGATTAATTAGTATTAGTGTGTGTGTGTGTGGGTGGGTGGTTGTGGAAGACGATGGTTGGAGAATAGATTTAATCGCAAACAGAGCGATCTCAGGTTCTCTCAGTGGTGTGGTGGCAGTTGTAACTTCTTGATTGTCCACATCACTTACGGGTCCTTCTTGAGGTACATGAAAATGAAGCTGGATTAGAGGCGGCCTCGATGACCCGGGAAGGTGACTTCTGTAACTAAGAGACAACTGCTTGAGGCTGGTTGCACACAACCTTTTTTGTGAGAGGTTATAGATATTTTAGCTCTATGCTGGTTTAGGCCTTACCTCTGGAAACAAATCTAAATGGTCAGGCGAGATGCGTATTCTTAGGGCCTATCTTTACTTTTTGAGAACACAGAATCAGTGCAATTTTGGTCGTCTGGGAGAGGGGGGTACGTTATTGCCATCACATCCCTGTATCGTCACCAGTATGACTACCATCGGACTTGATGTTTGTTATTTTCATTCTTAGCGCTCACCAACTGATTTGCCTGTCACAGTAGGACCTAAAGAAACAATTACCCCAATCAATGCTGTTTGGTTGGGTCATCACGGCAAGCGCTCCCGACCACTACATTAAAGTTGCAGCTACGGTTTTTAAAATTTTTACGAGCTTACTCTCGAAGTTATGCAGTACTAGTCAGATCCATGGAAGATGCAGGTAGTTTCACCAGTTTCTGTTTATAGATCGTTGCAGAAATTACACTTCAATCATATACTACATATGATCTTAATTCGAGTAAGGAACTATATTGACTGAAACAAATGTTCTTTTAGATCCAACTATACCAAGCAGACAGACACACAGACAGATACAACGTAGGACCAGGCACATAGGTGCATCGGTCCAAGTTGCCACACCTCAACAGCATAGCAAGATGATCACCGAATTCATAGAATCAGTTACTTTAATGGTAGTAATATATAAAAGGAAGATTGCATATAAGGATATAATATGTAGAGAGAGAGAGAGAGAAAAAAATTGGTTTGCAGAAAGAAAGGTAGAGTAGTTTTAGTCTCAAGGTGTACGTGAAGACAAAGAATGTATACACCTACGCCATTGTGATCGATTCTGAGCCATGTCACCAAGAGTCTCCAACCACTGGGTACGGCAGTCACGCGGACCCCAACCAGGTAGTCAACATCTACCAATGTGGCTCAGACCAGAAGTTAGTGACTTCAACGACTGATGCCACGTTTTGGTTTGGCCGCCCCTAACCCTTTTCCAACCCACCCCAATACTAGTCATCATTGAGCGACGTGGTAACCGGTGTTCGGACATACGTAACACATGCCCCAACCATCTCAGTCGATGAAGTTTCATAACCTCATCAACAGATTTACCATTATTCCCTAATACCCTTCGTCTAACCTCATTATTAGTTACCCGGAGATCCCAGCAGGTACGAGATATATTTCTAAGACATCTGTGATCAAACGCTAGTAACCTACGAGTGTCTTCTACCCTTAATGGCCATGTTTCACAGCCGTAAAGTAGAACAGGACGAACTGCTGTGCAATATACTCGTCCTTTAGTTGATAGACGAATATCACGCCTACGCCATAGATGACGTAAGTTGGCAAAAGCCAAACGAGCCTTTGGAATTCGTGCAGAAATTTCGTCAGACACCAACCCATTAGGGCTGATCAGACTTCCAAGATAAGTGAAGTTATCAACGCATTCAACTTCTTCACTCCCTATCCTTAGTTCAGGGGTTGACGCAGGCCAGTCCTGAAGTAACAATTTACATTTAGAGGGGGAGAAACGCATCCCAAACATCCTGGCATTGTTGCTCAGTGCGACCAGAAGACTCTGCATCTTATCAGTGTCTTCATTAAACAGGACTATGTCGTCTGCGTATTCTAAGTCGATAAGTGGACCTCCTGGAAGGAGATCAATCCCAGAAAATTCAGCCGAAGAAAGCGTTACTTCCAGTAGCACGTCTATGATAAAATTAAACAAAAACGGAGATAGTGGGCAGCCTTGACGGACACCACTTGAGGTCGCAAAGTCAGATGACAGTTCGCCATAAGCTCTGACTCGACTGGTAGTGTTCGAGTAAAGAGCCTTCACAAGGTTTATGTACTTCTGAGGTACACCTTTTAATGACAGACACTGCCACAGAACCTCACGGTCAACTGAGTTGAATGCTGCCTTTAAGTCGAGGAAAACCACCATTGTAGGACGCCGGTAGGCGTGCCTGTGTTCTAAAACCTGACGAATGATGAATATGTGGTCGATGCAACCACGACCAGGTCTGAAGCCAGCCTGGTTTTCTCGTGTTTGTAGTTCACGAGTCTTTGTTAAACGTCCGATAATTATTGAGGCTAGTATTTTAGATGCTATATTAGTCAAACTAATCCATCTATGGTTATCACAAGATGATTTTGGTCCTTTCTTATATATTGGGACTATTAGTGATTTAGACCAGTCGGATGGAATTTTATCTAGTTCCCAGACTTTAGCTAAAATACTAGTCAACCTAATCGCCAAAACTGGACCACCATCTTTGAAAACCTCTGGGGTTAGCCCATCTGGACCAGCTGCTCTTCCTCGTTTCAGGTTAGATATTGCTTTTTGAACTTCAGCTAGTGTCGGGGGGCCTACTTCAATGTTCCATTTAGCTTGAGTGGAAATGTTGGGTAATTGTAGAGTAGCTGAAGGCCAGCTAAACTGTTCCTTGAAGTGTTCGGCCCATCGTTCTAAACGTCTGGGTTGAGAGCAGATTACAGTATCATCTTTCTCGGAGATAGTTTCACTTATCCTTGACTTCTTAATTCCGGTTTCTCTGATTAGTCTATAAAGCTGCCTAGTGTTGCCTAAAGCCGCTGCCTTTTCCATCTCTTTTGCTTTCGTTGCCCACCACTGCTCACGATCGTTTCGTAAACTTCTACTTAATTTAGACTTGATTTGTTTTCGCTCTTCATCGTGTTCAGAGCCTGACGGGATTAGTTGGCGAGAGCTCATCAGTGCCATAGATGTCGCAGAAATCCACTGGTTTTTCGTGCTCCTTTTGTTCAAATTACTAGTAGATGACGCTGCTGTTTCTACAGCTGTTTTTAGATCATTCCAGGCAACATCAGGATCAGCCTGGTTTCCAGGGTTACCTAATTGTGACCCTAACTGTTCTTGAAATTTACTTTTGACCTTCTCGTCACTCAGATCAATTCTAATGGGTTTTCCTAATGTGGCCTTTCTACGTCCAGTGAGGTGCAAGCAAATGCGTGCTCGTACTAGAGCATGATCAGAGTCTAAACATGTACTCCAGAACGAGCGGCAATCTTCTATCGAGCCTCTCCAACGATGACTGATGGCGATATGGTCTATTTGAGTCTATCGTCTTGGTGAAGGGGGTCGCCACGTTAGGCGATGTCTCTCCTTATGCCTAAAATTAGTATTCGCTAAGAAGAAACGATTGTCTGAGCAAAGTTGCAGCAGACGGTCACCATTATCTGTTCTCTGAGCTGGAACACTAAAATACCCGCCTAAATGTCTTTCTGTTTGGTCTAAACTACCTACTTGGGCATTAAGGTCACCTGCGACGACTACTATGTCTGAGTGCTTGGCTTTTTGAAGAAGTTCACAAAGGTTTCTGTAAAATTCATCCTTCAGTTCGTCTGGGCTGCAGTCAGTGGGAGCGTAGGCGGAAACGACGAAAAGACAACGACAAGTGTCCCTATTCCTCCGAGTCCTTACAGAGCCGTTTAGTCGAACAGCACATAGGCGACTATTAACAGGGATCCATTCTAATAGTGCTTGTTCTGCTCTCATGCTTAGCGCTATGCCCACACCCGCCAGTCCACGAGAGCTGGCTATCGAATCGCCAGATAAACGGAGAGTGTATCTTGTCGCATCGCCGTTTTGGCAAGGTGAGGTCAAGTGAGTGACCACGCTAGGATCTTGTATGCGTGTTTCGGAGACACAGCACACATCAATCATACGAGATTCCAGGGTTTTAGCTAAGGAGGCCTGCTGACCGATTTGACATAGGGTGCGTACGTTGAAAGCTCCAATGTGTAGTTTGGAGCGGGGTTTCAGTAGACCTGGGACATTACTTCGAGTGCTAGAATCGTCGGACGTGGTGACACTTGAAGAGAAAGTTAGAAGAGGAAGTTCAGAGTTGATAGTCAAGGTAGGAGCAATGATAGGGATTGAAGAGAGTAAATGATTTTGAATACGGTGGTCTTGAGTGCTGTCAGAGGTATGAGGGCAGTTATCACTTCCCGGTCGCCCACACCGTGGAAGGATACTTCTGGAGGTACCTAAAAAGGAAATTGGATTAGAGCGTGACCGCAGTGCCCAAGAGACAACTGCTTGAGGCCGGTCACACACGACCTTTTGGTGAGTAGTTTTAGTGTTAGCTCCGTACTTGTTGAAGACCTTATCGCCGGAGACGGAAATCCGTAGGATAAGGCGAGGTGTGCATTTTTAGGGTCGACCTTTTCTAACCCCACCCCTCCTTGTGGGAAGGCAGCATCGCTGCAGATGCTGGTTGTCCGAGGGAAACACCTTACTGCCGTCACACCTCTGTACAGTCGGCAGTACGACTTCGCCCTCAGACCTTGGATCTGCTGCTTTTAGTCTTATCGCTCTTCAACCGACCTGCCTGGCATGGTAGGATCTTGAGGAACTATTGTTCCAGCCAGTATAGCTCGATTGGTTCATCACGATAGGCAAGCCCGACCACCACGTCAAGGTAGCAGCAACGGATCATATTAATCGATGATTAAAAGTCACAAATAGAATGACATTTATTGAGATTAACTAGAACAAGATTAATTGTCCAAAATGGCTTAAATGATGCACAAATTATTAAAAACAACGCTCAAAATAAAATATGAAGAACTAACCATTTCACGTTCTTGTAAAGTTTCTTCACATTTCCTACGATAACGAGCCACTTCAGCTTTTAACTGCTTATTTTGTGTTTGTAGCGTAGAAATAAGACTACGCATTTCGCAACTAATAGGCCCTGCTTGTTCATTATGTGTCAATGCTTGTTTAAAGTCCAATTCCATAGTTTCATACTTATGTCTTAGTTGAGAATATTGTCCTTCAATAAGAAGCATTTCAGATCGCATTTGATTTTGTATAGCTGCTTCATTTGCCTTCATTTCTTGGTTGGGGAGCTGCAAGATTGGGGATATTTAACCTACGGTCCAATATCTAAGTGTTACTGCTAGGTTGTGGTGGAAGTAAGATATTTTTCATAGTTAACTAATATTTCTCGTGATTCTGCCGTTTTACAACCGAAGAGGGAATAGTAAATGTCTGTTTATCAAGTAACATACTTTATCCTACCTCACGAATTTCTGGTGCTGATTATAATGTTTGGCAATTACAGAGCTGATACCTTCAAAAATATTTTTTTTGTTTGTGATAGGTCTCAAGCAGTTGTTTCTTCGGGTTTTGTAGTCACGCCCCTGGGTTGTCAAAACTGCTACTAACCATTTCCTTTTCAGATCACTTAAAAGAGAATTTATCCTTTCTCTATGAGCAACCACGAAGAGACATTTCCGCCTTCTCACTCATCATATGCATGTATCCGTTGTTGCACAAATTTTAAGTTTACTATTCCTATATTGATGTATCTGTATTGCCTTTGGTTCTTCCTTTTAGAGAAAACTTTGCAAATTTTCCTACTGTAAATATTATCACCCGCCTCCACATCAAACCGAAGCTATTATTAAACGTGGCGATGAACAAAAGAAACTATTAGAAAGTCAACAACGTTTGTCTGACTTAAAGGTAAGCCAGTTGATCATAACTTGTTGCTCTCGGACTTAAAATAATGTTTTATTCGTACAGATCAGTTTATTTATTTTATTTGTGATGAAGTCATTTAAAGAATTTGAAGTGGTCCTATTTTTGCGTTCATGTTCGTTTATCACTGAGTAATGACCAATACGATATTAATCTAATCCTTAGTAATGCTGATCGAATTCTATGGATCAAGCTGCAACTTAGTAATGAGTCTAAATGATCCCATATTGCGTGCATTATGTTGTGAATGACTGGGGTTTTGGAGGAGTCGGAAGGAAACCCTGGACTTAGGCTTTATGTTATTTAGCGGTCATCAGCCAGGCGTACCTGCAATTTCGACAGATCTGATACTTCATAACGAGTCACATCCCAGGTCATCTGGTTCGACAGGTGGCCCAAATAATTCGATAGTAATGGTCGCAGGCTAAGACCAGATGACTCTCAATGGAATTCATCAGTATGTACCAGTTCTCTCAAGGTCGCAGATATGTCTTGCTTATTAGTGCCAACCAGTACACAATCAGTCATGTTCTACGTAGAACCTGGCACATTTCAAGTCTCAACATTTCATCAACACAGCAAGATTAACACTAAATTTATACAAATGTTAGTACGTGGTAGTAAAATAAGCAACATAGACATTTATATTATGCTACATGGAGAAAGTTAGTTCGTAGAAATGAAATAATTTTAAGCTTGCGAAGACAAAGAGCGAGTGCACCTGCTCCTCTATGATTAGTTTTTACCTATATCATTTAGAGTCTCCAGCTGTTAGTCACAACAATCGCGCCGGCTCTAACTAAGTAGTCTGTATCTGCTGACACGTCTCAGACCAACTTCATGAACTGATACCACATTTTTGTTTAACTCTCCCTTTCTTTTTCCCGTCTTTTCCCAACATCAATCTGGATTGCGTGTTAAAGTTACCTGTTGTTAGATATATGTAATGCTTGCCCCGACCACTTCATTCAATGAAGATTCACAACCGCATCTACTGGTTTACAATCTTTCTTTATTACTCTGCCTCCAACCTTATTATTGCTTACCCGGTAATCCAAACATCTATGATCAAATACCAGTAACCTACAGATGTCATCTACTCTTAATGTCCATGTTTCATATCCACTGCGAAACCTTTGTCTAGTGTTTATTTCCAACTGCTCTCAAACTACCTCCCGTTTGCGCAAGTAATTTGTTAACCTTGAGAATTTAATGCACTCCAACTTCTTACACTGGTTCTTAGTAGTTTTCAACTTTTTTGGTTTTATATTTTTATTCTCATTGAGCAGGTATCAGTCTGACCTTAAATGACAGCCTATTCATTGACATTCGTAACTCCGCATGTCTATCTGTTTACATACAGCCCATATCACCCCCCCCGTTTTTATTTATATTACTGATCGTTATATTTGTTTGCTTTTTTGTGCACGTATGGACTTTTATGTATGGTGTATGTGTGTGTATGCGTTGGAAGTTCACAACTACCTAGCACGTTCGGTATTTTTAAACGCACTATGGTGCGTTAACATCAGCAGTCATGACAATAATATCATTAGTATTATATGGACCAATGGTTATTTTATGTCTTTTATTACTGAAATTGTAACGTGTTTGCTTGGGTGCGTGACATGTGTATATGAGCGTATGCCAACATCTTACCAATATTTGTAACTCATCTGTACTTACCTGCCACAAACTAAAATATTTCTTTATGTTTAATGACATGGTGACTGTGTAACGTTTTAGAATTGCCATCTCATTTTTGTGGACTTAAACCGTTGGGTAGTATTTATTAAGAGTGAATTATTTAGTCATTGGAAACATCTTTATACTTTATCATTATGTTAATGGATAGTTACATATGAAATTCTCAACAGTTAATCAAATATACTTTATACTATTCTAATTAGACTTCCAATCTTATTCCAATGCAACCGTTACAGCAAACGTTACCAACCGGTTTATCTACCTTCAATTCAGTAGCGAGTTGTCCTTCAAGTCTTAGGTGGCCGCCTACCACATTATTTCATCCAAATGTTGGAGGATCAGTTTACGGAACATACTTGACACCTCTGAATTCAGTCCCTGACCCGACTTCTCTAAGTGCATCGGCGTTAATAGCAGCAGCAGCAGTCTTACAGCATACAAATCCAGGTACTATTGTATTACCAACATCATCGACACTATCTACAGGCTCAGCATTTCCTCATGATTCAGTTATCTCTAAGTCAACAATCAACAATAATGCATCCTTCGCCGTTTCTCCCGAAGTGAGTCATAATTTTTTTGACGTAAACTCTCTGTTTTGGTTTATAAATACATGTAACTTGCTCATATTCTTTGATGTTGCTTCAGTTTGATTCATTGTTAATGTGTGTTCAGTGTTGTAACAGCTTTAAAATCAAAGCATTATCATTTTGCTTGCTCATTTAGTCGCCTATTTGTTTTGAGAGTGGATTCTGAGATTATCTCCATGACAAGTTATTGGGAACAAATAATTACGCGTTTTATTTCAATTTAATATTTTTAGTAGCTTCGTTTTTCTCCTGAACTTTAGGATGAATTAGTGGATAATTGTGTCAAATAAATGCAGTTGCCTTGTAGAAAAAAAGCTGTAGTGTCATCCAGTAGAACATTTATATAACCATATTTTTTTCGAAACAGATATTTTCATTAATAAGATAACTCCGGTTCCTTAAAAGAGAGGTGTGGCGCATTCCTATATTAGTGTGGAAACAAAGTTTATTTCTGTTCTATGTAATATGACTAGAAAATGTAAAATTTACCATTGGGTGTTTTACCTATTCACCAGCATTAAGTAAACAAGTTATATTATTCATTATTGAACACTGATTTCGATCAGTTTCATATAAATTTAGTGTTTTCAATGTTTCTAAATGAAGAACAGTTTGAAATTTAAATCGAGGTCATCAAATTTGGTTTCTAACGTGTTTTGTTGGCAAGTAGACTGAACTCAGTTCTAACCATAGTAACATCACTTCTATACTCAGTTTGTAATGTAGGGTAATGTGTGGCTGTATATTTGTGTTTTAAAAAAGTGGTTTTTTCTTTAATTTGGCAGTAGATCAAGCCTAAGTTATAAAGTTCCAGTTGCACATGAGTATATTGCATTCAAACGATTAGTCTTTTTCATTCACACGCGTGGCATATATATATATATATATATATATATATATATATATATATATATATATATATATATAATATTTCACAGTCATAATTACCTGAAATTGTATTGAAGCGTAATAACTTGCTAGTTATCTTAATTCACTAGTTCCAAATTATTCTTTATGGCGACATCACTTCTATATATTAATCCAATAATAATTTACATTTCTCGATACAAACAGATATTTTATAGTCTGACTATAACAACTTGTTTGCGTTGTTTGCAATTAGTATCCATACATATGATACAGCCTTAACGGTTTTTAATCCTCATGATTACGTAATTGTTTTGTGGCTCATATTTTCCCGCTTTCTTGATTTGAATTCCACTCTCTTATTCTCACAACGTATGTGTATGTATATATATATATTCTCTGGTGACGCTTGGTTGCTTACTCATCGGCGCTGATCCTTCGTGTGCACGCATATGAACTGCCCATTTTGTGTTGCGCTTAATCATACATTATTTCAGCCAAGCTTGTTAAACTTTAAGAGTTGCAGTGGTGTAACGTGTTTGGCGAGTCCTCTATCAAATTTTCAAATACAACAATATCAGTCTTCTCAACAGCAGAAAGTTACTGCTGCTGCTAATCTACTTCCATCATCTACCTGGTCTGTAGCTGCATCCACTCCTACATCCGTCGATAATTATGTTTCTTCAATTGCAACAAGAGATTCTGAAGCTACCAATAATACTGCTGCTAATCACCTCACATCACTTATTCGTACGGGTATGAAGCGCGAGGCTAATATTGCTTCTGGAATTTTTGAAAATGACTTGGAAATGCATGTGGGTGATTTGCTTTTTAAATTTTTAGTTACTGTTTCGTTTTTGTTGGCTTTGCTTTAAGCTTTATGTGCTTGGGTTTTTATGTTTAACTTAGTGGTTGTTCCTTTTTTTATTGTATGTTGTATTGTTTAACATGTTTCTTAGCTTCATAACGTTTTATTTTAACTGTATATATATGGTAGCTCTAGCAGCAATTTTGTGTTGGAGCATCTTGGCATGCTTTGTTATTTTTAGAAAGCTTATTCCCTACGGCCTCACGAAACTAATTGTTTAGTATATTCTGCCAAATTTCTAATACGAAGTTACAGCTAGAGAACTTATCCTAATCTCTTCACCTATAAACGTTTATAGTTTGCTTTTAATCAAACGATGTTTTTATTAGCTTCATTTTACCAAGTCCTCTAGTTAATTAACTTTTGAACTGTGAAAACCCGGTAGATATTGTGGAAGATTTTATGCCGAAATTATGGCCTTACAAGACGTAGAATCATGATTTCATACTAACTTGTTTCATATAATAGTAACTGGTTGTTCTAAATAACCTACTGCTTTTACTAAATCTTCTGACGGTGATAGACTTGAGTGAGACAAAGACGCAAAGCCAAATCAAAGGTCAGATAAAATACTGTTATTGTAGGTGCCAGTCTGATTGACAATGTATGTTTGGAATCCTTTCGTAGTCGTATTTGCTCACGGTCTGTCCATTTTGAATTGGGATTTCAGATCAATTAAATAACTTCCAAGTAGCTTATGATTGATCTGCTGACAAAAACAATCTACTCTGTTGTAACTAACGAGGCATAGGTTGACTTCATTCAAATCATTAACATATGACGAAGGAATTCCTACTATGTCATTTATAGAGAGAGAGGAAGTGAAGACAATTCATCGGCTATATGATTTATCCAAGTTGTACAGCGGTTTTATCGAAAATAAAATCACCTTGGTATATACTTCACTGCCATTTGCATATCAATATTCTTTAGTTCTTTATATGTATTCGTTTTCTTCAACTTTGCAATCACAATAATGTACACATATATGAGATCAAGGCATCTAACTGGACTCTCTATAAATCAATTGTGTAATAGTAATTACAAGTAACTTTAACCTATACAAGTTATCTTTTTGAAGTACTTGACGTGGATGCACGAAGTTATATTTATCATATACGCAAAAGTGATGACTACTATGCTTTTAATAACTCGATACGTATTGACATAAGGAAACTCGAAGTTGTATCATATACTTCCTACTACTGTTTATCTCAGTTACACAAAATTGACCGAGTCCAAGATAGCAAATACTTTGAATGCAACATGCTCTAAAAGTACTTCTGTTACTCTATTCGGTTTTCTATTTTAACAGTCAATTTGAAAGTTTGCTAGTTATCAGTGACAGAAATATTGGGAATGTGTTATACATGTCGTGCGATGAGTACTTGAGAAAAACTCAATATCCTCTGATTTTGATTTAAATATGAAACGTACGAGTCCCTTAATGGGTAAGGATATGATATGAGAAAAAAGATTATAAAATATACTATTTAATCACCTCACTAAATAAGTTCGTCCTTTATATGGTTCATACTATCGATGGTTATTTAGGATCACTGACCGTGTATGCGAATATCTTCAATGATATTTTGATTATGTGAGGTACATGGAACAGAACCTAGTTCAAAATACATTGTATGCAGTGTTGACACTTTTCAGTTATACATGTCTAATTAAAACAAACATTTTTCGAATACGTTTAGGATGAAATTATCTCTAGGTTTTGTTATAATCGCAGTAATAGAAAGTTGATTTGATTTAGTTTTTAGTGACCATTTAGATGCTAGGATTCATTCCACAGATTAAAAAACAGTCACAATTTTATAAAAGTATCAGATAAATTAACAAATGACCTGTTCGATGGGTCCTATTCTACTTTAAAAATATTTTTTCCCATATGTAACCGTTGCAAAACTGGAAATCATTGATCTATAGCCAGGTGTTTAAGTTGTAGTTTAAAATTCCATAAAGAATATTTGTACTTTCCTTCATGGTTGTTAAACCTAAAAAGTCATTTAAGTGATACTTTGATCATGTACTTCATGCTAATTTATTCTTTTAAATCAATAGGTGATGCTTAGTTGCGTTCAAAATATTACTTTGTAGACATCAACCTCGATGTAGCATAATTATTTATTTTAACTTATCACAAAAATATTTACTAGACTATAATTTCGAAATTCTTTGTTTACTAACTTTGAACACGTTTTTCACTGCAATAGAAATGGTTACCTGCCAAACGAGCAAATTTGTCTACGTTATCTTCATTAGACGGAACAAGTCAGAATAAAGAACCAGCAGTTCTATGTAACGGTGACGAAAAAACGGAAAGTACTTTTCAAAATGGTGACACAAAGTGTCATGTGCTTGACTCCGGAACTTCATTCCCCACTAATTTTACTAGTGGATCTTTTAATCCTGAGTTTACTGCACCAAATTCTTGTACAGATATAGGAACATCTCATGTTGATACTGAGGTGGCAAATATGCTGAACCCATTAAATATGAGTATATATGGTCTTCCGTTCTCTTCACAACCCGTTACTCCTCTGTATACGCCATCTCAATTCGTTTATCCACCGTTGTATTCCATAAATAATAGTTGTGATGCACCCACTTCAATTGCCTCGGTAGCTGCGACATTGTCACTAAATAACTTTATACTACAACAGCAACAGCAACAACAACTGCAGTCTCATCAATTGCTACGGACTCAGTTGCCAACTGTGTCAAGTCAACAATTGCCTGGACCTAGCTTATATTCGTCATATGTACCATCGCCAACTCTAGTCACCGCCGCAGCCCTGGCAGCAGCCCAGCAACCTGCTCATGATGTCCATACAAACACTTCGAGTGTTGCTTTTCAACAGCAACAACAAGCTCTACTTTTGTCACTCATTCTTCGTAGTCAGCAAGCTCAACTAGCTGCTGCCCAGATCGCTGCAGCCGGCTATTTGTCACAAAATGATACATCACGATTGCCTTCAATCCCTACTCTTCAAAATCATAGCTGCATTTTGGATTCATCATGTAGGTTTTATTGCATTTCTCATCTGACTATTTGTTGTAGTGTTATTTTTTTGTCTGTAAAGAGATTGATTCCTAATAACTAGAAAACCGACCATGTATGCATTAGTTTGCTTTCAGTATTGATATATTATTGTTCATCATATCTATATTCATACAATTCTCTATTGTTTATAGTTGAATAAATGCTATCGTGGCCTCGCTAATGATACAAGATAAAATATCTTAGTGTTTCTTTTTTACCTTTTTGCTACTGTTTTGTTTAGGCAGACCATTATGGTCAAAGTTTATATTCTGTTTCAAAAGCAAAGAGAATTTTATTTTTCTTTCTTTCTTAGATTTTTTGATTGTCGTAATAAGTTTCTCACTACTGATAGTAATGTGATTAAAGCAAGCGGAAGAATTTCACAATAAGTTGTAGGTTTTCCACCTATTGCTCTATTGTGAAATAGTTTTTTTTAACACAGTCGTGTATATTGTACTGTTTTAATGATTCTGCCATGATTTTAGTAATGTCTATCTAGTGTTTGTGATATCAAAGTATGAGACATACTAACCAATTTAACTTGCCAGACTTCTTGTAAGCCAAACTTTTGCGTATGTAGATCTTAATTGATATTAAATATTCAAATGTTGTAAAACGTATCAATGAATCGTTCGCTCTTAAAATTTGTTTGTTTAATACAATCGCATGAGTTCTAAGTGTTCTGTGGCATCAGCGCATACTCTGGAATTGAACGTATGTGTGCGTTCTTATTGAATGTACTAATTTTATGTAATGTTTCAATATTGTTTGGTGTTACTATTTATTTTTACGCATTATTTCAGCTACGTTTGTTTGATGTTTGTACTTACCCACATACAACATATATATAATGCAACGTACATAATTTACCTACTTCACAATAGTTTTTTTTACTTCCATCACCGTTATTAGTCAAATATATCTTCCAAAGTATGAATGTTTGTTTTATTAAAATCCATCTTTAAAATTATGTACGGATTTAAGCACTAGGTAGATCCGGATACTTCTCTATCTGTATTAATGTAAGGAATTATTTACCAAAAGTAGCCCACACTTAGATTCTTTCATTATCAAACACATGAACTTGTACCTGCCAAATAAGTTACATTAATAAGTTTTTAATAAGATTTCTCCATTTGTATTATTTGACGGTAATTTGCTTTTCTTTATTAGTAATTGTGTTTCATTTCTATAAACAGTTCTGCATTCATTTATGATGACCCAAAACAGAAAATTATTTATCAATTGATTTTTATTTATACGTTTATTCATTACATTACTCTAATGTTGGATACTCTAGAGTTTTGTTAAACCCATCTTGATGGTTTTTGTTTTTAATGATATTACCACAACTAATCGGTTACCAAACTTTCAATCTCTAATAGTTAATTACTATCGTGAGTAAACTGGAATTTTTAGAACAACAACATCAGTTACATCAAGAGTGGATAATCATTAATCATTTAGACATTTTTTAAGAGAAAAATAACTCTGAACTCATAAACTGATTGGATTAAATAAATTAGTTAACAGTTATTTTGCGTTTTTTTTGTATCTGAATTTGCTTGTTACGAATAATTTCACTGCATTCAACTTTCATTGACAACGTATGACCTCAGAGCTGATATATTAGCTACCCTGAAGAATCGTGGAAATAAATTGTCGGTCAAATTGAAAACCTCTTCAAGATGATTTCTCACGGTCTGATAATCATTTCATTGCAGTTTCTACTAACCAGTTAAAGGAATTTCAGGTGCAATTATACTTAATGTTTCATAGTTACCTTCCGTAGCAAAAGTCATGTGTGACTGCTTGAAGTCGGTGTGAAGTGTGAATAATCTCGGTATTATAAAATATGACTACTAATATGGATGGTCAAAGAAATCGATTAAAACTATTACTATTATTTTTATTGGTTTGATAGTGTACTTTTCCGAACATTTCTGTGTTTTATTATAGTTCAATACTTTTCGTAGGTCTGATGTTTACATACAATTTTTTTCTCTCTAAATTGTGCCACATGATTGCGTTTTTCATTTTGACATACTTTATAATTTAATAATAGAAATATCTATAAAATTTAACCTGAATGGTTTCAACAATGCATTTAATCAAAACATTCATATAGCGTAGCACATAATAGTTCTGAGATTGGTAAGTTTTAAACAAGGTTGTATATTTGTTGGCTACATTTTCTAGTGGTGGATGTTGAAAAAGCAATCTGATAAAGTTAACCGCTATCTTATTCAAGTCCTCAGTACTAGAAAAAAAATTACCTGTTGACTAATTTATTCCTCATCTTTCGAAATCTTGGGTTTCACTGTAATCTCATACATTTCATTCTTTAATTGTATTCATTTATTTCGAGTCATTCTTTCTATGTTGTCTTCACAATTTTGGGTGTGATTATTGTTATTGTAACTTTGCTTCTCATCTGGTAAATTCCTAGATACGTGACAGCTTGCACTGATGGATATTTTTTATACTATATACTATGTTATTCACAAATGATTATAAGCTATTCAGAAAATATAATGTCGTCGTCATACATTTCAAATTATATGTGGTTACAGATAGTTGACTATGCAGGTTATGACTAGTTTTAGGACCTTATGGAAACGGTATGCAACCACTTCAAATAACGTATTCTATTTATTTCAAATATATACTTATATTGTGGTATTGCTTAAATTTTCCGGGTTCAAAGTAAATGAACACCAGTTAATAACATTCCAGTCTAAATGTTAGATAATTCAGGGTCATTTGAAGTTCAGATGACCTAGTTACGGTTTGAATGCTTTTATTTTCATATGCGTAAATGCAATATATATATATATATATATATATATATATATATATATATATATATATATATATATATATATATAAAGACCAGTTGGTTGTGTTCAATTCTACGTTAACTAATGATTTTTATTATATTGCATCCACTTGACTAAAATAAATGTTACGATCGGGAATTTTTTCAATTGCTATGTTTTTATCCTTTCATTTGACAATAATCGGCTAGTGTTTAATTTTCTTTTTATTGGTATTTCAGGTTCGGTCCCTGGTGCATTGGTAAATCTCCCATCTGGACCATACGGAACTAACTTCTGTTCTCAGAATCCAATGACCAATGTAGCTTACATCAATGAAAAAGGCCATGTAAGCCCTCCTTGTTTTATCTGTATACTTATGTGAGCTTCTATTTATATCTTCACTTAATTAGTAGTGTAGTCGATTAATATATTCATTCTTTTGTATTCGTGTACATTGCGTTGTACTCATAGTATCTTAAAAAGTGTACTTTTAACATCAAACTTAATGTCTCTTGAGAAGCTAATATACTGAGCTATAAGGTAACATATATATTGAATTAACTGAATACTACTAAACCACAGAATGTTATCAAGTGGATTGTAATTCTGTGAATTTGAACACTTAAACGGATAAGCTAACCGTTTCACGTTTTGATAATGACAATATACTTCTAGTGAATGAATGATTGATTCGTGGTTGGCAAGCGCGTTTCATGGGAAACTAGTCAAAGCATTCACGTCAATTAAGCAACGGTATCGCCCTTAATTTTCTACTTAATACATGAGCATATAGGCGGTTAGCAAGTTGTATTTTGTTTTTAGTAAACAAGATGAATTATCCAGCTTCATGTTTAGCCTAACTACTCTAGATGTCACATAGTGTCAAAAAAGACATTATAAATAAAATGAAAGTAACTACTTGCTACAATCTTTTTCAGTGAAGCTCAGATTATTTGTTACTTTGTTAAACAGTTTTATGAAGAACTAATATAATAACAAGTATTCTGGGGATTTATTTCAGCTACTGGAAACATTACCAATATGTCGTGATTTTAAAGCTGGCAAATGTCGTCGTAACTCAGACTGTCGTTATGTTCACTTAGTTGACGGTGAGTAAAGTATTCTTTGTATACTTATGTTTTTCCTTACGCACTATTTAAGTCTAGTTGTACTTTACTTTTCCACAATGTGTAGATTGACATTTGATGTGAATATCCCAACTTTTTTTTCGTTTTTAGGTAGATTGCTTTTCTGGGATATTGATTTCCTTTTTTGTTTCTTTAGAATGATGCTGTAGGATATCAGTAGGAAAGTTATTTTCACAACAGAAACGGAAGGTATTCAGTTTTAAGCGGAATATTATTATATTGAGCTTATGTACCATTAACGAAAACTGGCTGTATTTTATTAATCTTTGCTTTAATATAACATACTATAATAATTAAAATAAGCTTACACTGTTTCTTTTCTCTAACTTATTAGAAAATGTAGAAGTCAACCAAGGACGTGTAATTGTCTGTCGTGATGCAGCTAAAGGTAGATGTACACGTGTACCATGCAAGTATTATCATATTCCTTTATTCGCCATTTCGGCTAATCGAAGTATGGCATTGAATTCTGCTCTGGCCAGTGTCACAGGATTTCCTACTGTCTCTACACTCTAGAGTTCAGTCAATAATTTTTACCTAAAAAACGTTTTTCTATTCTAAATCTCAACAGACATTTAGGTGTTTTTTTATTCTAAAGATATACACGCGAACCACTTTATTAAACTGTCAACATATGTATTTTGATTTCTACCTTTCATAAAAACAGATATCTTCTGTATCTTATTTTTATTATAATCAATATCTTTACTTATGGGTTTGTTCTCAATTAATCAAGGTCTTCCTCTGGATTTATAAGAACCAGCCTCCCGAACTGCCTTCGCAGTCAATTGTTCGTTTACCTTCGCCAATGTTTTTTCACATGTTTTGTTAATGATATTTCTTTCTTAATTTGTCTGGTTTTCAAAAAATTATTTAGTATTTTGTTTATCGTTTTTACTTGAGTCAATTATATTTAGTTGATTATTCTGTTACTTAATGAACATGCTGTTTTTTTTGTATAAAATACTAAAAGCGGAGAGTTCCTCACGAATTAGAAACGTGTTATATATATTTCTTTTCTTCAGGTATTGATGTTATACTCTCCTTACTTGGTTACCTTTAAGTATTTAGTTGTAATGCACGACTTTTTCACTACACGAGTTTTTCATACGATCGACGTAATGAATAGTAATAGTGAGAAAATATATTAGGTTTGTTCATTCTTAGATTAATTCCAATTCTCAATAAAGTGACAACGAGGTGCTGTTTTTTGTTTGTTTCTTTTGTTCTCTTTTTGTGTTTTGAACAAAGAAAAAAGTTCATTTTATGGTCATACTTACTTTATATTATGGGAAATCACTTTTATATTACTCACTTCATCAATATAATAATTTAGATTCGAAATCTTTTGATATACTTATTATCATTATTATTATTACTAATTCGACGATTGTTACTCTAATAATATTTTCCATTGACGATCGTGTTTCGTTTTAATGGTTTCCAATATAAGTAAGATTGCTTCATGTAAAGTTCATGCGTAATTTTCATATATTCACCTGGTAGTGGTTATGACATTTGGTTTTCAACTGAGAAGTTTGAACACCGCTCCACATACTTCTATTTAGACAATTGGTAGACGTCATTAGACCTCGCAAAACTAAAGTGTAGCTCAAAATTGAGTTCATGATTCCGTACTTAGTACATAAGTAAGCTAGAACGTAAATAGTCTTCATTGCTAACTGATCCTCCTTTTTCTTGTAATTAGTTTCTTGTAGTTATACATATTTGCCATCATCTTATTGTTCAGGATATGAATAAAAACTATTTATGTCAATGTGTATAAATTTTTCCGATTAATGATAAACAAAGAATAATACTGACAAATCTGTTTATTTATGATGTCCAGTCGATTCACATAGATTTTACTCAGTTTGAACAGAAATATTTTTTGGTTGGTGAAAAGTTGAAACTAAGTCGGACGTGGGAAAACTCAATGATAAGTGCAGTAGTCAGGAAACATGCTGATTAGTAATCTGTTGATTGATAGAAACAAGCCAACCATTCCTCACCATTTTATATACATTTTGATATCATGTCTACCGATCACAATTCCTTGTAAGGAGGCACTGACGACTCTTCGGGTGATATAAAAATCCCAATCGACTGTAACTTGAGGCATAAAATTACAAGAATGTGCGTTACAAATATTTATCTTATCGATTGATGTAATGTTGAATTCAGATACTTTTAGTAGTTGATGCACTATTTGTCTACAGTATCTCCAGCTTTTCATCATCTGTAGAGCTCATGATTTCGAACGAAATCACTTATAGAGGTGCGAAATATCGGCCATCGGAAAGGGAATAATTTCAGAACGATATTTAAGCAAGCATAATACTCCAGAAGAAGACATTTTGAGTAAGGACTAAATGTCCCTCTTCGAGATTCGGTAAATTAGGTAGTTGGAAAGCTTCGAGGAACCAATCAGGTCGTAGAAATTGTGTAAAATATTCTTATAAGCAAGATCGGATGGCTCTTTTGGTCCCTAAATTCGGATTGATATTTCCTCTGTATATGATTGGATTATCTCTTGAAAACAAAGAGTTAGAGCTTTCCACCGATCTAATTACTATATCCTATCGTCCACAACTTTGTTGACTTTTAAGCATTGAGAAAATATCAGTTGTTGAATGTCTGGAGTTATTCAATCTGATCTTTCTGTTTCCTGCATACTAAGATCTTGTTAAAATCATTTGAATAAGTCAAGCAACATGATTCCTAGATTTGACCAACTTAGAGGTCAAGTCAGTCTCATAAACTTAACACTAAGAGTTCGTATCTTAGGCAATTTATTTGTGGTAGATCTGTGTTATCCTGTTGCTGAAAATTAACATTTAGATTCGTAGCTAATTACACTGAGTTCATCCCCACAAAGAAACCAAACAGATAGGTCATGTTTATTGTGAATTTCTTCTAAATAATTTTTGCTAACTGCAATCAGTCAGCACTTTCGACTGACCCATGAATATAACATGGTATTCCCTTTGATAGGATTTTCAAAAATGTATATTCTTATATTGTTTTGATGTAATAAACAATATTTTAAGCAAAATCCTACAAGAAAACTTTAGAACAAGTATTGAGATTTAATAGTAAGGTGGTCTAAACAATTTTTGATAAAACCAAAATACATTAAAGCCAAAAACAGTTTAAGCGCAAGTGACGGATTTAGTGATCATAACTCCTTTATCAAAGTGTTTCCAATCTTCTTAGCTACTTACAAGTAGTCAGAGTGATTTAGCGAAAGTTTGAAATGCCAGATATACTAAATTATTAAGGAATAACTTAGTAATAATCAATTATTGAAAATATCGATCTACATACACATTCGAATTAAAGTTCCACTTGCAAAAACATTGGAAAATTTGTACAATTAGTTACAACAATAAGGGAATTAACAAGCGTATATGCTACAAATAAAGTTGATAATCACAAAAGAGCGCATATAAACCTATTAACTTTAGTTTTTACAGAACACACGCTTGTTGACATCTCCCTAATCTCTGCAAATTAAATTAAATCTTAAAGGTTGGTATTCGATGGGAGTCGCTTAGGCTATCTCTCAGAAGTTTTTTTAAACTTCCTTTTAGGTATACTACAATCGCTACACATTAAGACACGTTCTTGACTTTGATAAACTTAGGTCTGTAGATATATTACGAAAAAATATACTAGAGGATAATTAATTGTTGTATACTAAACAACTGTCAAATACAATTTAATGTGTCAAACTGCTTAAAAAACATTTAATAACTCCAGCTGACGTAGCTGAGTCTTGAGCCAGATATTACTCAAATTATTGGTAGCATTTCTAGTGAATCACCTTTGATTTAATTGTTATTATAGACTATTTAAGCGGACAAATGCTTAAAATGGTGAGATCAATATACTTGTCGTTAATATTGATGAAGTATATGTAGAAGCAAGAACACACTACTTATTCATCAGCAAATGTCAACGTTATGAAATGGGAAGAAACTTTAAGTGTTTTCATTGACGCCTCTGGCTCAGAATCGTTCGCAATGGCGCAGGTGCATCCACTGTTTGTGTTCTCTCAAAATCTAACCTTCCGAATTCTCTATCTTTCTCCTTTCAAATTTATCTCACTGAATTATACTTTTCGAATCATATCTTCGCTCCCTACTTTTCTGCATTACTGCTAATACTTCTACTATCGCTATCACTCTTGGATTTGAACTGACAGTTGCGTCTCTGTGCTGATGTGGTATGGCGACCTGAACTGATGTACGTACGTACGAAGTTCTACGTTGTATCTGTCTGGTAAACATATTATTCTCTTCTGGTTAGTGAGTTCATTTGCTTTGGTTTTAAATAATAATATACAGATTTTTACACGTGATTTTTAATTTTGGGTAAGGTTATTGTACTTATAGAAAAGGCACCATTCACTAAAATTCCTAGTGAGGGGCAGATATTTTCACTGGATATTGTTAAGTTTGCTAGTATTTCATAAAGTAAACAACATTCATTGATTTATTCATTTTAAGTAGAACTAAGAAAATTAACCATTATATTTGTTGTTTTGGATAAATACCAATACCCTTTCCTTGAAATTTAGACAACTTGCTCGCAGTTCATCGATAAATATTTTATAACACCTCACAAGTACTTAGCAGGATAAATTAAATCATTGTATGAAATCCTAGTGTAACTCAAAAACTCTATTGTCGGTGCATGTATTAATTTTTTTACTTGTTAACATATGAAATTAGTCGTCTTAGTTAGTGCTGAATTGGTGGATAAGTAAGTAAACGACATCTAGAAATATCATATATTTACGGCTAACAGTTACAACTTTCACTTTGGAGGAGGATCTAAGATTTGAACTAGCCATCATCTAGTTTTGTTGCATCCACGAGCATCTCTGACTTTAGCTGATCCTGTGGGGAAAGCTACACTGAGGTTACTACCAGACAACTTAACCAGCGAACATTTACCATTATGACTTGGGAAGGCTTCGGTTAAATGCATACGCGATTCCATTGTCACACCCTAGTAGATAATGGCCGAGTGAATGGTAGAACTTAAGCATTCCGAGTATACCATCAAGTTTTTTGCATAAGATCCGATTTCATTTCTTATACACAGTAGAAATCATGGTAATTCGTGCTAAGTCAGTTACATGTAAGGTAGAACCAAGCCTATACGCACCTTGGTCCAACTTGTCATACCTCATTAACACTGATATGAACACCAAATTAGTAGTGGTTATATCAGTGGCAGTAAAAGAAACTGGCTTGGAGATATAGATTTTCACATAGAAAGAAAAAATTAGTTCGTGGAAAGGCATAACTTTGTGCTCACAACTTGAGGAATACAAAAGGTGAATGCATATAAGACCCAAACTAGCTTTTTGAATCAGTGCTAGTAATTTACTAGAAACCGAACCAGCAAGATTAATCAAACTTCCCACATAAGCAAAATGATTGACATGCTCAACTACTTAATTTTCTATCTTTAGTTCAGATGTTGAAGCACCAGTTTGCACTTAGAGCTGTAGAAATGTACTCAGAACGTGTTTGCGTTATTACTCAATGCGATCAGAAGACTGCATTTTATCAGCGTCTTCACTAAACAGGACTATATCATCTGCGTATTCTAAATCTATTAGTGAACCCCCTATAAGATCAATCCCTTAAAATTCGGACAGTGGAAACGCCATTCCTAGCAGTAAATCAATGATGAAATTAAACAAAAGCTCTTAATTGACACCGTTTGAAGTTGCAAATTCAGATAACAGTTTGCCATGATACCTGACTAAACTAATAGTGTTCGCTACAGAGCCTTCAGGTCGACAGGTACGTCTATATTTTAGAACTTGACAAATGGTGAATATATGATTTGTGCATACACGATCACGTTCGGAATCAATTTCGTCTTCTTCGCTTTGCTAGTATTTTAGACACTAAATTAGCGAAGTTTATTTCTATATAGTTATCACAAGACAATTTGTCGCTGTTATTGGCTGGGACCATCACCTTTAGGGACCGGTCAATTAGAATTACTTTCACCCTCCACAATTTAGTTAAAACATTAATCAACATAATTGATGAAACTGGGCCACTAAAGACCTCTGGAATCAACCCATCCGGATACACTGATATTACTCACGTAGCATCATCAACAGCCAGCTGCGTGCCTGCCAATTTATCACTCGGGTTGTTTGGAAATTGTCACTAGCTGCAAGGTAGTCAGTGACTAAGTGAAATGATCTTTAAAGTGTTCCGCACATCGTTCCAAAAGTCTAGGCTGAGAGCAAATAACACCAACATGTGACTTTTAATCCCGACTTCTTTAATTGGTCTGAAAAGTTATCTAGTGCTACTTATTGCAGCTGCTTTTTTCGCCTAATTTCTTTTATTGCCCACCACTGTTCACTATCGCTCTACAGACTTTTGGTCAGTCTAGGTGTGAATTATCTTCGCTCTTCATCGTGCTCTGAGCCTGACGAGATAGGTTTACAGAAGTCTATCAATCGAACAGATGTCGCTGAAATTCAATAATCTTCCTTAGCCTTTTGGTTCAAGCTTCTAGATGTCCTTGATGCTACCATAGGCGTTTGGTTATCTTGCCAAGCTGCATCGCATTGAGTCCCATCTTTATGATTGACTGTATGCCTTCAATTGTTTTCGAAACTTGCTCTTGGTATTATTGTCACTGATCTAAAAGCAAATGAGTCATCTTGTTGTGGTTTTTTTCCTGTAAGAAGCAAACACGCGATGGAACTAGATCCTGTTCAGAATCTAAACATGCACTACAGAACGATGGGCAGTCATTTATCGATCCACTGACTGATGACTGTAAGCTCACCTTTGGGTAGGTGAAGGGATTTAGATGTTGGACGATCTCCTCCCTTGCGCTTAAAGTTTGTGCCTGCAAGAGACAAAAGGCTATCTGGGTAAGACAGTTGCAACTATCTATTAGCTGAGTAGGAATGCCAACAGATTCACTAAAGTATCCTTCACTAGTCTAAGCTACTTCATGTGATAAGTCAGTGCCTCTAGCTGTATGACCAAGTTTAATAAGCTTCCGGTAAAACTCATTTTTCGCATCGTTCAGGATGGAGCCAGTGGGAGCATAGAGAAAATAACGTATCTATCCCCTCAAATATTTTATGAAGATAGTCGAACATCACACAAGCAAGAGTCATCAGTGATCCATTCAACAAGTTTTTGCTTAACTTTCATATTTAGTGCTATATTTACACCAGCGAGACCATGAGAAGTTGCCGTTAGTTAGCTAAATAGATGAATGGTACCTCGCTCCCGAATGTTAGCTAGATAAGATTAAATGAACGAACACACTAAGACCTAGCATGTCTATTTCGGCGACACACTATGCGTCAATGGAACTAGATTCTAGGGTCCTGGTTACGGAAGCTTGCTGATCAATTTGGCTTAGGGTTTGTACCTTCAAGGTTGCAATATATTTATGTATCAGAACAGATTATTTACGCACTGCAATTCTAACAATTATTATTGTTTCGATTTACTTCCTGTGGTAGAATGTTCATTTGAGTTAAAACTACTTATATCATATTATGTTAAAATATTCATCCACTCAGCTAATAATCTTACTATCCATTTATACTTACTCTAATAAATTATGTGATTCATTTGTTTCATTAATTCACAAATTGTCTTGAGTGGTTTAGCACTTTTTTATACTTGGATATAAACATTATTGTATATTAGAGTAAAGCCTGATGGCCTAATTGAAAACAATATTGATTTTCTAATTTACATAATAGGAATTTTTACTAAGGCATATTTGTTTAGTGCCAGTAATACTATTAAACTGTCTAGTCACTAGACTGTTAAACTGAACAGATGTTTATTTAGGTTAAAGGAACAATGTCACTAAATTGCCATATGAACGTCATATTCCTGTGCTGGACTTTGACGAAGCTTTAAACTTAACTACATGATCCGTAACAGCATTAATAGTCAAGACTGATCCTGATGCATTACTTTACACTTGTGTAATTTTTCAAAAATGTTTAAGACAATTCGTGTTATGACGAAGCGCGATAATATTGTTTTAGAACTCTAATGGCATACTGACACTTCTACGTACGGAATTGATTTTTCTTTGGGAAGATTCTTACATAAACAGTTAAGTGATACACTTACCTATTGTACTACAAAGTAGGCCACACCTTGCTACAATAATCTTATGTAAGGTTAATTGTATAAATTATATTAAATCCTCTACAGTAGTCAGTATGACTATTTTTTTACTAGTCTAGGCAACTATTTTTATGTTCTATGATCAGAAATTGAAGAGCTCAACAGAATTTTGAACTGAACACACATCTTAATAAAATAACTGCAATAAGTCAGTGATAAGATAATTGATACTTCAAAGCCACAATACAGAGAAACATTTGGTTGATTACTTGATGAACGTAACTAGTTACTTACACATTTCGAACAAAATACTAATCTCAACTAAATAAACAGTTTTGTTAAGGACTTACGAGTATACACTGACAAGACTGCAATAACAGAAATGGAATACTTTGACAAATTGATGAACTTCTTCTTCATTGGGAGTTTACTGTTGAGATAGTAGAAATAAGGATAGTGACTCCGAAATTCATTTTATTACAGAGAAAAAAATCGTAATATAGCACATAAGATGCTCTAATAAGTCTAATAAAACTCGACTTTTCTCATACAAATTATGGATTCCACCTTCACTAACAGGAAGACAGTATTTCAGTAATAACCTTGTCTTTTGAATAGACTGACAAAAAACATTATATAGAGGAGAAAATATTCAAATTACTGCAAGTGGATATTTTACAATTGTTGTAAGTTATGTTCAAATGAATAGAAGAACCAAATAACCGAATATGAATACCGTATTTGAGAGGATGGATAACAATACTTATTGCATGGATTAAAAAATATATATAATTTTACTGGTCACAATCAATAGGGTTCAAAATTTTGACAACTTTCCCGATAGCAACAGTTTTTCCTTCATCACGTAAAGTGAAACGTCCTAACTGTGAAAAGTTTTGGAATGTTTCTAGACAAATCGGTCCACCTAAAACCTACAAAAATTAAATATGGACATATTAATTTTACAAACTTGTTAAAATCCCTAACTGTTTTTAGTTAACTTGTTGAAGTAATATAATAATACAACCTCCCGATTAAATGCAAGTATACTTAGCCACGGCATCTTACATATATTACAACAGATATTGCAGTATCATAGTTACGGAGAGTACATAAACCAAGTGAACTAAAATAGTTTTCGGAATGGGTTATTAGTTGTATTATAGCTACTATTTGTTTATTGATCTTACTTTAACAGAAATTTTCGACGATAGAGCATCAACGAGATAGCAATCACAACGAAAATGTAAAATTTAATGAATGCAGGAAAGTATACAAAAAAAACTGCATTTCGGTTACAATTCTGCAAAGAAAGACTTGTAACAGTGGAGTTCTTTTTAATTATATAGTCTGATAGAAAAACCACTACAGAATCGCCACCAGTTTCTATTTTGAACCATGTAACATAACATTTCAAACGACTGAGTTCCACCATTTCCGAGTTGTGATAGTCTGACAAGTGCTAGCCTCATACATTTTTTATACTACGGTATCGTGTTCGGAGGTTGATAACTCTGTTTTCACAACACAGTCCCAGAGTTTGCAAAGGATGCATGGCTTGGAAGCCATGGGGTGACATTTATAAAATATAATCAAATCATCGAAGTCGGTGTTTTGGAATGATGACATTAACTGAATTATCGTCTTTACATCCAAAATATCCACTGCCTTACTTCAGAATTACTAACATGGTGTTACCATTGGATGCTAGCAATCCTTTACTGACGATAATGGTGGGTGACAGTTCCCGAATATCCTCAGCTCGAAGAGACTAAGTTCGGAAAGTAATGGGGACTTCTTTCACCAAAGCCTTATAAATCCTACCTTTTATAATCAAACTAACATCACGATGGCGCCAAAATGGCCCAGATTAGTATAAGTAAATCTGTTTTCTACAATCGGCAGATCAATCCCATGTATGTGGACTGAGATACACAAATATGACTACTAAAAAATCAATAGGAAAATGATCTACTAGATTTACTGTTTTATTAACTCAAATGAAATATATATTTCAGATAATTTGAAATAAATTAGCTTAATTTATTTCACTTTGTTCACTTCGTGAGTTTACATTTGTTACTTAACTCAGAAGCTTACGTATGATGAAATTTATATCATGCCTGATAAACTTCGATTCTCGGAATGGTCGATTTTAGAAATATTATCGAATGCAAAATCAAATATATTTATTTATGTCAACGTTTGCAACATTGATGAAAACTGAAAAAGTTAAATTTAGCTAATGTCTTTAGAAAGTCATAGCATCACTGTTTGTTGTGATTTTAAGACTCATATCCCCAGACAGACAGACAGATACAACGTAGGACCAGGCACATAAGTGCATCGGTCCAAGTTGCCACACCTCAACAGCATAGCAAGATGATCACCGAATTCATAGAATCAGTTACTTTAATGGTAGTAATATATAAAAGGAAGATTGCATATAAGGGTATAATATGTAGAGAAAAAAAAATTAGTTTGTAGAAAGAAAGGTAGAGTAATTTTAGTCTCAAGGTGTATGTGAAGACAAAGAATGTATACACCTACGCCATTGTGATCGATTCTGAGCCATGTCACCAAGAGTCTCCAACCACTGGGTACGGCAGTCACGCGGACCCCAACCAGGTAGTCGACATCTACCAATGTGGCTCAGACCAGAAGTTAGTGACTTCAACGACTGATGCCACGTTTTGGTTTGGCCGCCCCTAACCCTTTTCCAACCCACCCCAATACTAGTCATCATTGAGCGACGTGGTAACCGGTGTTCGGACATACGTAACACATGCCCCAACCATCTCAGTCGATGAAGTTTCATAACCTCATCAGCAGATTTACCATTATTCCCCAAGTTCACTGGAATATCATATATTCAGTCAGCATTTGTGTACAATGTTGAACCTACGAAATATGTACATGGGTTTAAGTTGCCACATCCCATCAGGACAACAAGATGAATACTAGGGTAGTAGAAGTGATGGTTGCATCAATGGTAATAAAAACACTAGATGGGAAGAATATGATTCTGAAAGTAAAAACTAGTTTGTGGAAAGAATTGTGTAAAACGATTTTAGGTCAACGACTTAAAGGAAAATAAAGAGTGATTGCACCAGTGTCACAGTGACCGATTCTAGACTATGTCACTTACAGTTTCTAGTTACAGATTCCAGGAAAGTAGTTAGCATCAGAAAAACAGTCAATAACTCTATAGACTAGTGTTGTTTTAGTTTGATCACCACTAGCCCTCTTCCATCCTATTCTTACGCCCGCCAACATCAGGAGTCAACGTGAGAGGTGGTTCGGCGTACATAATTGCTGGAGATTCTGAATCCCCCAATTATTTGGAAAATCAAGTAAAGATATTATACTGATTTTTAGCGAATTTGTTTTACTGAACTTTCATTATGTTATTTTTTATCTATTGTGGGTTATATTCAGAGTAAATGTTAAATTTTCCATTTCTATCAATCATTTTTGAAATTAATTGGTATATAAATGAATGCACTTTAAAGGAATGCTGTCCGCCTTCCTGCTCGAGTTGGACTTTTCTTTACAGTTAGCAGGGCTTAGACACTGGGGATAGAAAAGTCACTTTCTATATTAATTGAGTTGTTGGTCATTGTTTCGAGATTAACCAGTATACGGTTACCAGTATCTTTTATTTGAACTTATCAACGATAAATATTCCGACCACTTCATTCAAAGAAGATTCACAACTGAGTCAACTGTTTTATCATCTTGTTTTAGTACTAAACGTCTAACTTTAGCATTACTTACTCGATGGTCCCAACAAGCGAGAGCTATGTTTTAAAGACATAATTACTAGTAATTTACGAATGTCATCTACTAGAAATGACGTCTCGGATTCATATAATAAGCCAGAACGTATTGCAGACGGACATTTCGTTTATTCTATAGATGGCGTAACTTGATAAAAGCCAAACGAAAATTTTAAATCTATGCTAGAATTTCATAGGACACCAACCCATCAGAGCTGATCATACCTTCAAGATAAACAAAGTGGTTGACGTACTCAATGACTTTACCTAGATATAATTGAAAAATATGAGGATAAAGAAAGTTCCTCCATAGAGGAATATGAAACAAAATGTTTTAAAACGAAAATGATAGTGAGTAATCCTATATAAGTGTATTCTTGTGACTAGTATTTATAAACAAAATTATGATTTAAGTGACAGTTTAGATTAGAAAGGATGTCACAAGCATGCAGAAAATATATACTAAAACAGTTGTGATATTCTCGGCTTTAATTAAGAATAAAGTTTGTTAGCACTAGGAACGTCAACTTGACATAAACATGGAAATGAAGGTGGATATGCTGTAAGCACGTGCATACCTTTCGCCAATTGATAATAGTTGTATAACACTCAAGTCAAATAAAACACTAAAATATTATTCAATATGAAGTGTCAACAATTTCCAACAAAATGAAATACCAATGAATATTAAAAACCTCTAAGAAGACTAGATATCTTATCTTCTACCTAGTCTGCCTAGCGTTCTATAAATTCAAGATCATAATTGATGGAGAAGTATAAAAAGAATTACATATATACACATCACTCACTTCGAGTCTCACAATAGCAGCATCATCCTTTCTGATGAACCTCGGATGTACTTCTGCTTTTTGATTTGTTTTCTTGTCTAATCGACAAATAATTGTACGCAAGCGTACTTCTTTCATACACGTGTGAATATGAAGCACAGCCATAAAGCCTGGACAAATGATAGATTTATAATCTAGAATAAGTAGTTGTGCATCAAACAAATTCGAAACCTGGAAAATATAACAGATATATGGTTTCAGATAGGCTAACCTTTCTTAGTTTATATTGTAAAACGAAACTCAGATACGCATTTTCAACTATATCAATGTAATTAGTCATTGAACTTCTGATACTGATGTGATCTCGTTTAAAGAAACAGAAAAAGAGATGACAATACAATTTATGATAATTTTTACAAATCTTCTGTTCCCGATCCGAGTAATGACGATTACTTAGGATGTGTTGGAAAGTATACGCAATACTTATACACATTAGTGATGAAACCTCTATCAGCACAATACAAAGAAGAAATGCAATACTCTTTCTCTCTCTCTTTATATATATATTATATATATTTGAAAGGTGGAATAAAAATAATTCAAATGAAAACTACACTAAATGAATATTTAGGAAAGACCAGATAGAATTAATAAGGATTATACAGTTAATGTAACTTAATCTAGGATAAAGGTATGTGTATGGCTAATAGTTACTAATTGACTTTTAATACACACATGAAGACTGATAAAATACAATCTCTTGATAGCATCAGTCAACAATGTACGTTAGTTCATGATGCGTTTCTCCCTCCTCCCCACCCTCAAGATGCAAATTGTAGACTCAAGACTGATCTGGGTCAACACATGAGCTAAGGGTAGGGAGTGAAGTAGTTGAGCACGTTGACTACTTTATTTATCTCGGAAGTTTAATTAGCTCTGATAGATATGTCTGATGAAATCTCGGTATGGATTCAAAAGACAGACAGACAGACAGACAGATACAACGCAGAACTTCGTACGTACGTACATCAGTTCAGGTCGCCATACCACATCAGCACAGAGACGCATCTGTCAGTTCAAATCCAAGAGTGATAACGATAATAGAAGTATTAGCAGTAATGCAGAAAATTAGGGAGCGAAGATATGATTCGAAAAGTATAATTCAGTGAGATAAATTTGAAAGGAGAAAGATAGAGAATTCGGAAGGTTAGATTTTGAGAGAACACAAACAGTGGATGCACCTGCGCCATTGCGAACGATTCTGAGCCATGTCGTTCAAGGTCTTTAACCATTGGTGACTTTCGTCTCGCGGACCCCAACCACGCAGCCTACATCTACCAACATGACTCAGTCCACTTGTCAGTGACTTCATCGATTTCTGCCATGCTTTGGTTTGGCCGTCCATAGCTTTCTTCCAACCTATTCCTACGCCGCAAAACATAGCTCGTCGAGGCAGTCGGTAGTTAGACATGCGTAACACATGTCCCAACCACCTCAACTGATGAAGTTTCAATACTTCATCTATTGATTTGCCATCCTTTCCTAGAACCCGTTTCCTAACGACAGCATTGCTCACTCGGTTGTCCCATGATACACGAGCAATGCTTCGGAGACACCTATGATCGAAGACCAGTAACCTACGAATGTCCTCTACTCTTAACGGCCATGTTTCGCTACCGTATAGTAGGACAGAGCGAACTGCTGCACGGTACACTCGTCCTTTGGTTAGCAAGCGGATATCTCGCCTGCGCCATAAGTGACGCAACTTGGCAAAAGCCAATCGAGCTTTCTGTATCCGTGCTGAGATTTCGTCAGTCACCAGGCCATCAGCACTGATGAGACTCCCCAGATACGTGAAGCGGTTTACACGCTCGACTACTTCACTCCCTATCACTAGTTCAGGTGCCGATGCAACCCAATCCTGGAGCAACATTTTGCATTTTGAGGGGGAAAACAGCATCCCGAACATGCTTGCATTGTTGCTCAGGGTAGTCAGAAGACTCTGCATTTTGTCAGCGTCTTCACCAAACAGGACTATGTCATCAGCATACTCTAAGTCAGTAAGCGAGGCTCCTGGTAGTAAGTCAACTCCTGAAAAGTCAGACGAAGACATGGTTATATCTAGCAGCATGTCTATGACAAAATTAAACAAGAATGGGGAAAGTGGACATCCTTGACGGACACCACTTGAAGTGAGGAATTCCGATGACAGTTCGCCATAAGCTCTCACTCGACCTGTAGTTTTAGAGTAGAGAGCTTGTATAAGGTTAATGTACTTCTTTGGTACACCTTTCAATGACAGACACTGCCACAGAACCTCACGATCAACAGAGTCGAATGCCGCCTTTAGGTCCAGGAAGACAACTATTGTAGGACGCCTAAATGTGTGTCTGTGTTCCAGGATCTGTCGCAGTGTGAAGATGTGGTCTATACAGCCACGTCCAGGTCTGAATCCAGCCTGGTTTTCTCTAGTCTGCTCTTCGCGAGCTCTAGTTAGGCGTCTAAGTATAATCGATGCTAACAGCTTAGAAACTATATTAGTCAGACTGATTCCCCTGTGATTGTCACAAGAAGACTTTTGTCCTTTCTTATAAATCGGGACAATCAGGGATTGAGACCAGTCGGATGGTATTACGCCCACTTCCCAGATTCTACCTAAGATTTCAGTCAATCTAGCTGCTAAAACTGGACCACCATCCTTAAACATTTCAGGGGTAAGCCTATCAGGACCTGCTGCTCTACCTCGCTTCAGATTTCCTATAGCCTTCTCAATTTCATAAAGACTAGGAGGAGTTAAGTCGATTTGCCATTCAGGAAGACTGGGGATCGTGGGCAACCGAAGTGTGGCTGAAGGCCAGTTGAACTGATCCCTAAAATGTTCTGCCCATCGGTCCAATCTCCTGGACTGAGAATGAATTATGATCCCATCCTTTTCCGAGATAGTCTCACTCACATTCGGATTCCTAATACCAGTTTCCTTGATAAGTCGAAAAAGTTGCCTACTGTTGCCTATCGCCGCTGCCTTTTCCATCGTTTTTGCTTTCGCCACCCACCACTGTTCACGGTCGTTGCGTAGGCTTTTTATCAGCCTGCGCCTAAGCTCACTTCGCTTTTCATCATGTTCAGAGCCAGGTGGGATGAGTTTACGAGCATCCATCAGTTCGGTGGATGCTACTGAAATCCACGGCTTCATCCTAGTCTTATGATTTACCTTATTAGCAGATATCATTGCTGTTTCCACAGCATTTTTGATATCATTCCAACCTGCTTCCGGATGGCAATCGCTTACACGGTCGCCTAACTGTTTTTCTAGTTGTTCCTGAAATATATTCTTAGCTTTATTATCATTAAGTAAAACCCTAGGAGGCTTCATTGCAATGTCTTTCCTACGTCCAGTAAGCCTTAAACAAATACGCGCTCGCACTAAAGCATGGTCTGAATCTAAACATGTGCCCCAGAACGAGCGACATTCCTCTATCGAACCCCTCCATCGGTGGCTAATGGCGATGTGATCTAGTTGGGTCCAACGTTGAGACGGTTTTGGGGGTCGCCAGGTCAAAAGATGCTTTTCCTTATGCCTAAAGTTAGTATTCGCTAGAAACAGGCGGTTATCTGAGCATAGTTGCAACAGACGATCGCCATTATCTGTTCTGTGAGCCGTGACACCATAACATCCACCCAAGTGTCTCTCATTTTCACTTAGTCTACCTACTTGAGCATTAAGGTCACCAGCCATTATAACTATATCAGAGCGCCTAGCTTTTTGGAGGAGGTCCGTATGCTTGCTGTAAAACTCATCTTTCACCTCGTCTGAACTGCAGTCAGTGGGGGCATAGGCAGATACGACAAAGAGGCAACGACGAGTGTCCCTATCTTTCCGAGTCCTAACTGTCCCGTTCAGTCGGACAGCGCACAAGCGACTATCTATAGGGATCCAGTCTAGGAGAGCTAGTTCTGCCCTACGACTCAATGCTATACCTACACCAGCGAGACCCCGGGAAGCAGCATCAGGGCTACCGGATACACGAAGAGTAAATCGGGCTGCTTCTTTGTTTTGATACGGTGAAATCAGGTTAATGATTTTACTAGGATCCTGTATGCGCGTTTCCGAGACGCAGCATACATCGATTGAGTGAGATTCTAAAGTCTTAGCTAAGGAAGCCTGTTGCCCTATTTGACTTAATGTCCGTACATTAAAAGCTCCAACATATAGTCTAGAACGGGGTTTCAAGAGACCAGGAATGATTTTTCGTGAGCTCGCATCGTTTGCATTAGCGGTGCAGTGAGACGAAGGAATGTGAGTAGAGTTAGTCGTAGAGATAAGAGAGATATTATGGGGTGTAGAAAGGATTTGATTTTGACCAATTTGGACTCTCGTGCTTTTACGGGTATGAGGGCGGTTGTCACTTCCCGGCTGCCCACACCGTGGAAGGGTGTTTCTTGAGGAACCTGAAAAAGAAGGCAGATTAGTGTCGGTCTCAGAGACCTGAGAGCGTGACCGCAGAGCCCAAGGGACAACTGCTTGAGGCCTGTCACGCACGGCCTTTTTATGAAAAGTTTTTTAAGTATTAGCTCCGCACTTAAAAGCCCTTAGTGGGCACCCATACCGCCGGAGACGGAAATCCGTGAGGTAGGGTGAGGTGTGACATTTTTAGGCTCGACCTTTTCTAACCCCTCCTTCCTTGTGAGAAGGCAGCATCGCTGCAGATGCTGGTTGTCCGAGGGAAACACCTTACTGCAGTCACACCCCTCTGCAGTCAGCAGTACGACTTCGCCCTCAGACCTTGAGTAGCTGCTTTTAGTCTCATTGTTCTCCACTCGACCTACCTAGCGTGGTAGAACCTACAGGAACATATGTTCCAGCCAGTATAGCTCGATTGGGTCATCACGATAGGCAAGCCCGACCACCACGACAAGGTAGCAGCTACGGTCGGGTATGGATTCAAAAAGCCCATTTGGATTTGGCCAACTTACATCACCTATAGCATTAGCGAGATATCTTTTTATTAATTAAAGGATGAGTAAACTGTCTTATTGTATAAATATTAAACGTGGCTATTAAGAGACGACATTCGTAGGTTATTGGTATTTAAATATCGATGTCTTCTAAACATTGCTCGAGTTTACTGGGACCACTGAGTAAGTAATAATGAGGTCAGACATCAGGGAAAGGTGGTAAGTCAGTCCGTGAGGTTGTGAATCTTCACCGACTGAGGTGGTTGGGGCGCGAAAAACGTATGATTAACAACTATCTACCACGACACGCGATGCCGACGGGTATTGGAGTAGGATAGAAGAAATCTAAGGGTGGCCAAATCAAACATGATATCAGTCCATGAAATCACTGACTACTAGTCGTAGTCGTGTTAGTAGGTGCAAACCACTTGGTCGGGGTCCGCGCGAAGATGGAGATTCTTGGCGACATGTCCCGAAATCGTACACAGTGGCGTGTGTACATTCACTTTTTGTCCTCCCATAAATCATGTGCTTAAAATTATTTGATACCTTTCCACAAACTAATTACTTCTCCCTGGGCTATATACTATGCGTCCACTTTTCTAGATTATTATTGAAGTAACTACTATTTCTACTAAGTTAGTGTTGACCTTGTAGTGGTTTATGGGATATGGCAACCTTGATTGATGTACACGTGCTAGGTTCCATGCTATACATAAATATGTACAATTGTGTTGATATTTACTTCTAAGAAATAACCAGAATATCCTGACTCACAATCGAATGAAATCCTACCCCACTCCTTCAAAAACCATTTTAAGTCTCCATCAGAAAAGTAATTACAACAGTACATCAATTATAGCATGTAATATTATTAGGAGCCGGTTACGAAACAGAAGATCGATTAATAGAAGTATATCCTGATTATTATTTAAACAGGTAAAATTAGGTTGAAATGGGCTCCAAAAACATATGCGCCACACAATTCGAAACATAATACCATGAATAAATAAAAGACGAAATGTGATTGTAGAGATAAAAAAATACAATTTAATAAGAAAACGAGAAAATTACGAGGTAGGAGTACAGTTCGGATAGAAATACAATTAGGAAGGACTTCATTCTACAGAAAGAGGTTACTAAACTTTGTGAAGAGTCTAATAGGAAACTGAAGCAGGATCGACACTTGCTCTCATTTTAAGTCATATATGATAAAGTCCGAAGCCATTAATTTACACCTTCTTTAGGACCTAAACTAAGAAGTCTGGATGGACTGAAAGAAGCTAGTTCTAAACAGCTTTTTCTGTTTCAAGGCACTATATCACAAACTGACCTTCATCACTTATTTCAACCAGTCCATGTGATGAAAAACAATGCATGATATAGAAGTCGCTGGAATGATATTAGTAAAACATGAACAAACCACTAAAGTTAGCGTTTAAAGATAGTGACACCAAAAGGGTTGTCCTCGTTGTGCCCAGACACGTTATCCAACCTCAGTATTACTAACGTGATGTTATCACTGGATATTAACAATCCTTCGGAGACAACGATCTTCAAACACAGAGACGCCGAACATTTTCAGCTCAGAACAGAACTGCTCTTACCGAGGTATTGTAAATCGGACCGTTTACAATAAAACTCATATTATGATGGCGCCGAAAATGCCCCCAGACTGACATAAACCGATTTGGTTTTAATATCATGACTAGTTTTATGATTAGTGGACGAAGTGAATAGTATGTAGCTTACTTAGAAAAGATAAAAAGGCCGATAATCTGGTACATAACATGTTATTATGGTGATGCTGACTACAAGAAGAAATACTAACGCCAGCTACGACTTTACAAAGTTAACTAACTTAAGTCGAGAATCCTTTCCTAGTATGGTTTTATGCTGAACACCCGTATTACACTGAAAATCGTAATTTATATACATTATTAAAAATTATATACACAAGTCTTATTTAATCGGTTATATATGTTATGAGTAAAAACTTACACTTAAAATAGAAAATAATTACCTGGCAAAAATTATCAGTAGAACAAAAACAGAAGCCTGGGCTGATATCTTCCTCATCGATATTTCTTAATTTTAGCTTACAATGTTCACCAGCGGAAGCACAATTAACTTCAACATCTCCAACATATACCTTCATATTAATTATAGTTCAGGAAAAAATGGACAAAAAAAGTATTTGTAGTGGGTTTTGAGGGTTACTGATAAAAAATTGAAGAGATAAACGTCTACGTAAAAACAGTTCGCAAATTCATATCACGCTTCTAGAAATATATATTTACCACTAGGGTGAACTAAAATATCTCAAAATAAATTCTACATTTAGCCTAGGTTTGATATGATATAATAATTGATTTAAAAACTTTTGTAGTAACCTAAAAAGACTGGACCTATGTGCATTTACGTCAGGTTTTAAATTGTTCATGACTGACTGGGACAGACTTACAACTGTACAAAATTGTCTAAATTACTCTCTATATAGTTAACCATGGCTGATTGCCCTAAAGTTCTGAGTACCGAACTGCATGTAATCGCAACTATTTCCGAATATTAAATATACAAGTAGTGCCAAAAATTGACTAATATAAGCTAGTTTGGAAACATTTTATCTGCATACTTTTGTCTTATTCAACGTTTTACAATTCCACACAGAAATCATTCTAAATGGCACAGAATTGTGATATTTAGATTTAGTGAACTTAAGTTATCAAAGATCAAAATACCAGTTGTTTATAAATGAGTGTCAGACTTAAACATTTCTTGTTTATACAGTGACTTAGGTGCAGTAGCGATTGCGTTTAGTATCAAGTACGTTCCTATAAGAGAATTACATTTACTCCCAAATTTGGGACTATGAATGGATAGCAACTTCTAGGCATAATTTTACAGTCGAACGAATCTCACTATTTGGAAGATACGATAATTGTGCTAATTCGAATTCACAAAGCAGTTCAGAATATCTAAGTATTTATAATGTGGAAAGAAAAGCCATCCACCTGTGTTAAACCAGTCAACTTTTTGTGAACCAGTTTCTGATGTTGGGTAACACGTTTAAATTAAAGTTGCTTATCATTTTCATACTTGAAAATGCGTTAATACATAGCTGACACTATAAAACATGGGAGGAAAACTCTTAGACTACTAAGTGCAGATATAAAACTTCATGCTGTGTAGCGTAGTAAGCCTTACCTGCATGATTTCCACGATTAATTTATTTGGCAATAACACAACAGTCTGACCTTTTGATACTGATCCAGATTCAACTTTTCCAGATGCATACGTACCCATGTCTTTATATCTATCAGTGACAGGAAGTCTCAAAGGTCCATCTGTCTTTCGTGAAAAGCTGGGGAGGCTATCGAGATATTCTAGTAAACTAGGACCTCTATACCACGGGCAAGATGACTCATTTGGGATATCGCGGAGAAACGACCCATCATAACCAGAACACGGCATGCAGTAAACATCATTCTTCGTGTTAAATCCTATCTTCTTTAGGTACGGTATAATTTTGTCTTTACATTCTATGTAACGCGTTTCATCCCATAAAACGGTTGGGTCATCCATTTTGTTAACTAACACAATTAGATGCTTAACACCTGCAGTTTTAACTAACAAGGCGTGCTCTCGTGTTTGACCACCCTTATCAAATCCAGTTTCGAATTCACCACGCCTAGCTGATATTACAAGTATAGCGATGTCTGCAACTGCTGCACCTGATATCATGTTGGGTACAAAAGACTTGTGACCGGGGGCATCAATTAAAACGAATCGTTTCTTCTGGGTTTCAAAGTAGGCACGACCACATTCAACTGTTTTACCTTTGTCTCGTTCCTCGGGATTTGTATCTAAAGCCCATGATAGATACCAACTCTCCCGATTTTTTTCTTTCGCTTCACGTTCATACTTTTCCAAAGTTCTTTTATCTACCATGTCTAAAGATTTAAAATATACAAAAACGAAACGACAAAACCTGTTAAGTAAAGTAGATGACCACCAATTGTTGATTTCCCAGCATCGACATGTCCAATAAACACTAGATTAAGTGTGTCTTTGTCCGGAGCGATGGCTATGGTCTAGAAAGTTGTTAACAAGCTGACAAACAACGTACCTTCTTAGGAGCGTCCTCGTCTTTTTCAGGTCCAGCTTCTGTTTCTAAAAGCTTTATCAATCCACAACCTAAAATACTCACCTTCCTCAGGTAAATCATCAGAAATTAGGGGTTGGTTATATGGTTCGCAAACTGGAATAGGAGTTACTTTCACAGGCTTGTAAACAAACGGCTCGCCAGGTACAAACTCAGGTGCATTCACATCTAGCTGGGAAAATTTGCTAGTAACTGGACCATTTGTACCCAGTTGATCCTCCCACGATGCCATCAAGTTTGAATGTATCACAACGTCTCAAGGACAAATGTAGTAGATAGTTTCAAATTGTTGTGAACAGAGTAAAAAGACTTCCGCTTAACGAACTTACATGTCTAGTAGCAAATGATCACCAATCCCTCCAGGTAAGGACCTTGGGCAACAATATATATATATATATATATATATATATATAACAAGCAGTAGTAAATTTGCAAGGATCCTGCCTTGTGCACTTAAGAATGGCTGGAGATTTTCTCATAGGACTAAGTAGAGTTGGCTTAAACTACTTCGGCTGGTAGACAATTCTAGGATTTGACCATCTATGAAGAGAAGAAGTTGTTTCTAAAATCAAACATACTGTATTGTACCTGTAGTTTTTCAGTACTCCTTCCAAGATGGGCGTTAAAACTAAATTTGGATAAACATCTGTGTAGATGCCTAAGGATGTTAAAGGATTTGTAAGACACTCTTAAGCCGCCTACACTCTGAGAGATAAAAGTTTAACTTCAACAGGAGTTTCCCATACGACCCTAACTTGCGTCTGAGGACCGACAAAGTGACTCTTCTGGGAATCGTGAGAATGAGAAAGGAAACGCAGTTTACATAGTCCCTTTGACGACAAATAAAACTATTAGCGATTCTGTTTATAAGCTGGACAGAAATTCCGTTCGAAGTTAAGAGTATGAGGTTAGGTCCGCAAACATTCGTAGAGGTCACTGTTACCTCCTAACATAATGATCTTTGTACTGCATATCTCTTTATTGACCTTTGTACCAAAAGTTATACTACACTGCTCTACTTCACCTGGCGCGTTGCACACTTTGTGGCGTTTGATTCTTTGGGTTCGAATACATACACCCATCGCATCTTTGTTTTGGACTCCTTGATCATACGCGTAATTTGTGGTTTTAGTGTGTGTGTGTGTGTGTGAGTAATTGTTGTTAGCGAAGGTGAAACTAATGACAAGATATGTATAGTTATTAGACCTAACGAGGTTGCCAATTCAGCAGCATATAACAGCAGCGCACTGTGTCATAGTTAGGATACGATCCAAGGTCGTAGGGTACTAAGACACCTTAATCTTTACATGCTAGCAACCCACTTAAATAGGAACTACTGAAGTGCATGTGTAATATGCTTTATGTCGCAGATGGATAAAATTTTACTTTGTCTAGTCATAGGTTTGCTCACCTTTACTTATCCGACTCATTCAATCAGATCACCCTATACTGCTACCTTATCCTCTTGGTGGACGCCTCTCTAAAGTTTTATGCTATCAGAGAACAGTGGCTACCTAGAGTATACCTATTGGGGTGGGTCGCTTGTATCAGTTTTAAAGAAGAGAGGTCCGGTGACTGAATCGTCAGAATCACCACTAGGACACCCTGTAGCCCATGAAAATGCGTAATTAACCCTCACCTTGAATAGCCGATCGTAAAGTTACTAACTAAGTCAATCAAGAAGGTTTAATGCCCGTGTCCCTTCGTGTATGAGACACACCTGGCTAACTCGGGCTAAAGCTTTCAAGATGTCAAGATATATTACATCTATTAAGATGCTTAGATCGAGGTCTCTACTTCAGTGGTCCGCTGCAGAACATAGCCTTATCATTTCGTAAAACCATTCCATTCGAGTTTAACAAAACCAACTGATACTGGGAAGACACTTAGGTAATTAAATATTAGGGATTTCATACTTTTAGAGGATATCAAAAAGAGAATTAGAAGCTAAAAGTATTCAGCATCATTACTTTGGCCTTCCTTGAAGTCTAAGTTGATATGTTCCAGCTTCAACTTGTCCGGAACCACATGTCGGCTTGGAGATTAAAAGGGTAGTTAGCTGAATTGAACTACAATGAATTGTAGCGGTAAATAATCCCCTAGATAAATAATTACGTAAGTTTTCGACATTGGTGCTGACCATGTTTATTTTAGCGGACACGATTAGTTGAAGACGCTTGGTTACGCATCACTACCAGATCACGACACGACGTGAAAAGCAATTCTCTCTCTAGTTAACCAGTTTAGATGTTGCTATCCCATCGACGTTTTACTCACGATCAAATATAACTTTTTCTTCATCCCTTACTGCCTTCTGATGATGTCTTATTCGTAAGGGTGAGTTTTATTGTTAGGAGTTGCTCTACTTATACGGTAAACGCAATTTGGTCAAATACCAGGTGCACTTCGGAATAAAGCCCTGTTTTTCAAGACACAGACCTTATCCGGGCAACGCAATTTGCATTTGTTCAAATAAGTGACTTCTTTGAACGCTAGTAGTTTAATTGACTTCGGAGATCCTCATGAATTGAAGCCAATGTACTTATGGCTTGCAGATGTCAGTTTGAACGTTAAGAAGGTCATAGGTTCGAGTGCTTAACTTTAAAGAGCTACAAGCATCGCCAAAGTTGTGAACAGGAAAAAAAGTTTATACTCATCTGGGTTTCGTGACTAATAGTAATGGATTATCAGTTCCTTCAGTTAGATACATAGGCGGAAGTATAAAAAGTACTAGTGTTACTAATTTAAATTTATTTTGACAAACAGTTGGCATCATATCACATTCAAACGTTTTCGTATATATTACGTATGATACCCTCCTCCCATTTCGATCTTTGAAAATAATATTTTCTGGTTTTGGTTGTTTCTGTAACATTACTTTTCTGTATTCACTATTACTAACGTCCGCAAATAGGAATAGCGATGACTTAAACATTTACAGAAACTCACTGAAGTGTTGTATGAATAATGGACGACCCAACATAGAAACTTGTGGCAATTCACCATCTGCAGGTTGTCAACTCCACAGAGTATCATTCAACTTTATTCTCTATCGTCTACCCCAGGTTATGTTGTGCTTATTATTCGAAAGTTAGAAAGCTATGCATAAGTCTTACACAGAGCATTTCGTAAAACACGTTGCAGAAGACTTTGAATATCAGATCGACAGGTGGCCTGGATTTGTTTTCCTCCACTTCGTCCTCTCAATGAATAAGTTTGTCAAAGAGTAATCGTCGATGCGGAACTTTTGCTACTCTAATGATAGTAGATTGTGGTCTTCACATGTCGATGCACCTTACTTCCTGAAAATCTTCACACGATAACCAGCTGTACAGACTGTTCTGTCATCGAATATAAGCAGTCTTTGCATGTTTATAGAAATGAATCTGAAAATGACATACGTTCAATCACTTAATGGTCGCGCTTGGATAAAAAGTAAATTAAAAATTAAACACGTCGTTTTAGCACCATAATACGTCCCATTCTATTTCATAGAAATAACCAAAATATCAGGAAATAGGTATAGATTTCAGTATTTTTGGCAAGAGAGAGTGGAGCTGGATCTTAGTCATTCAAACATAATAACTCCCAACATTTAATATAAGATAACAGAAATTATAATCCCTATGCAGAATATGGAAGTAAATGAGTACTTGGGCTTTGTAGTTTTGGCGTATGCTTAAGGTTTGAAGTCAACTCTCAACTAATCAACCTAAGTTGTTACATTAGTTTCCTCCTAGAATCAACTTCCGTAGGAACGTCGGTTTGATCAACATATCAGACGAAATCATCTCAGTTCTGCCACTGTAGCTCAATGGAGAACTACTAGTCTGTCCAGCACCTGACATTCGATCAATGGCAGACAGTCTGTTAGTATTCGACGATACTACGTAAATGACATTCACTTTTAAAACTTGTTACCTAATCATGTAGCGTTTGCATTCTCCCACACATGATAGTTGGATACTTGGTGAACTTAACCTCCTAACGGTGACCAGAGTTTGGAAAATAACAGCGGGTAAGAAAATGAAGCAAGAATATCTGAAGAAGTACCGTGAGCGGGCTATCGAACACCATTGTTGGTGAGGTACGATTTTCCTATGCTCTTTCCGGCTATCAAGTGTTTACTCACCTGCCTCATGAGTCGCCCTCAAGTCAAAATGAAAGAAAAATCTACTTCAAAAAATATTGATGAAACTCCATTACACCTAAAGAATTGCTCCACTGTTTGTATAGACGGTTAAAGTACAAAAAGAAAATGTACAATTATAATTGATAAGTGTTCGTTTCTACGTAAGTGTTTGGTTTCCAGAACGGATTAGCAATCTGGAATGAAATAGATATGGTGTAGATATCTTGTGCATGCAAATGCATTAAAAAAAGTCAAATTCGTTAAAAACAGTCATATATATGAATGCGTGAACTAGCCGGAAGTCAGATCAAATAGACGACACTGAACATGTGACTACGGTCTTTCATGACTGGGTTCGTAACGGTGGGTACTGATAGTATCCGTCAGGACGGAAACTTATAACTTAGAACCGTTAGGTATTCTTTACTAAAAAAGGGCCAATCTTTAAGATTGTTCTTGTCAATGACTCCGTTTAACCAAGAAACATCAGAAGTACTCATGCCCTATTCTCTTCCGATTCGATTCTCAGTCGGTAGCAGTTCAGTTAAAACAAGCTGAACAGTTAATGAGTGCATCTACTAAGTATAAGAAGTCCGTATATTCAAGAATAAGACTGCGATTCGAAGACATAGGAGACTAGAAGCTTCACACTTAGGTAAAGTTGAGCAGAACATCACTAATGTAAAAGGCATAACTACACCACCTAGTATTGCTACAGAATTCTATGATAATACTATTTATCAACAAACAGGTGTTATGCTACAAAACGTACCAATAACAGGACAAACTTCTGACAACCTCCCAAGTGATGTAGATTTAGACCACATAACCTCCAATATTAAGCCCTCTAGTTCTTAATTAGGTGAAAAAAACGCGAACTTCCAAAGCCCAGGTAAAAGCCATGGTTAGCCCAAAGGGAAAAGGGAGGCAAAAAGATTGTTGAAACTAAAGGTAACTTCCGAGCAAGGTTTTGTGATCGTATCTACACAAAGACGGCATGATACTGAAGTGTACCCGGGTATATGACCAAGTTACGCTTGTCGTACAACCACAGCCACTTATATCGATTGAACCCACTCTTACGAATTAGGAGAAATCAGAAGGCACTGATGGATGGAAGAGAAATCATATTTGATCGGAAACGGAGCTTCAATAGAATAGCAACGTCTAGGTTGGCAAACTAGAGAGAGATGCTACCCACGGTGGTCCGAGTCGTGATCTGGTGGTGATGCGTGACCGCGCGCCTTCAACTAGTCGTGTCTGCTAAAACAAACATGGTCAGCATCAATGTCGAGAGCCTATGCAAGTATTTATTTTGGGGATTATTTACGGCTACAATTCCACTGTGACTACCACATCATTATATAGCAAGGCTGGTGGCAAGTCCTTATTTTTTAAAGGTAATCGACTCGGTAGTAATCAATGTCGTAGGCACTTACTCAAATTGTGTAAGTGGTCTTACTCTCCCTCCTCACTTTTATAATTATACTCCTGATGAGCTACTAGGACATCGTCCAACTTTTGCACATTGCCGACGAGCTGCTATGTCGCTTAACTTAAGGTACTCTGAACATCCTATTATCTCTGACAACTATAATAATTTTTTTGGAGATCAGGTAGTCACTAGTCCCCGTAGAAATGCAGCTTGCTCAGACATTAGCTCAAACAGTCAGACTGCCGTTTTAAACCAGAATCTAGCTATATCGAACACGAACGACTTAAAGATCTAATTCAACTCTTCACAATTCACTCTTCATTTTTGGACTTTTTAGTAATTAACGCCTGCTCACTTCTCAATAAAATATCAACCCTAAGAACTGTCGCCTTATTAGCTAAACCTCCATTAATGTTTGCCATAGAAACATGGTGTTCCTCCTCAGTAACTGACTCAAAATGTTATATCGTGACAATAGAGAATATAGACGTGGTGGTGGCTGTCTAATATACGTAAGTGTTTGTTTTTTGTCGAATAAAATCGATGACGAAATACTCGGCAACGTACCAGAGTCCGTCTGGGTATCAGTCAATACTCCGAACCACAGTTTACTTTTTGGATGCATATACAGAACCCCACACACCTTGACTACTGTAAATAACACCATTATCAATGCTTTTGTACAAACCTCTGCACTGGATTCTAATGCGAAAGTCATCGCAAACGACTTTAACCTTTCTAGGATAAACTGGATTGTTGGCAGAGGACTGTCATATGATGAATAAAACCTTCTTACTGCATTAAATATGAACTGTTGGACACAGTGTGTACACACTCCCACGAGACATGATGACATTCTTGACCTAGTTTTCTTTCATGATGTCACTCCTCTGTTACTCCAAGTTAGCAAACAGTTCAAAAGCAGTGACCACAGAATGATTCTATGTGCTCTTTCTTTTAATTTTAGTCATATATTACAAGAAACTAAACAATATCGAGATCATAAAATTGTAAACTGGAATCTCCTGCACACCCTTCTAAGTCGATCTGACTTGAACAATTTTTTCTTGTCTAATAGTCTTACGGGTGCACTAGATATTTTTTTATCAAATTAATGACTCGTGTTTATATTTGATTGCACCTATTAAACTAAGCAATATAATCAAGTCAAATGATTTGTACATACCAATTCATTGCCGTAAGAAGCTAAGATGCCTACAGGAGTACTATTTTGAGTCAAATGACTTTCAGCATTTGTAGAAATTACCACGACCTTTAACCAACTTGAAAAAGTCCACAGGTTAAAGGCGATTAATGAAGAGTTGTCAACAATGCACAGAAGCTCCAAGATTCAAAACTTGGTACGACTGTTCAATAAATGCCTCAAACCTTCCCGGAATAATGATATTCTTTGAATTTCACATGATGGCTTAATTGTCAACGATCATAATATTATAGTCAATCTGTTCGGCGATTCCTTTGCTAACGGGTAAACCCCTGGATGACATTGAGGTAGACATGATCAACACGACTACTAATCATATGGAATCCGTTGTTTTCACTTGTAAATCCATCAATCTACTTAAAACCTCAAGTAGTTATGGAGTAGATGGCGTGGCATCCATTTACTTTAAACTCGGTGAACCTAATTTACCATTAATCCTATTTAAACTGTTTGACCTTTCATTAACAGCAGGTACTTATCCTAGTAAATGGAAAACCTCATGTATATGTCGTCGATTTAAATCAAGTAACAGAACAAATTTGCATGATTATAGGCTCATAAATATCACCCCGGTTATCTCTAGAATAATAGAAAAAACAGTATATGACGAAATGTTTGATTATTTACTCTCTGAGAAACTTATCTTTAACTCCTAACATGCTTTCCTCAAAACAAGGTCCTTTATGACTTGTCATCTTGAAATCTTTAATTTAGTCCTTACTAAACAAAGCCTTGGGCACTTGGTATTAGTATTGTACTCAGACATATCTAAAGCTTTTGATAAGGTTAACCACAGGCTTCTTATAGACAAACTTCCCTTTTATGGGATTATAAATCCATCACTTGCATAGTTAAACTCTTTCCCCAGTCATTGATATTAAATTGGTAAAGTAAACTTCATTCTTCCGAAGACCGAACTGGTTAGAAGTGGCGTTATACAAGGAAGTGTATTTTTACGCCCACTGCTCTTTATAGCTTATATAGATGATATATGTAAATGCTTTAGTATGGTTGACCCTTTCTATACGCAGATGATCTTAAAATAGTGTACTCGTTCTCGCCTCACAAATTTGTATACACAGTAGTGTGACTGCGCAACTCAACAAGGTCGCAGTATGGTTCTCGAAATATAAGTTAGATATTAGTGCTTCTTAGTGTGGTTGGATATGTTTTGGAGATAAGTGCATCAATTTTGAACTCTCTAGAAACGGTAATAAGTTGTCTAAGCTTCAATCAGTAGTTGATTTGGGACTAATGTACTCATATAATCTGTCACTGACATAACAGGTTACCATGCAAGCATCTTAATCCCATCGACTTCTAGGTTGCATAATACGTAACTTTTATGACAATGATTCTCGTATTCCGCCATACAAAAATTTGTGTCCGACCTTACTAGAACATCACACCTTTATTCTCAGTATTGCTTACATTAAGAATAAGCTCAGACTGGAGTCTGTCCAACGACACTTTACTCTTCGTATTTTTGAGGCTGATCGTACTCTGGACTATAAAACAAAATGCACTAAATTAGGACTAGGTGCTTTATGGAGGCGCCGACTCAAGTTGAATCTAATTTTCTTTTACAATATACTGAACAAATTAGCATTTTCATCATGTAATACAATTCAGCTCGAGAAACCTTCTTGCTATAACCTACGCAATTCAGCTTCCGAAACAAGAATGTAACATTCTAAATCTGCTCCTTATATGAATTATTTTACAAATAAATTCTCAAGAATCTGGAACAATTTGCACCAAGCCATTCAGGAAACAAGTTCAATTTTAATATTTGAACGACATGTTGGAAATAATTTAAGTGTGGTAGCTATTTCGTCTGCAAATTTGATTCGTATTCAGTCTTAAGTCATTCACATATACTTTCGTCGTCGCAAATTCAAATTACTGTTTCATTCATGTATTTGTAATTGTGAAATTCCTTGTCACTTGGATGAGGCACATTATTTATATTGGATACCTTCATATCGGTAGTTTCCATTAAATTTGAATATTTGACAAGTATCTAATCAGTTCATTTATCCTGATTACCATGTCACATACACTACAGAATTCTGGACGAACAATAAATTAAGGCAAAATGATTCACATACGAATGATAAACAAATTTTGACTTTTTCTTTATCATAAACAGTTGAATGATGATGATAATGATGATGATGCAAAAATTTTTAGTTTCCGTAAGGAATGTTATGAACATTATTCCTGTATTAGACATTCACTAATACGTTTGCAATCTATTTATTACATCAGTGTTGATTTAATACATTGATACTAATTTCGTGTCAGTGTGTAATTTCTGCCACTCGAATAGCTATTCGCTTTGATATCTATGCCTTTTATTTAATTAACGAGGCTCCAAAACAACTGGTTCCTAATCATGTCTTCTTCATCAATCCTGCACATCAGTTATCTATTCCTGTGTTATGCTTAATCGACGGCTCATTTTTCCATATCGTTTATTGTTGTCTGCTGTGCCTTGTTTTTCTTGATATAATATTCCACCCACCGTCCATTCTAGACTGTGTTGCTAGATTAAAGGATTCTATGATGTGGTACATTTTTAGAATACAAAATTCTAATTCATGTTGCTACTTCTTCAATCACACTACATTTATGCAAACTTTAATGTGCTTGATGCATACATGCTTAACATCAATGTACTAGTTTCTATATACTTTTTAACTGCTTACTTTGGTGTATTAGCATAAGGTATTTCATAGACATTGCAAACTAACAGATATTCGTTTATACATGTGAATAATGTACTCAAATGACAATCATCTGTGATTGGGTACTTAGTCCTAGTGTAATTCGTATTTTGTCTATTATGATAAGTAATTTTCATTGGAGAATAGATATTAACGAATCACTGACGACATCTACACGTTAGTGTTTTCATACTGATAAATATATGGAGTAATCAGCAAGAGCAGTATTTTCTAATTTGTGTTAAATATTGAATGAATACAATAAAGTTGTCTATACTATTTGTGAGTTTGGTGTTGATATCAATGCCAAGAACCCAAGGTAAGTATACAACATGATTGATATCGAATGTAAATATTCGATGTAATATGATAATAAATTATCTTAATATTAAGTTCCTGGTGATTGGTTGAACTATTAATCACGTAGAAGGATATGAATTCTCTCTAGACTGACTAGTTGTTCATAGCACTGACTCGATCCCAGTATTAATTGATGACCATGTCACGTTCCACTAATCACATACCTCACAACTCAAATTCCCGTAGTATTTAAGAGATTAATTTTCACTTTCGGACTCGAACAATCGAAACACAACACGCAAATTATAATTATTATTTCGACTTTTGTTATCATTACTATGATTAATTCGTAAGTGAAGAATAATGTGTACTGCGTTGTTATTAACAATATAACAAAGTGAGATGAAGTGAAATGGTGAAATATTGAATGCTATTCTTGTATAGAATAGATCGTTCAACCAAAACCAGGTATTCACTTCGTTAGATTTAGCCACTCATCCTTCATTCAACAAAACACGTTTAGCATGTCGGCACTTATATTTTGATATGCAATAGGTGGAACAATTATTCACGAATGTTTATTGGTTCAATTTATTACTAAATGATGAGAGATAATGGAAAATTTTCCTGCATTTTCAGTATTTATTCAAGTAAGATGAAATTAATCTATTTGTTGATTGTTGGCGTCATGATGTGGATAATAGTGTATCGCGACCGAATTAACAGGAACCGTAAACTCAATAGGTTATTGATTCGATTATGTTGATTAGTTGCGTAGAGTAGAGAAAAACAGGAAACACTTGGTTTACAAAAGTGCAATGCATCTGAATGATCAATTAAAATGCTGAATAGTTGTTTTTGTGAATATGGATAATAATAATAATAATAATAATAATAATAATAATAATAATAATAATGGAATGATCTCATTACGCTTCGAACATTCAGATACTTTATTTTGTGATGATAGTAATCTGCCAGTGAAAATCACCTAATTTGACAGAGAATGTTCTATCATGTAACTCTGTTGGTGAATTCGATAATTTCTGTGGATTGACATTTGATAGTAAAGTAGTATATTTTATCAACCTGAAGACTTTAATTCCAAATCAGTTGCGATGACGTTTGCATGTATTAACAGTGGAAATAAAGTTAGATGTAAGTTGTGTGAAGGAGATAAATGATCTTTTTTACAGCATCTCATTCATAACATCATCTAATCATTTGGAAATATTCATTTTGCATAATTGAACTTCAGTCGAATGCTGTGATGATTGAATGTAATCCTTGCATCGAACAACTCGTAATTATCTTCGAGGATCCCTCACACAACTGAGGACCATCAACATATCATTTGGTTACAGTTTTCAAGTGGTTGAATTAGCCTCAATGAAGAGGCATGACTATTGAACTACACTTAATTTTATAACCGAATGGCAACTTCTTACTATACACGGTGAATATATTTTGGAAACCGATTAAATCAGAAATTTTAATGTCACATATTGCTTTTGATTATAGGCCGGACCTTTGATAGAAGATATTATAATTACCAATACGTGTTACGTTTGTCAATGTGTAAGTGTTTTTAAATAATGTTACAATGAATGTATGCATAAGGCTATTGAAAATTGCCAAGTGTTTTGATACAGAGATTCATATCTAGATAATAATTCTTAGTGAAGTAGAGCGAACCTGTTAGTGGTCAGCATAAACATGTGAAATAGGAGTTAATTAATGAGGTATAACGATGTTAAAGTGAGTTTAATTGAATCAGGTATGTGTCTCCATGAGTAAAGTAATAATGTAGGAAAATTTATTTACCACTACTACTACCACAATTACTACGCAAGTCGCATATATATGTTTACTTAGTTAACATGTACATCACTTATTTTAATTTCATCATCTTCTATACGAAGTACAAAGGTGCAATGGTTCTTGTAAGTTAACTCATAATGTTGTTGCCTGAAATAAATTTATTTGGCAACACGATTAATAAAATATGCAATCAGTTTATATCAACCAACCACTAAATGACAACTTACTTTACTCGTTTCATTCATATTCATATCTCTATCTCACAGTTACAACCACACTCAATTGATCATTTCTGTGTTTATGGTGCTTCAGTGATGTATTTATGATATAACTCTTACGAAATTCATAGTACCAATCACAATTTAAGTTTACATGACCACACGAAGTTCCTCATTGCCCATTCACACATGCACACCGTCCACAAAAAATACACTGCAATTCATCATAATAACCGTAACATTTACTTCTCGAAATAACTCCAAATTCGAGTATTATTACACTCGTTTCCATTTCATTAATTGGTTTAAAAAAATCACCAACGAATATTTACCTCATTGTTATTTTGCACTGATTGTTGATTCATTTTGTTTTATTGGTCCTAGTATGTATTCACAATTTTAAACTCTGTGAAACCACCAGAATGGATGTGCCCGACATGTACCTGTGTAAGTGATGATTTGATTAATTATTAGAAACAGGATTTATTTACAAGTCAAATATGGTGAGGGGGATGTTGATGATGTGTTGTATCAATGAAATGCTTATCACAAAGATTTTTATCCCTCGTCTGACTTAGTGTAAGAGTAGAGGAGCACTGATGATGTTTACATTTCTATTGGCCACATTCATAAACATCAATCTAATAATACAATTTCTATTCTCAGAGATTGTATACAACATTTCACAATGTCAAAACACTCAAAATGTAGGGTAGTTAATTAAAGTGTCAACATGATTTATGTGGCCGATCATATTTCACACGAAATTAATCGACCGAACAAATGTTGACACAATACACACCACTTAACAAACTCACATGTGATAATGAAATGATCACCGTTAGCTTGTTAAACTAAATAAATTTATTCTGTCTATGGAGTTTACAGTGTCATATCAAATAACTCATTTTAACAATGATGTTGCAGTCATCAATCGCTTGTTTTCTCTATTGCAGTATGAATTTCTGGATATGTAATCAATGGAATCGTCAACGAAATCAGTTGATAATGATGGATGCATGTAGTTTTAGTTTTAAAACTGTATTCAGATGATATATATTCAATCGTGTTGTTCATTGTATTCGTTTAGTTATGTTGAATATTGTATTGCGAATAAATACAATGATTGTTCTTATATTCATGATTTACGCCGTAACGTGAATGCAGATATCATGAAACATTCGAGTTATAATTGTGCCATTATAATGTAGCTGTCCAACGTCGTTTTAGTTATTGAAATGTTGGAAGTAAGAAAAAAGTAGCTAAGAGTGAATGTGTTTTAAAAGTCTTATTGTAGATTTGTAGCTGTTGCATAAATAGCATACATCCGAGGTAAACTGAGACATATAATCGTATTGAAGAGCCATACGCCATGAAGGCCTATTGGAAGATGTAGTGAAAGAGCAAAATAAAGACTTCTGATATGTGAGTATGATGACGTCGCGACCGTGAAGAACGTGAGTAGACACATAGCTGGCAGTTTGAAAACGTTGGTGGAATAGCGAATCTGTGACGTATTTAGTCTCTTGGAGAGAAAGGTTAAGTGTGGAGTAGACCAGTCTCTTGGCTGACGTATTGTCTAATAAGAAAGACTTTCGGAGTTGAATTTCAAAGACATATTTCTGGCTATTAAATATTCAAAAAATCTACTTTAATACAAAGGCAATTTTATTTAGTTGAAATTCTACTGTTGTAGTGTTTGTTCACCACGTGTAGTATTGCAGGCAACTGTAGGTAAATAAATAATTAATCAACTGTAGTGAATAGATTTCAGCATTGAAATATTTTAATTATATATCTGGATATATATCAAATGTTGCAATCATATCATGGAATGTAAGATATGTAGTGAAATATGTGCTCTATTTAGAGTATAAATAATCTAATTAGCAAGTTGCTTCTACAAAAATTAGTGTTTTAAAGAATCACGGAATTATATCAGGTTTATAGTTCTAATATGAAGCTCTAAAACACCTTTATAGATCAGTCTCGTAAACAGATAAGTTTGTTTTATGTGAACCACTAATTATTTGTATCAAACTACAAAATGTTGGCCATTGATCTCATTCTTTATGTATATTAGAGCTATATGTGTATGTGTACTTATACACTTATATACTTACGTCGTTTTCCTCATCCTGGCCCCTGCCTATCGTAAGTAGTATTCTGCAAAGAAAACACTCAAAATGTGGTTGCACTTAATTCACAGAATGCCAATTGATGACGTAGTTAATCACTTGAATGACGTAAGTTTCATTATGTAAATCGCTTCAATGATGATTCCAACTGTCAATTCTGTGTACGTGATTTGCTGGCGACATTGAAGCAGTTACTGCATCACCTATGTGGTTTTGGCTTGTTGACTAGGTAGTAGATTGCTTAGTGAATAGTCTGGCAACTGGAGTTGTTTACATTGTTGCATTTTTGTAGTCATTCACATAATGATCTTTACCTTACATATATGAACATTTCTGCATATTCTTGCAATATATCACACAAATAAATGTGGAAATGTGTCTTCTTTGAGAAAAGTAAAACACTATTTGAGTATCTTGATGTGAAGGCGTCTGAAACCACATTCAAGTTCGTCAAACAGATGTTTTCAAAATAAGGCATTCAACGAGTAAACGAGGAGAGGTTTACATTTACTCAATAATGATAATGGATATGCATGAGGCTGATCGTCAAATAATAACAGCGTGTAATTAACACAATAGTCAAGACGTTACAGGAATCACTCATACTGGAACAAATTCTCACTATCATTTTGTCTGATTTTACTGCAGAGAGTGTAAAAGTGTGTATATTATTGCGATTTATCATTAAAACGTGAGGTAATTAGTGATCTGAGATAATATCAATGAAATAGGTTATTAAATGTTGAGCTGCCAACCAGAGTGTTTGATATTCAATTGAAGTAAACTCCTTCTGAGAAATCTAGTCTTTTGACATTTCATGATGATTTTCTAGCTACAATAATAGTAATATTGAAAACCAACTTCACTGAAAACTAAAAAACAATCATGAGAATTGTCTTTTATCAATGAAACGAAGTATTATTGAGAGTACTGATTGTGAATAGTGTAACACAAATGTTGAGATGAAGATAGTCGTGAATCTCAATACTAATTACTATACGCTGTTGATGTATCAGTCATTTTAGATAGGATGTTTGGTAAGCAACCATCAATCTATACACTTGATTGGCTTGTCGTGGATACTCCTTAACATGATAATCTTTGTACTGTATATTTGCTTATTGAAATTTATGCTAAATGTTAGATTGTACTGTACTATTTAACTCTGATGCGTTGTTCATTTTGTTACATTGTATTCTTTAGTTCTAATTATATATGTATTACATCTTTTAGTTGAATTTTTTAGTTATACGTGTATTTGGTGACTGTTGGGTATGCCGTTGTTTCTATTGTTGGCGAGGTTAAAATTACTTATAGTCTCCAATCTTATAAATTGACAGTCTTTTAATAATATTTGTTTTTATTTATGATATTTTTGCATTATAATAGTGATTCTAATAATAACAATGATTCTAATAATAATTATAATATTAAGAATTTTCTTTAATTTATCATATGGCTCTTGATGGTGTCATTTTACATAGTATGTTATAATGTTTTGCTCATATATATATATATATATATATATATATATATATATATGCTAAGAAGAGAAGAAACTACTTAATTTTCATGTGATTTTGCTATTTTTTATTTGATTGTAAAGTGAGCGGAAACCGGTACTGCTCTTCATTTCCTCCGCTGGACCTTGTTAACTGTGATTGGTTGTAATATCATTTTAGTATGCTAATTACTCTGTTTTCCCCAAGGTCGTTTTGTAACTATATATACAGAGTTGAATTACAATAGAATCGAATCTTCCTCGTGCTGCGTTGGTGTCTTCTTGATTTTGTCTTGGGGTGAGTAATCAGTATCGAGTCGTTGGTCACGGTTGCGAGTATCAGTTGACGCAGACAAGTTTCCGATTAGAGTTGCGGTTAGTTTGTGTATAGAAGTAGGCGCTATATTCCGACATAACAGTATAATCTCCTCTGAATGGTACGTATTAAAGATGATTTTCGTTGCATGACAAGGTGGAATTTGTGTCATCCGTACAGAACAATACTAATAATTGTTTAGTCTGTAGGGGTGTTTCTGCAATATATATTGAAAGCTGAGAGGGTTTTTTTCAAAAGCTACCTGATTTTTTGGGCGAACTGCACACAGGCCTTTGACCATCAACTATCAGATCCTTATCAAGCAGAAGAACATTTGAAACCCATTTACTAGCATCATGAAGTCTTAAGCATAACATTTAGAAGTTATGTTGAGTAGGCTATCCTCTGAAACAAGTGAGTTTTTATCCTGACTTGAAGTGTACCCCGGTATATGACCAAGTTACGCTTGTCCTACAACCTTAGCAGCTTTTAGCGATTGAATCCATAGTGAACTGACACTGGTCTACTGAAAATTTTGATATTGATATGATCTATATTTTTGTTCCATCTAATACTGATCAATTAAGAGGATACTAGAGGAAAGTGTATGGACCAGGACTAAATTATTTACGTCTGGAGTTTTGTTTCTCTCATCGAGTTGCGAATTACTAAAATTCCTTGCCTTCTGTGAATACCTTCCAAGAAGAATTGAATCTTTACAGTACTAGTTAGCAAGGATTACCGAAATTCAATGACCTCCAGGAAAACTGAAGAATAAAAATTTGAGAATACTTTGGTTCCATTTTCAACTACAGATTGTCTTGAGATCAAAATGTCGTTAATCGCAAGGTAAGAGGTGGAACTAAAGAATGAGGAAGGACCAATAAGGTGGCGATTTCTTATTTCAAAGTCATATCACCTGGTTCCGTTACAATGCTAACGAATTACCGCATCACAACTAATCTCGACCAGTGTAGTGGTATATAATTTCTTAAATAAATAGTTACATACGCTTTCGTCATTGATGTAGACCATGTTTGTTTTGGCGGACATGTTTTGTTGAAGGCGTTAGGTCAAGAGTCCTCACCGTAAGACTTTCACGATACACTTGAGCGCCAATTGGGATTACGCACATCAGTGATATGGAGTGCACCCCAGTATATGAGCCAAGTTAAGTTTGTCCTACAACCAGAGCAGCTTCTAGCGATTGAACCCACTCTTACAAATGAGAAGAAATCAGAAGGCGATGAGGGATGGAAGAGAAATCCTATTTGATCGTGAATAGAGATTCAATGGGATAGCAACATCTAGGCTGGCAAACTAGAGAGAGATGCTTCCCATGGTCGTTTGAATCGTGATCTGGTGGTGATGCGTGACCGAGCTCCTTCAACTAGTCGTGTCCGCTAAAACGAACATGGTCAGCATCAATGTCGAGAGCCTATGTAATTATTTATTTTAGGGATTATTTACCGCTGTAGACTGAGCATTTTCAAATGGCCTGTATTGTTTAGTGGTAAAAGTCTGTAGATTAGATCAAGGTAATCCAAAGATGTGCTGTCAGTGTGCTGTATTATTGCATTTCGATACGGGAGCAGCCTTCATTGTTATTACTAATGTTTTACATACCCTTTATCTCACCGAGCAATTTATGTCATATTATGGTCCAAAGTTTGGTGACAATCAACTTATGAAATTGGTAAATTTCGCAATGTTAAGGGAATCGCATCTTAAAGAGACGTTATCAGAAAAAGGCTGATGTAAGCAGTGCCTCATTTTGATCAATACTGGAAATGACATTCTCCGTGTGTAATTTAATGATACAACTTTTCTGCATTACAACAAGTGTCTGATGTGACTCATAATGTCACAATAAGTTAGTGGTGCAATCATTGTAGCAACGTCAATATTAGTCTTGTTGCCCACAACATTTTTGTTGTTGTATTTATATATTTCTTACACTTGCATATCATTTTAAAATGTCGCAACTCAAGAAAAAGTCAAATCCACTGATGGATGGAAGTTGCGTTTTGAGAAGACCGCTGTTCCGTAGAAATTTTATACTTCATACATTTCATAAACGTCTTGTTTTTGTGCGTATATATTATGCGCATAAATGTGTTTTATTCTATACACGTTCAGTGATACAGTGCGTGATATGACATGAACTGACTGGAAGATAAAAGTTACCATGCATTAAGTCACTAAAAAATGTAAGCAGCTGCTGTTAGGAAGTGTTAAAGTAAATCAGGTAATCTTGTGGACGTGTTAGAAAGACTACGGTATGATTATACGTTAGCAGTTCTGGCAAAAAATTATCTGGTTGTGATCGTCTGCCCAACTTCCTTAATGCCGCTGAAAGCCTTTAAGTCAAATTTCAGTCCAAGTGCGTTAAGCCTAGATGATTGTCAGTTTATTATCAGTGATGGTGAACGTACACATTTGCTTCTCAATTCGGAGCGTATCCAAGACAATTTATACGTCTCTTGTACAAACGACAACACGTAATAAAGGTTAACTGCGATTTTTAATTGCGCTTGTCATCAACTTCCTTTTAGTCTCGTAAATACTTGTTCTAACAACACGTATGGGGGTTCATTATCTAGATAAGCTGGTTTTAGCCTATCGATACTTACTGAGTCGATATTTTCTTGTTTCTGAATCACAAAATACTAAGGTTTTCTTGAAATAACCTTAAATGAACCTTCGAAAGGAGGGCTAAGTGGTGTTTTTTACTTTGTCACATCTTATCCAGACGTGGGAACAGTTGCTTAGATCCTTAGGTAAAAATGTCGCTCGTGACTGTTCACAAGTGTTAATTGACTTAAGTTTAGACATTCGGTCCCGTAGTTGGTCTGCATAAGTTCCTAAATCGAGTGTTTTACTTTCAGTGTGAGGGTTAATAAACTCCCGTGATAGTCTAAGAAAGGTCCCAAAAACTAATTCTGCTGCTGAACATTTTGAGTCAGTTTTACAGCTGTTCGTATTCCCAACATAACTAATGGCAGGAATTTTGTCCACTGACTGGGGTTTGAATGAGATATAAGAGCGGTCTTTGGTTGACAATGGAACCGTTCTACCATCCCATTAGCTTCAGTGTGATATGCCGTGGAACGTATTCTGTTGGAACCTAGAAGTTTAGCTAAGTTGTTGAATAGCTCAGATTCAAACAGCGCTCCTCTGTTCGTCGTTATTGTTATAGGTGTGCCAAAAATGGTCACCCAGTTCTGTATGAAGACTCTGGCTACTGTTTCGGCTGTGATATCCGTGAGCGGTATGGTTATAGGAAATCTCGTGAATCTATCTATGTATGTAAATTGACATGTAAAACCATTTGAACGTGGTAAAGAGCCTACTAATTCGATATATACATGTGTAAGACGTGCATCCAGTTGGGGAAAACTCCGATGGGTGAATTTGTCTCGGTTAACTTTTGATTGTTGACTAGCCGAACACTCTGCAACCCATTTATGTACATCCTTCTGAAGATTTGGCCATATGTATCTGGCATTGATTAGTTTATTCGAGGATTTCACGCCAGGGTGAGACAACGAATGAAAGTTATTAAATATTGCTAGTCGCATAGTTTTGGGAACGAAAGGTCAAGGCACTGCCTTCGTTGTGTCACAGTAAATCAGATCACCTTCCATAAGTGATGGGAGCTGTTTCAGTTTGATACTAGACTTTTTAGCTGAGACCAGGTTTTGTAATTCTCGATTATTTTCCCGGCCGTCTCTCAAAGTCTCGAAATTTACTGTAGATTGATGTATTATATTCATTTCTGGCCGAGATGATACGTCTGCCGCCTGGTTGTCATGACTTTTTACGTGATGTATATCACTAATGAACTGTGTTATGTAGTCGAGGTGTTGGACTTCTCGAAGTGAGTATTTATCGATTTTTTTAATGCATTTGTTAACGGTTTATGGTCCGTATAAACTATGAATTCCCTGCTTTTGAGCAGGTGTCGGAAATGCTTGATGGTTAGGTAGATTGCGAGGAGTTCTCGACCAAAGGTAGAATATCTCGTCTCTTCTAGAGCTAGTTTCTTTGAAAAAAATGCAACCGATTTCCAGGCGTTTTTAACTAATTGGCTAAGAGTACCGCCTACGTATTAGTCCTAAGCATCTAGCATCGAAGCAAATAGGTAATTAGAATTTGGATACTTCGAAAATTTGTAGCAACTTAGGTTGATTAATTAAGAGTTGACTTCATAACTTCTATATACACTAAAACAATAAAGCCTAAGTATTCATTTACTTCCTTATTCTTTATAGGGATTATATTTCCTATTATCTTTTATTGAATGTTGAGAGGCATTGTGTTTGAATGATTAGCATCCAGCTTCACTGTTTCCTGCCCACAATATGAAATAAAGACCTATTACCAAAGATTATTGTTTCTTCTGTTAAATTAAACGGAACGTACCTAAACGCTAAACTGGTGAGCCCTGTTTTGAATACTATATTTAACTTTTTATTGTACGCTAAATAAGCCTTCTATTTTTGTAGTAATTGAGATTACGTATATATATATATATTATATATAGTATTTCGTTTTTATCGTTAGGTACTACTACTAAACTTATTGTTTTCCGTTTTTATTACATAATTATATTGCTCATAGCATGTCAAACTCAATCTCAACCAAAAGCCTAGAGGATTTGTCAGCGGTAGACATAGACACCATTATGACTACGAAAGTCCGACTTCCAGAATTCGATCATGGTAATTCTGAGTTGTGGTTTGCTCAGCTAGAGCATTATTTCACGAGACACAGTATAAAATCTGAAGAAGCTTGCTATCGAGACCTATGTTTAGTCCTACCTCCATCAGTAGCCAAAGAAATCCGAGACTTTATTTTAAGTCCACCAACTCCACAACCATATATCATCCTCAGACGAAAGATAATGAATCGTTTATTATTATCAGATGGACAAATAATTCAAAGGCTTTTCTAGGGAAAAACATTAAGTGATAAGTCACCTTCACAGTGTTTGCGTCATCTTTAAGCTTTAATGGGTGACAGCACAGTGGGCGAAGCAGTCCTAAAACAAAGATGGATACAAGCTCCCCCATGCTACGTTCATTACTGTTTGGACACACAAGATTCTGACACTTCTATATCTCATTTAGCATGGATTGCAGATCGGATAATGGAAAGAGGTCCCCCCAACCGCATCACGTATGATACATCATACGCAAAAGGCGGAATCAACAAATGATCCAGTCATAGCACAACTAACTGAGAGTGTTAAAAGTCTCATAGAGGCTGTCAGCAAAATGCAAACGAGTCATAGAAATAGGGGCAGGTCACCACAACGACCAAGATCCAAATCACGGAACAGGTCACAAGGGTCCAGACAATCAGGACAATTTTGTTGGTATCACTGAAAATTCTGTGCTCAATCGACCCAAAGCAGCCAACCATGCGCCTGGCCCAAACAGACCTCGAAGAACCAGGGAAACAAATAACCCCTTTCCAGGTTGCGATAATTGAGGAGGGGTGCCTAAACAGTTGCTTATTTTTCGTTAGAGACAAAAATTCAGGCTTGAACTTTTTGGTGGATACTGATGTTGGACTTAGTATCATTCCTAAGAATAAAACCGAGCTGGGTCGAGAAACTTCCTCAGTTACGCTTCAAGCTGCTAATTAGACTAAAATCGCTACGTCTGGGCAGGAAACGTTGACTCTAGATACGGGGTCTAGAAGACAATTTCCTTGGGTTTTCACTGTAGCCTATCTAGATCTAGCAATATTAGGGATGAATTTCTTAAAGAAATGTGAATTTCTAGTTGACACTAAAAAACGACGTTTGACATTAAAAGAAACTTCGAAATACAAAAAAGGCACAGAAAGTCATATCACATCTCTAAATTGAATACAAACTCCACCAGTAACAACGGAAAAGTTCCAGGATATACTCGCGGAATTTCCAAACCTAACAAAATCAAACCCTCAACCTTCCAAAAGTAAGTTAAAAGTATGTCATACAATCAAAACGGAAGGTGCACTTGCTTTCGCTAGGCCTAGGAGATTAGCACCTTATAAACTTGAAATAGCTAGAGCTGAATCCGATAACATGCTACAGCTGGGCATAATACGTCCATCTGATAGCCAGTGGGCATCTCCTTTGCATATGGTTCCAAAGAAAAATAAAGGCGATTGGAGACCGTGCGGGGATTACAGAGCCCTTAACCGTCAAACGGTACCAGACAGGTACCTGATACCACATATACAAGACTTCAAGAATGGTTTACAGGATATGAAGGTATTTACTAAAATCGACTTAGTCAGAGCATATCATAATATTCCAGTAGCTAAGGAAGATATTCCAAAGACAGCTATCACAATACCTTTTGGATTATTCGAGTTTGTACGCGTGCCATTCGGCCTACGGAATGTGGCAAAAACATCCTAAAGGTTTATGGATAATCTACTTCGAGATATGTCGTTTGCACAGGGGTACATAGATGACTTACTGATCGCCAGCCCGGACTTGAAATCACATGAATAACATAAGAAAGCAGTATTGGGAAGATGAAGTCAAAATGGAATGAACATTCATCAAAGTAAGTGTGTTTTTGATGTAGAAACACCAGAATTCCTTGGGCATACCATAAGCTCTGAAGGAATTACATCAATCAAACAAAAGGTAGATACTATTAAACAATACCCTATACCAAGCTCTCTAACACAACTTCGAAGTTTTCAAGATTTAGGTAACTTTTATCGTAGATTTATACCCAGTTGTGCACAACTAATACAACGATTGACAGATTTGCTCGAAGGAAAACCGAAGGAACTCAAGCTAACCTCTGAGGCTGTCGAAGCTATTAACCAATTAAAGGATAACCTTACTCAAACAGCTACATTATTTTATTCAAATTCTAATTACCTATTTGCTTCGATGCTAGGATGCTTAGGACTAATACGTAGGCGGTACTCTTAGCCAATTAGTTAAAAACGCCTGGAAATCGGTTGCATTTTTTTCAAAGAAACTAGCTCTAGAAGAGACGAGATATTCTACCTTTGGTCGAGAACTCCTCGCAATCTACCTAACCATCAAGCATTTCCGACACCTGCTCAAAAGCAGGGAATTCATAGTTTATACGGACCATAAACCGTTAACAAATGCATTAAAAAAATCGATAAATACTCACTTCGAGAAGTCCAACACCTCGACTACATAACACAGTTCATTAGTGATATACATCACGTAAAAAGTCATGACAACCAGGCGGCAGACGTATCATCTCGGCCAGAAATGAATATAATACATCAATCTACAGTAAATTTCGAGACTTTGAGAGACGGCCGGGAAAATAATCGAGAATTACAAAACCTGGTCTCAGCTAAAAAGTCTAGTATCAAACTGAAACAGCTCCCATCACTTATGGAAGGTGATCTGATTTACTGTGACACAACGAAGGCAGTGCCTTGACCTTTCGTTCCCAAAACTATGCGACTAGCAATATTTAATAACTTTCATTCGTTGTCTCACCCTGGCGTGAAATCCTCGAATAAACTAATCAATGCCAGATACATATGGCCAAATCTTCAGAAGGATGTACATAAATGGGTTGCAGAGTGTTCGGCTAGTCAACAATCAAAAGTTAACCGAGACAAATTCACCCATCGGAGTTTTCCCCAACTGGATGCACGTCTTACACATGTATATATCGAATTAGTAGGCTCTTTACCACGTTCAAATGGTTTTACATGTCAATTTACATACATAGATAGATTCACGAGATTTCCTATAACCATACCGCTCACGGATATCACAGCCGAAACAGTAGCCAGAGTCTTCATACAGAACTGGGTGACCATTTTTGGCACACCTATAACAATAACGACGAACAGAGGAGCGCTGTTTGAATCTGAGCTATTCAACAACTTAGCTAAACTTCTAGGTTCCAACAGAATACGTTCCACGGCATATCACACTGAAGCTAATGGGATGGTAGAACGGTTCCATTGTCAACCAAAGACCGCTCTTATATCTCATTCAAACCCCAGTCAGTGGACAAAATTCCTGCCATTAGTTATGTTGGGAATACGAACAGCTGTAAAACTGACTCAAAATGTTCAGCAGCAGAATTAGTTTTTGGGACCTTTCTTAGACTATCACGGGAGTTTATTAACCCTCACACTGAAAGTAAAACACTCGATTTAGGAACTTATGCAGACCAACTACGGGACCGAATGTCTAAACTTAAGTCAATTAACACTTGTGAACAGTCACGAGCGACATTTTTACCTAAGGATCTAAGCAACTGTTCCCACGTCTGGATAAGATGTGACAAAGTAAAAAACACCACTTAGCCCTCCTTTCGAAGGTTCATTTAAGGTTATTTCAAGAAAACCTTAGTATTTTGTGATTCAGAAACAAGAAAATATCGACTCAGTAAGTATCGATAGGCTAAAACCAGCTTATCTAGATAATGAACCCCCATACGTGTTGTTAGAACAAGTATTTACGAGACTAAAAGGAAGTTGATGACAAGCGCAATTAAAAATCGCAGTTAACCTTTATTACGTGTTGTCGTTTGTACAAGAGACGTATAAATTGTCTTGGATACGCTCCGAATTGAGAAGCAAATGTGTACGTTCACCATCACTGATAATAAACTGACAATCATCTAGGCTTAACGCACTTGGACTGAAATTTGACTTAAAGGCTTTCAGCGGCATTAAGGAAGTTGGGCAGACGATCACAACCAGATAATTTTTTGCCAGAACTGCTAACGTATAATCATACCGTAGTCTTTCTAACACGTCCACAAGATTACCTGATTTACTTTAACACTTCCTAACAGCAGCTGCTTACATTTTTTAGTGACTTAATGCATGGTAACTTTTATCTTCCAGTCAGTTCATGTCATATCACGCACTGTATCACTGAACGTGTATAGAATAAAACACATTTATGCGCATAATATATACGCACAAAAACAAGACGTTTATGAAATGTATGAAGTATAAAATTTCTACGGAACAGCGGTCTTCTCAAAACGCAACTTCCATCCATCAGTGGATTTGACTTTTTCTTGAGTTGCGACATTTTAAAATGATATGCAAGTGTAAGAAATATATAAATACAACAACAAAAATGTTGTGGGCAACAAGACTAATATTGACGTTGCTACAATGATTGCACCACTAACTTATTGTGACATTATGAGTCACATCAGACACTTGTTGTAATGCAGAAAAGTTGTATCATTAAATTACACACGGAGAATGTCATTTCCAGTATTGATCAAAATGAGGCACTGCTTACATCAGCCTTTTTCTGATAACGTCTCTTTAAGATGCGATTCCCTTAACATTGCGAAATTTACCAATTTCATAAGTTGATTGTCACCAAACTTTGGACCATAATATGACATAAATTGCTCGGTGAGATAAAGGGTATGTAAAACATTAGTAATAACAATGAAGGCTGCTCCCGTATCGAAATGCAATAATACAGCACACTGACAGCACATCTTTGGATTACCTTGATCTAATCTACAGACTTTTACCACTAAACAATACAGGCCATTTGAAAATGCTCAGTCTACAGCGGTAAATAATCCCTAAAATAAATAATTACATAGGCTCTCGACATTGATGCTGACCATGTTCGTTTTAGCGGACACGACTAGTTGAAGGAGCTCGGTCACGCATCACCACCAGATCACGATTCAAACGACCATGGGAAGCATCTCTCTCTAGTTTGCCAGCCTAGATGTTGCTATCCCATTGAATCTCTATTCACGATCAAATAGGATTTCTCTTCCATCCCTCATCGCCTTCTGATTTCTTCTCATTTGTAAGAGTGGGTTCAATCGCTAGAAGCTGCTCTGGTTGTAGGACAAACTTAACTTGGTCATATACTGGGGTGCACTCCATATCACTGATGTGCGTAATCCCAATTGGCGCTCAAGTGTATCGTGAAAGTCTTACGGTGAGGACTCTTGACCTAACGCCTTCAACAAAACATGTCCGCCAAAACAAACATGGTCTACATCAATGACGAAAGCGTATGTAACTATTTATTTAAGAAATTATATACCACTACACTGGTCGAGATTAGTTGTGATGCGGTAATTCGTTAGCATTGTAACGGAACCAGGTGATATGACTTTGAAATAAGAAATCGCCACCTTATTGGTCCTTCCTCATTCTTTAGTTCCACCTCTTACCTTGCGATTAACGACATTTTGATCTCAAGACAATCTGTAGTTGAAAATGGAACCAAAGTATTCTCAAATTTTTATTCTTCAGTTTTCCTGGAGGTCATTGAATTTCGGTAATCCTTGCTAACTAGTACTGTAAAGATTCAATTCTTCTTGGAAGGTATTCACAGAAGGCAAGGAATTTTAGTAATTCGCAACTCGATGAGAGAAACAAAACTCCAGACGTAAATAATTTAGTCCTGGTCCATACACTTTCCTCTAGTATCCTCTTAATTGATCAGTATTAGATGGAACAAAAATATAGATCATATCAATATCAAAATTTTCAGTAGACCAGTGTCAGTTCACTATGGATTCAATCGCTAAAAGCTGCTAAGGTTGTAGGACAAGCGTAACTTGGTCATATACCGGGGTACACTTCAAGTCAGGATAAAAACTCACTTGTTTCAGAGGATAGCCTACTCAACATAACTTCTAAATGTTATGCTTAAGACTTCATGATGCTAGTAAATGGGTTTCAAATGTTCTTCTGCTTGATAAGGATCTGATAGTTGATGGTCAAAGGCCTGTGTGCAGTTCGCCCAAAAAATCAGGTAGCTTTTGAAAAAAACCCTCTCAGCTTTCAATATATATTGCAGAAACACCCCTACAGACTAAACAATTATTAGTATTGTTCTGTACGGATGACACAAATTCCACCTTGTCATGCAACGAAAATCATCTTTAATACGTACCATTCAGAGGAGATTATACTGTTATGTCGGAATATAGCGCCTACTTCTATACACAAACTAACCGCAACTCTAATCGGAAACTTGTCTGCGTCAACTGATACTCGCAACCGTGACCAACGACTCGATACTGATTACTCACCCCAAGACAAAATCAAGAAGACACCAACGCAGCACGAGGAAGATTCGATTCTATTGTAATTCAACTCTGTATATATAGTTACAAAAGCGACCTTGGGGAAAACAGAGTAATTAGCATACTAAAATGATATTACAACCAATCACAGTTAACAAGGTCCAGCGGAGGAAATGAAGAGCAGTACCGGTTTCCGCTCACTTTACAATCAAATAAAAAATAGCAAAATCACATGAAAATTAAGTAATTTCTTCTCTTCTTAGCATATATATATATATATATATATGAGCAAAACATTATAACATACTATGTAAAATGACACCATCAAGAGCCATATGATAAATTAAAGAAAATTCTTAATATTATAATTATTATTAGAATCATTGTTATTATTAGAATCACTATTATAATGCAAAAATATCATAAATAAAAACAAATATTATTAAAAGACTGTCAATTTATAAGATTGGAGACTATAAGTAATTTTAACCTTCGCCAACAATAGAAACAACGGCATACCCAACAGTCACCAAATACACGTATAACTAAAAAATTCAACTAAAAGATGTAATACATATATAATTAGAACTAAAGAATACAATGTAACAAAATGAACAACGCATCAGAGTTAAATAGTACAGTACAATCTAACATTTAGCATAAATTTCAATAAGCAAATATACAGTACAAAGATTATCATGTTAAGGAGTATCCACGACAAGCCAATCAAGTGTATAGATTGATGGTTGCTTACCAAACATCCTATCTAAAATGACTGATACATCAACAGCGTATAGTAATTAGTATTGAGATTCACGACTATCTTCATCTCAACATTTGTGTTACACTATTCACAATCAGTACTCTCAATAATACTTCGTTTCATTGATAAAAGACAATTCTCATGATTGTTTTTTAGTTTTCAGTGAAGTTGGTTTTCAATATTACTATTATTGTAGCTAGAAAATCATCATGAAATGTCAAAAGACTAGATTTCTCAGAAGGAGTTTACTTCAATTGAATATCAAACACTCTGGTTGGCAGCTCAACATTTAATAACCTATTTTATATGTCGGAATATTATAATAAATACTAACGCCTACTGCTATGCAGGAACTAACCGCAACTCTAACCGGAAACTTATCTGCGCCAACTGATACTAGCAACCGTGACCAATGACTCGATACTGATTACTCACCCCGAAACAAAATCAAGAACACCAAAGCAGCACCAGGAAGATTCAATTCTATTATAATTCAAGTCTGTATATATAGATACAAAACGACCTTGGGAAAAACAGAGTAATTAGCATACTAAAATGACATTACAACCAATCACAGTTAACAAGGTCCAGCGGAGGAAATGAAAAGCAGTGCCGGTTTCCGCTCACTTTACAATTAAATAAAAAATAGCAAAATCACATGAGAAATAACTAGTTTCTCCTCTTCTCAGCACCTTCCCTTTTTGAGAAAAGTTCGCTTTCTTGGAACCTCACTGTGGCTCTTCGTTTTCTTTGACTCCGTCTTATTGGCTGTTGTTCTTCGGATGCTCCTTTCTTGTTGTTTGCTTCAATTAATGTTGGTTTCTCCGTGGGGAGCTTGAAAGTGTCAAGAAGAAGTTCAAGCGCTAGGTTCGGTTCATCTGCTTTTCGTTCACCAAACCTTCTTCGCAGCTTGTTGCGATGTCGGATCCATATTTGTCCTCCCACTGCTACTTCATACATCACCTTTCCTCTTTTACCTTTAATTACTCCGTTTTTCCATTTCTCGCTTCCTGGTCTGTAGTTCCTTACGTACACCTGCGTGCCGTTTATATAGATATCATCATCGTTGCTTTTCACATTTGCCGGCCTCATTACCTCATTCATCGTTCTCAGTTTCCGTCCCATTGGTGCTTCTGCTGGTGATTTCTGTTCCGGAGCACTGTTGTTTGGGGTACTTCTATATACAAGTAGAAAACGCTGAATAATTTCTGCTAGGCTTCCCTCCCCCTTTGCCTTAAGTACAGCTCTTTTGAAGGTATCCACAAACCTCTCCGCTTGTCCATTTGATTGCGGATGGTACGGTGGGGAGCGAATATGTGTGACAGCGTTTTCTCGACAGAATTCACTGAAAATCTGTGACGTAAACTGGGACCCGTTATCAGTGACTAGTGTCTCTGGAAACCCATGACACGCGAATATCTTCCTCAATGTTTCCAGGGTTTTCTGCGTGGTCGGAGGAACTACAGGATGGATCTCTGGCCATTTCGAATATGCGTCTACTAACACCAAGTAGTAGACTCCTGACATGGGTCCGGCAAAATCTAAATGTACTCTGCTCCATGGACCCGCAGGAACAGGCCAGCTTACTGGTTCCACCTTCGATGGGTTTTTTGATGCTCGTTGAATCGTTTTATCTCTTCTTGTGAATTCAGCAACTTTCTGTGTGGTAACAGTAAGTGCTCTCACAGCATGCCTGAAACTTTCTTTAGCGTAATCTCTCGTATCGATGGTGGCAATCACCGACTCTTCACTCTTCGTAGGATAGGTGCTTAGTGGAACAGCATCTAGTTTCAGGTCAGTAATCCAATCTAACCCCAACAAGTTAAGATTGTTGTTAACCACATAACATACTCCATCCGTGGTTATTTCGTTGAATGACACTGAGCATACAATTTTGCCAATGATCACCAAACGATCGCCTGATGCACTTATGGCGAGTTGTTCTGTAGGGTGTAGCACAGGTTTCCCAATTTTAATCCATGTTTTTCTAGAAATAATAGTAATATCAGATGCTGTATCAAGTTGGAGGCTTACCGTATGACCATTTATCCGGACAGAAACGTACTTTCTGGCTGGTCTCTGATGAGCGTGATTCAGGGTGGATACTGAAAGTGACTCAGCCGGCTTACTCGGTGAATGGAATCTTCTTCTGGAACGTGATCGAGTGCGTATGTCTTTCTGCCTGCACAAAGTTTCTTTGTGTCCCAGTCTGTTACGCTTTCCGCAACGATAGTTCTTAAATGGACAAAACTTGGCAAAATGCCATCCATCACAGTTCCAGCATCTGGATGGGGGAGTAATATTCTTCTTTTCGGCTGGTTTATCACGATGAGTTGAGGTGGTTGCTGAAGTGACTTGATGAGAAATAGGTTTTCGACGAACAGCATGAACTTCAGTGTCACCATTACCACCAGACTGGACAAGTACAGTATCATGCTTTAAATTGGTCAGTCGTTGATATTCTGCGGCAATGTCATTTAGATACAATGTTGGTTCTTGGTCAAGACGGTGAAGCAATCGCGTTCGAATATCAGCGAATTTTTCTGACTGTAGGCTGCAGATGAGCATTAACGATTAAATTGGTTCTCCGATAGGTCTTTTAATTTAAACCGTTCACATTCTCTGTTTACAACTCCAACATGAGTTAAGAAATCATCTGATTCATTCATTTTTAACTTTAGGCAACGATATCTAATATTGAATAGAAAACAATTGTCACCAAAGTGTTGCCTGAGAGTTGAGCAGGTTTCAGAGAATGTTCTATCTCGAGGATTTTGAGGTAAAATTAGGTTGCAGTATTTGTCAAGTTCTGCTGCACCAAGCTTTCTGAGAAGTAGGCGAACTTTCCATGCATCGTCCTGTGAAGCTAAATCATACGTAAACAAATCTTCATATCTCCGGAACCAGGTATCAAAAGTAACATTAGCTTCTGGATCATAATTAAATTCAGCAATACTATTAATAATTCCATCAGTTGAAAGTGCAGAGTTGGGGACAGGAACATTCGAGGATAATTCAAGCTAAGAATTCAGGCTCGTAAAAAGCTTCATTAGTTTGAGTTGTTCATCCAACAACGAATCCCTTTTAGTAGGATCCACAGTCACCATCACCCGTCACCAATCGATATGTCGGAATATTATAATAAATACTAACGCCTACTGCTATGCAGGAACTAACCGCAACTCTAATCGGAAACTTGTCTGCGCCAACTGATACTAGCAACCGTGACCAACGACTCGATACTGACTACTCACCCCGAAACAAAATCAAGAACACCAAAGCAGCACCAGGAAGATTCAATTCTATTATAATTCAAGTCTGTATATATAGATACAAAACGACCTTGGGAAAAACAGAGTAATTAGCATACTAAAATGACATTACAACCAATCACAGTTAACAAGGTCCAGCGGAGGAAATGAAAAGCAGTGCCGGTTTCCGCTCACTTTACAATTAAATAAAAAATAGCAAAATCACATGAGAAATAACTAGGTTTCTCCTTTTCTCAGCACTATTTCATTGATATTATCTCAGATCACTAATTACCTTCACGTTTTAATGATAAATCGCAATAATATACACACTTTTACACTCTCTGCAGTAAAATCAGACAAAATGATAGTGAGAATTTGTTCCAGTATGAGTGATTCCTGTAACGTCTTGACTATTGTGTTAATTACACGCTGTTATTATTTGACGATCAGCCTCATGCATATCCATTATCATTATTGAGTAAATGTAAACCTCTCCTCGTTTACTCGTTGAATGCCTTATTTTGAAAACATCTGTTTGACGAACTTGAATGTGGTTTCAGACGCCTTCACATCAAGATACTCAAATAGTGTTTTACTTTTCTCAAAGAAGACACATTTCCACATTTATTTGTGTGATATATTGCAAGAATATGCAGAAATGTTCATATATGTAAGGTAAAGATCATTATGTGAATGACTACAAAAATGCAACAATGTAAACAACTCCAGTTGCCAGACTATTCACTAAGCAATCTACTACCTAGTCAACAAGCCAAAACCACATAGGTGATGCAGTAACTGCTTCAATGTCGCCAGCAAATCACGTACACAGAATTGACAGTTGGAATCATCATTGAAGCGATTTACATAATGAAACTTACGTCATTCAAGTGATTAACTACGTCACCAATTGGCATTCTGTGAATTAAGTGCAACCACATTTTGAGTGTTTTCTTTGCAGAATACTACTTACGATAGGCAGGGGCCAGGATGAGGAAAACGACGTAAGTATATGAGTGTATAAGTACACATACACATATAGCTCTAATATACATAAAGAATGAGATCAATGGCCAACATTTTGTAGTTTGATACAAATAATTAGTGGTTCACATAAAACAAACTTATCTGTTTACGAGACTGATCTATAAAGGTGTTTTAGAGCTTCATATTAGAACTATAAACCTGATATAATTCCGTGATTCTTTAAAACACTAACTTTTGTAGAAGCAACTTGCTAATTAGATTATTTATACTCTAAATAGAGCACATATTTCACTACATATCTTACATTCCATGATATGATTGCAACATTTGATATATATCCAGATATATAATTAAAATATTTCAATGCTGAAATCTATTCACTACAGTTGATTAATTATTTATTTACCTACAGTTGCCTGCAATACTACACGTGGTGAACAAACACTACAACAGTAGAATTTCAACTAAATAAAATTGCCTTTGTATTAAAGTAGATTTTTTGAATATTTAATAGCCAGAAATATGTCTTTGAAATTCAACTCCGAAAGTCTTTCTTATTAGACAATACGTCAGCCAAGAGACTGGTCTACTCCACACTTAACCTTTCTCTCCAAGAGACTAAATACGTCACAGATTCGCTATTCCACCAACGTTTTCAAACTGCCAGCTATGTGTCTACTCACGTTCTTCACGGTCGCGACGTCATCATACTCACATATCAGAAGTCTTTATTTTGCTCTTTCACTACATCTTCCAATAGGCCTTCATGGCGTATGGCTCTTCAATACGATTATATGTCTCAGTTTACCTCGGATGTATGCTATTTATGCAACAGCTACAAATCTACAATAAGACTTTTAAAACACATTCACTCTTAGCTACTTTTTTCTTACTTCCAACATTTCAATAACTAAAACGACGTTGGACAGCTACATTATAATGGCACAATTATAACTCGAATGTTTCATGATATCTGCATTCACGTTACGGCGTAAATCATGAATATAAGAACAATCATTGTATTTATTTGCAATACAATATTCAACATAACTAAACGAATACAATGAACAACACGATTGAATATATATCATCTGAATACAGTTTTAAAACTAAAACTACATGCATCCATCATTATCAACTGATTTCGTTGACGATTCCATTGATTACATATCCAGAAATTCATACTGCAATAGAGAAAACAAGCGATTGATGACTGCAACATCATTGTTAAAATGAGTTATTTGATATGACACTGTAAACTCCATAGACAGAATAAATTTATTTAGTTTAACAAGCTAACGGTGATCGTTTCATTATCACATGTGAGTTTGTTAAGTGGTGTGTATTGTGTCAACATTTGTTCGGTCGATTAATTTCGTGTGAAATATGATCGGCCACATAAATCATGTTGACACTTTAATTAACTACCCTACATTTTGAGTGTTTTGACATTGTGAAATGTTGTATACAATCTCTGAGAATAGAAATTGTATTATTAGATTGATGTTTATGAATGTGGCCAATAGAAATGTAAACATCATCAGTGCTCCTCTACTCTTACACTAAGTCAGACGAGGGATAAAAATCTTTGTGATAAGCATTTCATTGATACAACACATCATCAACATCCCCCTCACCATATTTGACTTGTAAATAAATCCTGTTTCTAATAATTAATCAAATCATCACTTACACAGGTACATGTCGGGCACATCCATTCTGGTGGTTTCACAGAGTTTAAAATTGTGAATACATACTAGGACCAATAAAACAAAATGAATCAACAATCAGTGCAAAATAACAATGAGGTAAATATTCGTTGGTGATTTTTTTAAACCAATTAATGAAATGGAAACGAGTGTAATAATACTCGAATTTGGAGTTATTTCGAGAAGTAAATGTTACGGTTATTATGATGAATTGCAGTGTATTTTTTGTGGACGGTGTGCATGTGTGAATGGGCAATGAGGAACTTCGTGTGGTCATGTAAACTTAAATTGTGATTGGTACTATGAATTTCGTAAGAGTTATATCATAAATACATCACTGAAGCACCATAAACACAGAAATGATCAATTGAGTGTGGTTGTAACTGTGAGATAGAGATATGAATATGAATGAAACGAGTAAAGTAAGTTGTCATTTAGTGGTTGGTTGATATAAACTGATTGCATATTTTATTAATCGTGTTGCCAAATAAATTTATTTCAGGCAACAACATTATGAGTTAACTTACAAGAACCATTGCACCTTTGTACTTCGTATAGAAGATGATGAAATTAAAATAAGTGATGTACATGTTAACTAAGTAAACATATATATGCGACTTGCGTAGTAATTGTGGTAGTAGTAGTGGTAAATAAATTTTCCTACATTATTACTTTACTCATGGAGACACATACCTGATTCAATTAAACTCACTTTAACATCGTTATACCTCATTAATTAACTCCTATTTCACATGTTTATGCTGACCACTAACAGGTTCGCTCTACTTCACTAAGAATTATTATCTAGATATGAATCTCTGTATCAAAACACTTGGCAATTTTCAATAGCCTTATGCATACATTCATTGTAACATTATTTAAAAACACTTACACATTGACAAACGTAACACGTATTGGTAATTATAATATCTTCTATCAAAGGTCCGGCCTATAATCAAAAGCAATATGTGACATTAAAATTTCTGATTTAATCGGTTTCCAAAATATATTCACCGTGTATAGTAAGAAGTTGCCATTCGGTTATAAAATTAAGTGTAGTTCAATAGTCATGCCTCTTCATTGAGGCTAATTCAACCACTTGAAAACTGTAACCAAATGATATGTTGATGGTCCTCAGTTGTGTGAGGGATCCTCGAAGATAATTACGAGTTGTTCGATGCAAGGATTACATTCAATCATCACAGCATTCGACTGAAGTTCAATTATGCAAAATGAATATTTCCAAATGATTAGATGATGTTATGAATGAGATGCTGTAAAAAAGATCATTTATCTCCTTCACACAACTTACATCTAACTTTATTTCCACTGTTAATACATGCAAACGTCATCGCAACTGATTTGGAATTAAAGTCCTCAGGTTGATAAAATATACTACTTTACTATCAAATGTCAATCCACAGAAATTATCGAATTCACCAACAGAGTTACATGATAGAACATTCTCTGTCAAATTAGGTGATTTTCACTGGCAGATTACTATCATCACAAAATAAAGTATCTGAATGTTCGAAGCGTAATGAGATCATTCCATTATTATTATTATTATTATTATTATTATTATTATTATCCATATTCACAAAAACAACTATTCAGCATTTTAATTGATCATTCAGATGCATTGCACTTTTGTAAACCAAGTGTTTCCTGTTTTTCTCTACTCTACGCAACTAATCAACATAATCGAATCAATAACCTATTGAGTTTACGGTTCCTGTTAATTCGGTCGCGATACACTATTATCCACATCATGACGCCAACAATCAACAAATAGATTAATTTCATCTTACTTGAATAAATACTGAAAATGCAGGAAAATTTTCCATTATCTCTCATCATTTAGTAATAAATTGAACCAATAAACATTCGTGAATAATTGTCCCACCTAATGCATATCAAAATATAAGTGCCGACATGCTAAACGTGTTTTGTTGAATGAAGGATGAGTGGCTAAATCTAACGAAGTGAATACCTGGTTTTGGTTGAACGATCTATTCTATACAAGAATAGCATTCAATATTTCACCATTTCACTTCATCTCACTTTGTTATATTGTTAATAACAACGCAGTACACATTATTCTTCACTTACGAATTAATCATAGTAATGATAACAAAAGTCGAAATAATAATTATAATTTGCGTGTTGTGTTTCGATTGTTCGAGTCCGAAAGTGAAAATTAATCTCTTAAATACTACGGGAATTTGAGTTGTGAGGTATGTGATTAGTGGAACGTGACATGGTCATCAATTAATACTGGGATCGAGTCAGTGCTATGAACAACTAGTCAGTCTAGAGAGAATTCATATCCTTCTACGTGATTAATAGTTCAACCAATCACCAGGAACTTAATATTAAGATAATTTATTATCATATTACATCGAATATTTACATTCGATATCAATCATGTTGTATACTTACCTTGGGTTCTTGGCATTGATATCAACACCAAACTCACAAATAGTATAGACAACTTTATTGTATTCATTCAATATTTAACACAAATGAGAAAATACTGCTCTTGCTGATTACTCCATATATTTATCAGTATGAAAACACTAACGTGTAGATGTCGTCAGTGATTCGTTAATATCTATTCTCCAATGAAAATTACTTATCATAATAGACAAAATACGAATTACACTAGGACTAAGTACCCAATCACAGATGATTGTCATTTGAGTACATTATTCACATGTATAAACGAATATCTGTTAGTTTGCAATGTCTATGAAATACCTTATGCTAATACACCAAAGTAAGCAGTTAAAAAGTATATAGAAACTAGTACATTGATGTTAAGCATGTATGCATCAAGCACATTAAAGTTTGCATAAATGTAGTGTGATTGAAGAAGTAGCAACATGAATTAGAATTTTGTATTCTAAAAATGTACCACATCATAGAATCCTTTAATCTAGCAACACAGTCTAGAATGGACGGTGGGTGGAATATTATATCAAGAAAAACATGGCACAGCAGACAACAATAAACGATATGGAAAAATGAGCCGTCGATTAAGCATAACACAGGAATAGATAACTGATGTGCAGGATTGATGAAGAAGACATGATTAGGAACCAGTTGTTTTGGAGCCTCGTTAATTAAATAAAAGGCATAGATATCAAAGCGAATAGCTATTCGAGTGGCAGAAATTACACACTGACACGAAATTAGTATCAATGTATTAAATCAACACTGATGTAATAAATAGATTGCAAACGTATTAGTGAATGTCTAATACAGGAATAATGTTCATAACATTCCTTACGGAAACTAAAAATTTTTGCATCATCATCATTATCATCATCATCATTCAACTGTTTATGATAAAGAAAAAGTCAAAATTTGTTTATCATTCGTATGTGAATCATTTTGCCTTAATTTATTGTTCGTCCAGAATTCTGTAGTGTATGTGACATGGTAATCAGGATAAATGAACTGATTAGATACTTGTCAAATATTCAAATTTAATGGAAACTACCGATATGAAGGTATCCAATATAAATAATGTGCCTCATCCAAGTGACAAGGAATTTCACAATTACAAATACATGAATGAAACAGTAATTTGAATTTGCGACGACGAAAGTATATGTGAATGACTTAAGACTGAATACGAATCAAATTTGCAGACGAAATAGCTACCACACTTAAATTATTTCCAACATGTCGTTCAAATATTAAAATTGAACTTGTTTCCTGAATGGCTTGGTGCAAATTGTTCCAGATTCTTGAGAATTTATTTGTAAAATAATTCATATAAGGAGCAAATTTAGAATGTTACATTCTTGTTTCGGAAGCTGAATTGCGTAGGTTATAGCAAGAAGGTTTCTCGAGCTGAATTGTATTACATGATGAAAATGCTAATTTGTTCAGTATATTGTAAAAGAAAATTAGATTCAACTTGAGTCGGCGCCTCCATAAAGCACCTAGTCCTAATTTAGTGCATTTTGTTTTATAGTCCAGAGTACGATCAGCCTCAAAAATACGAAGAGTAAAGTGTCGTTGGACAGACTCCAGTCTGAGCTTATTCTTAATGTAAGCAATACTGAGAATAAAGGTGTGATGTTCTAGTAAGGTCGGACACAAATTTTTGTATGGCGGAATACGAGAATCATTGTCATAAAAGTTACGTATTACGCAACCTAGAAGTCGATGGGATTAAGATGCTTGCATGGTAACCTGTTATGTCAGTGACAGATTATATGAGTACATTAGTCCCAAATCAACTACTGATTGAAGCTTAGACAACTTATTACCGTTTCTAGAGAGTTCAAAATTGATGCACTTATCTCCAAAACATATCCAACCACACTAAGAAGCACTAATATCTAACTTATATTTCGAGAACCATACTGCGACCTTGTTGAGTTGCGCAGTCACACTACTGTGTATACAAATTCGTGAGGCGAGAACGAGTACACTATTTTAAGATCATCTGCGTATAGAAAGGGTCAACCATACTAAAGCATTTACATATATCATCTATATAAGCTATAAAGAGCAGTGGGCGTAAAAATACACTTCCTTGTATAACGCCACTTCTAACCAGTTCGGTCTTCGGAAGAATGAAGTTTACTTTACCAATTTAATATCAATGACTGGGGAAAGAGTTTAACTATGCAAGTGATGGATTTATAATCCCATAAAAGGGAAGTTTGTCTATAAGAAGCCTGTGGTTAACCTTATCAAAAGCTTTAGATATGTCTGAGTACAATACTAATACCAAGTGCCCAAGGCTTTGTTTAGTAAGGACTAAATTAAAGATTTCAAGATGACAAGTCATAAAGGACCTTGTTTTGAGGAAAGCATGTTAGGAGTTAAAGATAAGTTTCTCAGAGAGTAAATAATCAAACATTTCGTCATATACTGTTTTTTCTATTATTCTAGAGATAACCGGGGTGATATTTATGAGCCTATAATCATGCAAATTTGTTCTGTTACTTGATTTAAATCGACGACATATACATGAGGTTTTCCATTTACTAGGATAAGTACCTGCTGTTAATGAAAGGTCAAACAGTTTAAATAGGATTAATGGTAAATTAGGTTCACCGAGTTTAAAGTAAATGGATGCCACGCCATCTACTCCATAACTACTTGAGGTTTTAAGTAGATTGATGGATTTACAAGTGAAAACAACGGATTCCATATGATTGGTAGTCGTGTTGATCATGTCTACCTCAATGTCATCCAGGGGTTTACCCGTTAGCAAAGGAATCGCCGAACAGATTGACTATAATATTATGATCGTTGACAATTAAGCCATCATGTGAAATTCAAAGAATATCATTATTCCGGGAAGGTTTGAGGCATTTATTGAACAGTCGTACCAAGTTTTGAATCTTGGAGCTTCTGTGCATTGTTGACAACTCTTCATTAATCGCCTTTAACCTGTGGACTTTTTCAAGTTGGTTAAAGGTCGTGGTAATTTCTACAAATGCTGAAAGTCATTTGACTCAAAATAGTACTCCTGTAGGCATCTTAGCTTCTTACGGCAATGAATTGGTATGTACAAATCATTTGACTTGATTATATTGCTTAGTTTAATAGGTGCAATCAAATATAAACACGAGTCATTAATTTGATAAAAAAATATCTAGTGCACCCGTAAGACTATTAGACAAGAAAAAATTGTTCAAGTCAGATCGACTTAGAAGGGTGTGCAGGAGATTCCAGTTTACAATTTTATGATCTCGATATTGTTTAGTTTCTTGTAATATATGACTAAAATTAAAAGAAAGAGCACATAGAATCATTCTGTGGTCACTGCTTTTGAACTGTTTGCTAACTTGGAGTAACAGAGGAGTGACATCATGAAAGAAAACTAGGTCAAGAATGTCATCATGTCTCGTGGGAGTGTGTACACACTGTGTCCAACAGTTCATATTTAATGCAGTAAGAAGGTTTTATTCATCATATGACAGTCCTCTGCCAACAATCCAGTTTATCCTAGAAAGGTTAAAGTCGTTTGCGATGACTTTCGCATTAGAATCCAGTGCAGAGGTTTGTACAAAAGCATTGATTATGGTGTTATTTACAGTAGTCAAGGTGTGTGGGGTTCTGTATATGCATCCAAAAAGTAAACTGTGGTTCGGAGTATTGACTGATACCCAGACGGACTCTGGTACGTTGCCGAGTATTTCGTCATCGATTTTATTCGACAAAAAACAAACACTTACGTATATTAGACAGCCACCACCACGTCTATATTCTCTATTGTCACGATATAACATTTTGAGTCAGTTACTGAGGAGGAACACCATGTTTCTATGGCAAACATTAATGGAGGTTTAGCTAATAAGGCGACAGTTCTTAGGGTTGATATTTTATTGAGAAGTGAGCAGGCGTTAATTACTAAAAAGTCCAAAAATGAAGAGTGAATTGTGAAGAGTTGAATTAGATCTTTAAGTCGTTCGTGTTCGATATAGCTAGATTCTGGTTTAAAACGGCAGTCTGACTGTTTGAGCTAATGTCTGAGCAAGCTGCATTTCTACGGGGACTAGTGACTACCTGATCTCCAAAAAAATTATTATAGTTGTCAGAGATAATAGGATGTTCAGAGTACCTTAAGTTAAGCGACATAGCAGCTCGTCGGCAATGTGCAAAAGTTGGACGATGTCCTAGTAGCTCATCAGGAGTATAATTATAAAAGTGAGGAGGGAGAGTAAGACCACTTACACAATTTGAGTAAGTGCCTACGACATTGATTACTACCGAGTCGATTACCTTTAAAAAATAAGGACTTGCCACCAGCCTTGCTATATAATGATGTGGTAGTCACAGTGGTATTGTAGCCGTAAATAATCCCCAAAATAAATAGTTGCATAGGCTCTCGACATTGATGCTGACCATGTTTGTTTTAGCAGACACGACTAGTTGAAGGCGCGCGGTCACGCATCACCACCAGATCACGACTCGGACCACCGTGGGTAGCATCTCTCTCTAGTTTGCCAACCTAGACGTTGCTATTCTATTGAAGCTCCGTTTCCGATCAAATATGATTTCTCTTCCATCCATCAGTGCCTTCTGATTTCTCCTAATTCGTAAGAGTGGGTTCAATCGATATAAGTGGCTGTGGTTGTACGACAAGCGTAACTTGGTCATATACCCGAGTACACTTCAGTATCATGCCGTCTTTGTGTAGATACGATCACAAAACCTTGCTCGGAAGTTACCTTTAGTTTCAACAATCTTTTTGCCTTCCTTTTCCCTTTGGGCTAACCATGGCTTTTACCTGGGCTTTGGAAGTTCGCGTTTTTTTCACCTAATTAAGAACTAGAGGGCTTAATATTGGAGGTTATGTGGTCTAAATCTACATCACTTGGGAGGTTGTCAGAAGTTTGTCCTGTTATTGGTACGTTTTGTAGCATAACACCTGTTTGTTGATAAATAGTATTATCATAGAATTCTGTAGCAATACTAGGTGGTGTAGTTATGCCTTTTACATTAGTGATGTTCTGCTCAACTTTACCTAAGTGTGAAGCTTCTAGTCTCCTATGTCTTCGAATCGCAGTCTTATTCTTGAATATACGGACTTCTTATACTTAGTAGATGCACTCATTAACTGTTCAGCTTGTTTTAACTGAACTGCAACCGACTGAGAATCGAATCGGAAGAGAATAGGGCATGAGTACTTCTGATGTTTCTTGGTTAAACGGAGTCATTGACAAGAACAATCTTAAAGATTGGCCCTTTTTTAGTAAAGAATACCTAACGGTTCTAAGTTATAAGTTTCCGTCCTGACGGATACTATCAGTACCCACCGTTACGAACCCAGTCATGAAAGACCGTAGTCACATGTTCAGTGTCGTCTATTTGATCTGACTTCCGGCTAGTTCACGCATTCATATATATGACTGTTTTTAACGAATTTGACTTTTTTTAATGCATTTGCATGCACAAGATATCTACACCATATCTATTTCATTCCAGATTGCTAATCCGTTCTGGAAACCAAACACTTACGTAGAAACGAACACTTATCAATTATAATTGTACATTTTCTTTTTGTACTTTAACCGTCTATACAAACAGTGGAGCAATTCTTTAGGTGTAATGGAGTTTCATCAATATTTTTTGAAGTAGATTTTTCTTTCATTTTGACTTGAGGGCGACTCATGAGGCAGGTGAGTAAACACTTGATAGCCGGAAAGAGCATAGGAAAATCGTACCTCACCAACAATGGTGTTCGATAGCCCGCTCACGGTACTTTTTCAGATATTCTTGCTTCATTTTCTTACCCGCTGTTATTTTCCAAACTCTGGTCACCGTTAGGAGGTTAAGTTCACCAAGTATCCAACTATCATGTGTGGGAGAATGCAAACGCTACATGATTAGGTAACAAGTTTTAAAAGTGAATGTCATTTACGTAGTATCGTCGAATACTAACAGACTGTCTGCCATTGATCGAATGTCAGGTGCTGGACAGACTAGTAGTTCTCCATTGAGCTACAGTGGCAGAACTGAGATGATTTCGTCTGATATGTTGATCAAACCGACGTTCCTATGGAAGTTGATTCTAGGAGGAAGCTAATGTAACAACTTAGGTTGATTAGTTGAGAGTTGACTTCAAACCTTAAGCATACGCCAAAACTACAAAGCCCAAGTACTCATTTACTTCCATATTCTGCATAGGGATTATAATTTCTGTTATCTTATAATAAGTGTTGAGAGTTATTGTGTGTTTGAATAACTAAGATCCCCCCCACACGTCTGCTGCTTACGATGTAGAAGTAAAGATTTTTTCCCTAATAATCTGGTTTGCTCTGTCAATAGAACGGAATGTACCAAGGCCTTGAAACCTTACCTCAACAAAAACGTACATACTGTATCATCTTATCTGAAAAGGAACATAGCTGTTTTGGTACAAGTTTGAAGTAGGGCAACCAAAAAATAGTTTGAATAAAAATCAGCCCTACACAAGACAACATAAGCATTAAAGTTGCATCATCCTAGATACTAATTATTCCTCCAATGTTTAACTTCGTCCATAAACAACAGAAGTTTGAAAGATAGTTTTAGGTCTGTTATTTACATAAATTAGAAGGAGTATTAATCACGGGAGTGAACCCTACGAAACACTACTGTGACATCTTATATCCTGATAAAGTGTGTAACTTGCCCTAACCTAGAATCGCTATTCATTAATACAGTACGTAAACCAGTTCATTGGCTGGAACTTAATACCAGTTTGAACAAATTTGTGGATAAAACAAACAAAGGGTGATTCGGTTGAATAATTTTGAGGAATCGAGATATATTACATCGATTAGTCCCAGATAGATGGCTCTACTCTTCTTAGAGTCGATACGACTGATTTACTTGTTGAAATGTTTGTCACTTCTGATGTACGTAGAGATACAGTAAATCAGATGTAATATTTCAAATCGCACTGAGTAGTATTGAGTTTACTTCAACATGTTACACTCAATAAGCCAAGTGTATCATTTATTATTTCCAATTTTGAATAAATAAATTGGCGAAGAGTAGCAGCGTTTAAGATTAAGTCAACTTAGTTTGGAGAGCGCGAACTGATTGTAATAAAAAGATATTTACATTTCTTAGCATCTAGATAAAATAAAGGTATTAGTACCCCAAGGTTTTCATTAGTAATAGCGTTAATAAAACTAAAATATCTAATGTATTTCATCGGAGGGGGGGGGGAAAGGGTGATAAAACAGAGTAGCCCAAACAACCATAACGTTTTCATTCATGGCAATCACAATAAGAAGCTTTAATAATAATAATAGTTTATTGTCAGGTAGCATTTTGTACATGAGAGCATACCAGTTTGCAGGCATGATCAGAATAATGTGACTTGTTTTTAAAAGGTTTGCGGTTACGGAATTCATGTAATATGAAAAGATTAATTAATTTCAGAGCCAACGATAACAAGGTTCATAGTTTATAGTTCTAGGGCACCCAAGGTATATTTTGTTCAGTTCACTTCCAACAAACAACCAAGCGCTTTTTATCTGTACGGCTGTGATTCCAGAAAATGGTTGTAATCAGAATAGACCACAGAAACTATCCACATACGGTATAAGGCTGACTATTTGAAATTTGGTTCAGAAAGCCAATCTATGTGAGTTGATTTCAAGCGGTAAGTTATCGATGCATTAATTACGTTCATAGCCAGCGTCTGGAGTAAGTTGCTTAGAGGATATCGATTCCTTATAAGAGTAAACCACAAAATCGGGGAGACAGTGATGTGATAGAATATATGAAATAGAAAAAACAAAGGAATTTGATTAGCGGTAACAAAATAGTCAGTTTGAAACCACAATCTTCTTTTTACCGTTTATTTACTACAACGTACATGAATGTAGTGTCTGCGGTTTTAGAACCCCAGTAAACCAGTGCTGATTGATTTGAGGTCAAGTAATAAGTCATCGAAGATTTGGTACAGGTCTTTAGATCCTAGACATAGGGTGATCAGTCGCTTGAGTATTAGGATAAATTTAATAGTGCAAATACTTTGTGGTGGTATATGCCAAAGTTTGCTGTAGAATACGATTAAGAACTTACAGTGATATTGTATTTGTTACCTATTGATAAGTAATGTTGCCTCTTAGATCCGAAGATCGTATCTAGGCGAAGAGTTTCATGAGGAAGAGAAAGCCAAGAATGGAATTCCTTTGATTACTTTATAGAAGAATATTAGGTTATGTTGTAGTCGGCAACGATACAGGGGTTCAAAAGAGGGTGTTTTACATCCAGTTGTGTAGTTCATGTTACTGTTAGTTCTCATAAGTTGACGTGTGAAACTTCTTTGAACACTTTCTTCACTTATCCTACCTATCCTATTTATGTTCAAAAAGATAAATGAGCAATACTCGAGTGTAGGTCTTACACATGTTTAAATAAAGTAGGTTTAACCTCCGTTGTATATAAGTTTTTAAGAAGGGAGCTTTCAGGCCTAAATTAAGATGGAGATTTTAAGCAGAAATAATTTCAGTGTGCAAATACCTTCAACGATTTAGTATGAAATAGGCTATCAAAGTTTATGCTTCTTGACAAATACTATTTTGTACTTGGTTACTGCAGGATATCGGTACACAAAGGACAGTTTATCACTCAACTCAGGTGGTTTTGTGGAGTTCGGTATTAAGTTTAGCTAACTGCACTCACCATTCGGTGATGTTGACAAGGTAGCCTAGAACTTCTGATCCAGAAGTAAACTGGAAAAATTTCACTATTTTATCACTGGAGTTGGAATCGGTTGTTCCCCAAACAATAGTTAAAGTTAGCGTGTATTGGCAAGGTAACCCTTCGAAACAACAACCACATGTCTAGGTTTCGTAAATAACAGTGTTTCACTGTAGAAATTGTTGCAACGAAATCATAAGATATTCCTTAATGCGATGATCTTCTGTTGAGCATGTTTCTCTTCAGTCTTTATTCTACCAAATGTCGAGATTCGTGTGTTGGATACGCTAGTGGTCTCATAAATGGCCATGTAAGAATCTTCAGTAGTAAAGTGAACATTAGTAAGCCAAACTATGAAAATCACTAGCGTTTGAAATGCATAGTAAACCACTGGAGTGTAAACTCCAATATTTCGTGTGATGCTTTTAAGAGAAAAGGTTAGTGGAGTAACCATCACCAATGGTTTGTTAGACTATGAGCACTCTCTTTCTTTGCATTTCTTTAACTTCTGTGTTTTGGAACTCGACCAGCCACTAACTGGTAAGTCCTTTATGGAGCGTTCATAAGGCTAATAGGTTTCATCGCAAATTAGTATTTTTATATGTTCGGCCATTTTTCAAATAAAGATGTAATCGTGTATAAAAACAAAGCACAGAAAGGCAAAACAAACCTATATTTAAAATACGCTACGTTTAAAATGTGAAAAGAAGCTTAGAAGACTACTGATTACTTGGCCACATTAAGCTCACTAATTAAGTTACCAAACCACGTTAGTATCTGTCCAGAATACAACTAATCGATAAACCGGAGATTACAAGTAGGTAGAAACAATACTGAATAAGCAGAATAATATAGGATGTGGATGGATCCGCAAAGCCTGCACTAGTTATTTAGGGAAAAAGCAGCCTACGACTCTGTGTCAAATTAATGATAAGCAGTCGATGCTTAGCTCTGAGCCATATGCTGATAGTATCAGCCAAAACTTATGTGTTCAGTACCGATATCATATGCATATCAGATGAATGGGGAGTGATTTACAACGTGTGTGGAAATAACCCATCTGGAGTGTTTCGGTCAACTAGATGATTCATTATCTTTTCCTTGACATATATACGTACATGTAATGTTGATATAAGAGAATGAGGTGTATGGTTTATTCATGTGATTTCTGTGACTCGAATGTGCTTTAGAACTCCTAGACTCTGAAGACAACTGTTTGGTTTATCAGTGCACAACACATGGCGCATAAAGATATGATATCGCCACCCTAATAGTCACAGAAATTTGGCTGTGCAATTATACATAACAGTGATAACACATTTTTCAACATATTTGTCATAAACTGTGACCTAATGTACAAACTCTGTTAAAAGGCACAGTAAGGATATGTGACGTCGGAGTTTTACACTTAATCCGAAAGTATTCACTAAACTTACATGCCCCTTGGGTACATTTTGTGCCATTTAAGCAGCTCATTCATCCATCTGTTATGTGGATGTCTATTGAATCCTAAAATACCTTAATTATAACTGAAATTACTCAATAACATCTTATAAATGCAGAAAACGCATTCATTTATCTTAATAATAACGAGGTAGTCGTGCAACCGTCTCATAGCTTATTTCATTTATAGCCAACTAGAAGATACACGGCAGATATAACCTAAAGCTCTCCGTAGTTGTTTAGCTAGACACATTAACCCATTTCTGCTGTCGCCTTGCGCTCACAGAGATCTAAAAAAGATTAATCAAATCATGCTAAAACTACTGCAAGCTCATAATTATCCATGAAACACTAAACTTATAATGCATATACTGATATACTCTCTCCAGTTACCATGGTAATTTTTGAACATTAGTAAAAATCCATTAAGCACTTAATTGACTCAAACTCAACGTTAACTGTAGGACCTTGGTATCCTTGAAGTGTTTGGTCATATCGCTGGGAGCCTTAAATAATTAAATAGAACTTCGGAACAAAACTTATATCAGAGACTGAGAATGAAAATAATATACAGACCAGCATTAGGAGAGTATAAGAATAGAACAAGGATTATTAGCTACAATTACTTAATTATAAAAAAGTGATGAAAATCTGGAAGATTTTTAAAAACTGAGTTGACTTATAAAACTATATTTCGAAAGCTTGTAACATAACCAGCACACCAACCTTTTTCCAGTACATCACAGGGAGCATCTAAATTCTCGTTCTCTGGTTCAATAATTGTATACAATAGACATATAGCACACAATGATAAGTCAAAAACGACTACTTAGATAGGGATGTATTTGGAACCAATTAGATTACACAAGCGATCGGATACCAGACAAGTCACTGAAATTCACTTATATTTGATTACATGTTAAACATACACACAAACATATAAATGCACAATATAAACGTTATTATGCTGATGGGTAACTATGGCTTCCATAGATCTAGCCCGTATCACGAAAAGTAGAACCAATAATATAAACGTAATGGAAAATGAACATTCCGAAAACTGGAGAAAAACCATACACTAAACTCTTCTCGGAAGAATTAGTGGGTTAACTATCCCTAGGGATTCGGGTCTAGGTTCCTAATCTAATAGCCGAATAATTCCATTCCAATTTCTCCCTAACTAATACCCCAATACCAGTTGCCAATCACTGAATCATTCTTTTGGTCGACCCAAATATTTCGAAGTTTTAGCCAGATATTATCAAAGGGTACTGAGGCGTCTGGATCCGCACAAATCTCATGACTTAAATAGAAGTATTCCTAAACTCCTAAGAGAATGCTCTGATTTTGCTGTTTCATCACTTACTTTTATTTTAACTACCCACCATTTACGAGTAAGTCATCTTCTGAGTGAGAGAGTAATGTGGTTGTATATGTACGTGGAGGGGTGAAGAGTAAAAAAATGGAGGCTTCAAACTGACGTTCTATTTCCTGGTTGTCTGTAGTAGCGAAGGTTATAGATAGAGTCATCAACGATTGTCATCCCGACTGCCTTCTTGAAACTTCTCTATCTGTATCGCAGCTCGGATTCCTTTCGGGCAGACCACGTTAAACTGACCTTCTGACAGTGTGTAGTAGCAGGATTATATCAGTAGAGCATAACTATCCCGTTCAAATTGCCTTCTTAGATTTCTCCTTAGGTTTCGATAGAGTAGATCACCGGATGCTTTACAGGATATTTCGGTGTCTATTGGGATAACTTTACGACAACCTAGGAGACAAGTCTCTAGCGGTTAAAAGTAGCTCTGCTCTTTTCAAATGGTTTACAATGACTAACGGAGTGCCATAAGGTTCGGTTCTTGGGCTACTTCACTTCTAGTTGTTTATAAATAGCCTTTCTGTTAATCAAAAGTCACGAACCGTCTTAAATGCTGATGATTTAAAGACCCATAGGGTAATTGAGAATCTCTCCTGTACTAAGATTCGTCAGGACGACTTGGTTAGGATAAACAAGTAGGCTTTTAACAGCTTGTTCCCTCTTAATACTAATAAGTTCGAATTGCTAATAGTGAATAGTAGTGACGCATCCTCAACGTACACTTTTGGAGGGTCCACCATAATTTTTTTTACCTCGGAAAAGGACCCGGGTATAATCCTATGTGATATTCTAGGGATACCCCCCCCCCACTGGCTTACCACAGCCAATTAAGCATGATCAGTCTTAAGGTTTCTGGCTGGAACCTTAGGCTGTTTGACACTGAAAATCTTCTCCTATGGTTATAGTACTAACTTAAGACGTCACATCGAGAAAGATTAATCTATTATATCCACCCATTTTAAGAAGGATATTGCTATTTTGGAACGAGTTCACAGAAGAGAAACTAAAAAGGTAATGGGACTAAAAATTAGACTCTACTAAGGACAAGTTAAAGCAACTAAATTGAATCCTGTACAGTACATTAGCGTGAGGTGGGATGGGATTTCTAAGTATTATGTAGACCATAATCTACTTCCAAATGAACCTAAGATGATGTTGTGCTTCTTTTGAATATAAAGGGTAAGGCAGACAAAATAACACATAAAACGAAACACAGTATGAATCCTAGCTTAAAGGAATGAAGTTAACACATCCCACTATTAGCGCTTGGATGTGACCAGTTGCTAAGTCTAAAGGGCGGGACCTGCGACGTATTGCCAGTTGACCTTCGGTTACTGTGACTTGGATATATGGATGGCGGCTAACCAAGGTGACTTAAAAGGTTGTTCATTCGAAGTTTATGGCAGAGTCCAAGGTATAGAGCTCATTAAAGTGCTTAATTATCATCAGGTGTTTGTTTTAGAAAGGTCTGTTTCTAGTTAATTGTTATTTGTTCCTAGTATGCGTCTCATTTCGCTAAAGCAAATGGTATTGTTGGCTGGATTAAGAATACTGAAAATGGAACTGTTACGGGTGAATGCGAAGGCTCAAGTGTAGGTGTAGATGCATTGTACGTTTTTTTAATGGATTTTCACTTCAACTATTTGTATTAGTAAACACTGGCTTTGCAACGTCGGAAGTCCGAACTCGCACATTGACAAGTGCCAGTTCAAGAACGAAAGAAAAATATCTCAATTACACTTTAAAGGCTTTAATATACGTCACTAACCATGCATTATTTTCCTTGTTTTTTATTTGTCCTGTTAACAACAGACCTAGTGATTATTCGTTGCATCTTATAATGTGAATTAAATAATTTATTGAAGTCACTGGTTTCTTCCTCAGATAAGATCTTCGCAAAACGGTTTTTGTAGATTTTAGCAACCTTTATATATACTATTAACTTGGACATGTACGAGTGTATTGCTGGGAGGGTAAGTAAACAGAAGTTTGTATATGCTAGTATGTATATCATAAAAATCAAAGAAAACAAGGCAGAGACTTCATCATTGCAACAAAAACATCCTTATGGCTGTTACAAGCAGTAAAAGGTCTTATTTCGCTGATAATAGTAACAGCTAAAATACTAGTCATATCTTACGAATCAAAGGTAAATAATCGGAAAGCCAGGTGGTTCGGGGAGAGCTGAAGTGGAAATGTATTTATACGTCGACGATTGTGTAGGAAACTAGTAGTAACAAGACTTTTAAAACCGTTAAACTTGTGTTGCCTTCTCTGTTTCTTAAGTGTTGGTTCATCTAATTACACTGTGTGGTAACATCGTTAGTGTAATTTATAGCGCAGTACTCGTTACTCCTTATAAGGATATTTGTATATGCTTTAGTGAGTACTTACAAGTTCATCTGTCCGTTTTCATACCTGAGTCATGGAAATCGTGTACACAAAACAGGAACGAGTTGCTGTTTCGCAAGTTAATTAACAGCAACCTCAGCACATCTACTGATGCAAGCACATAGGTTCTCAACTATCAATCGACTTTCTAGGAGGTAGTTCACGTCGAAATAATGCATACCCATTTTTAAGCTGAAAACCTCACCTCTACAATGTATGGAGTATGTGTTACCACCGGATCCACTTATCCGTTTAAAGTTGATAAGTAAAATTAGTCCTGGCTTTACAAGACTCATTAGCAATAAGATTTTTCTTGGGAGATTAGGGTTTATTTCTTACCTAGTTTGCTTAGTGAAATTAACAAAGCGCAGCGTTCTCAATACCGTAAATAGTAGTTCAAGCATGTAGAGTGAATGCCTTCATTTCGCAGTGCAAAATGTTGCCCATGGGGTGACCTGCCTAGCTTGATCAGTAGGAGTAGTGTAACTGAACAGCTAACGTGACTCAGGATCGGTCATAGTGGCACAGGTGCACTCATTCTATGCACACTTTGCGAATTTCAGTATTATTTAATGACATATTCATGAATTTCATCCTTTCTAAGGATAAACATTCCGTTTCCCAATGTCATTAATATTGTTATCATCCCGACTCCTTTTCTACTCATCTGGATATTGTGTAGCAATTGAGACCAATGCAAATCTGTGCCGAGTAAGTTGTTTATGGTTGACTAAAATTCTGGTATCGAAATAAAACTCAGTGTGCTAAGTTTAAAAAAAAATATGATATCACTTTGGACCTGATTTAACTAGGGGGATTCGGTAGTTGTGAAATAAGCTCTTATTTTGCATTATAACAAAAAAGCAATTTAGTCAAACGTGCTGATGGTCACTATCAACCAACTATACATCACGATCAGATCAATTTTTAAGCACATCAGTTAAGCAAATAAACGGTTGTGCTTACTATTACCTTTAATATTTCCTAAAGGTATAATTTAAATAGCATTATTTCCATAAGTGAATACTGGGCAAATGCATATTGTGACTACTCTTTGTTGAGTCATTTATTTATTGGACCAGGACACTAGTATGGACTAATACCTCTGTACCTAAATAATCGAATGTTAACAATTACTCTCGTTTTAAATCGAAAAATGCCGCTAAGTATTTAGTTTAATATCACATAAATGTAAAGATCTAGCATAACAACTCAATGTAAATGTTCCATCTACGTCAAGATAAGTGAAGACCTAATAAAGGATTATACACAAAGCAACGAAATGTAGCTGTTCAAATTGTAATGTCCCACTATTGTTATGCGTTGACAAAAACAAGTAACATTCAGACCCATAGCATATGGATCAAGAACTCGGTATCTTGAAAAAGGGATGACAACTCATTCGTGTTTCACGTCCAAGTTATTGTCAGTGCCCATAATGAAGCATAGGTTTGATAAGCTGGGTAACTTGATACGATATAATACCTAAACTTAGGTTCAAATAATCAGTAAGTCACGTTATAAGAACCGTCCAAGAGATGATACTACGAAGAAAAGATAGCAAGTTGCAGAAAGAAGGTTCATTATTAGTTTGTGATAGCACATGTGTTAGTTGAATAAATTCGAGCGTATTGTCGACCAAAAATAAACATAAAACGAAGGCTGTACAAATTTAATAAAATTATGGTTAACCAGAGAAATAATCAACATAAGGAGTACTTTTCATTGAAAAAAAGAAACGAAAAGATAAAGAAATAAAATCAAATTTTCAGCGCGAAAATATGGTGTGTAGAATGAAGTAAACAGTATTCACAGTTTACTATAAAAGCATATTTTTCGATTGCTTAGATCTTCACCAATAGTTTATGAGTTTTCGATTCATAATAAATAGCATTAAAAATCGTCAATTATAAAAACAAAACAACTCAATGAAGTAATATCCAATTATTTCTGTCTATTGATCAAATGAAGACAGGATTACTAATCAGTTGTTATCTGAACGCCATTTCCAGGTATATAAACAATTTATAATTTAAAAAGAAACGATGTGGAGATATTGTCGAAGAGATAATTGTGAATCACGATGAGTCTTCGTGTCCAACCAAAATAAGAAGGTTCGAATTAGACATAGGGTCATCACTTGGTCTACTCTCAACAACAATGTTCCTGTTAGTTGGATAGAAATCGAATCAGCATATCAAAGTATATAACATGGTAAAGTAAATGAATGTGAAATACTCTTAACTGACTTTATTAATGATAATAATATCTTCTAGCCAATGGTGAAATGCCTTATCCAATGGTGCTAGCGTCCTTCTAATGACTTAACGACCACTGAGCATGGGTGGATTTCTTAACACTAATTGGCTGGTGCGAATAATTTCATTTGCTCAAACAGCTCCAGTCAGAAGTTGTATTATTCTCCCTAGTATCTCAAGTATACATACATCAATACGTTAACCGTCCGACCACACAACAATAAATAATAAACAGTGCCAAACTACAGCGTTCATGATACGAAACCTAGTAACAAATACATAATTGAATGTAGTTCATTAACGGTAAACTACATGACCACAGTTAATGACTCAAATAAAACCTTAATTAATAGGATACAAAGGATTGTAAACCAAGTGATAAATAGTCTTAATATCACTAGAAATTAGTTCCCTAGGGCTCACCTCTCCCATATCTAACGGACTAGATGCTAGTTTAACGTATAAGCAAAGTGTTATTTTGTTGGTACAATAACTGGAGTATTAGAAGTGAATAATAACATGGCTGTTGAAAATCTATCAACCCTGTTTCAAATGGGATATCCCTAAAACGGTGTTTCAATTTACAATCTAAATTGCCTCTAGGTAATATCAAATTTTCTATAAATATTTGCTACATATTCAGTCTACGCAAAGTGTGAGCGGTCAATAGAAAAACAAAAAGAGTATCACAGTTGAATGAGTAAAGAACTACAACATATCTTCCTGACGTGTGTAGTTGATTTCACAGCATTTTGTGTGTGCGAGTGTTACATATTTGGTGTCAATATGCTACATTTATTTTTCAATTGATCCTTACTTAGCAACTGTCAGATTGTGTCTAACTTCAAATGAATTAGTGCGCTTAGCCATATGTGCCAATTTATTTCATCTGCCACGCCTAGTAGACAATACCCCCCCCCTGTCTATACTTATACAACTATTTGCCGATAAAGCGAATTTTACTATAATACTTTAAGATAAAAATAGGTAGTATAAATGCTAAAGTAATTAAATTATTTAACAAGGATTGACATACCGGTCACTACCCAGAAGTCGATACACATGTTTGTCGTCATCGATATCTTGTGTAATCTAATAATAAAGAAAATAAAACAGTCAAGTTAGCTACTTGCGTTTTGTTGCTCTGGTTATCCGGGACGTTACCAAATTATTCAAATATATTTGGAGTGTCTAAATTCTAGTTCAAGTGAATTCTAATCATGTTTAAATTACTTGACAACAAGGCAGATAACCAAAGTCATGTTTTGAGCATAGAAATAACAGGATTCTTTTCATTTGATATAGGTTATCGATTTGGCTCCCATGGCCTTGTTTTGTTCAAACAAGATTATCACTAAAACGCAGATGATCAACAGTTCATTTTGAAACTGTTTACTTAAACCTATTGTAAACATTTTGAACGCAACTGATAATTGAAAGAATACTGACAAATTAGAATGTATTTAGATCCTCTCGTTGATTTACCATGGTCTGAAATTAACCAGTCTGTTGACATATGTGCGTTCTGATAAGTTCTAAATAGGACGAAACGCGCGTCCTGGATTCCACTTGGCAACCACAATCCAGCTCAAACAAATGAATAATGATGGAAATATTTAAAATATAATACTGTGGCCTGGTTTAAGCACTCAATATACAACAAATTCAGTAATCATGACCCATTTATCGAGGTTTGTGCAAACGGATGGTAATGCCAATAAATCTTCACACATTACGTACAGATAGATACTAGTACATAGAACTGTGAGGAACTGTCAAGTTAAGTTGCTACATTTTATCTACATAAAGTCGTGATATACACGACTATAAAAATGAATAGTGTTTGAACAACACTAGCATCAAGTTTCTTAATATATTTGAATCATATACGAACTATCACCAAGTCCATCTCAACATGATTTATGATAGACCAATGCTACAGAAAGTATGTGTAAATTATAACATACAGTGATATTTCTGTTTGCCAATATTGATAAAATGAATTATTACTTACGAAATTGTAGGAATACTTACCCTACCGAAGAAATCGATTCCCCTCAGACCATGTGTATGAAAAGCGAGTACGCTGTCGGGTAATCGAACTATTCAGTTAAAAAAAAGCAATTAATGAAGACGAAGTTTTGTGGAAATCATAAAGCATGAACATCATTCACCACATTATGGTCTAACAACGATGCTTTCGCTATTATTCTAGACATCATCAGGCTTTACCAGAAGTAGAAGCAAACAAGCACGGTGTATCTTTACAACCACACAGAAATAATGATATAATTGAAAAGACATGGATAAAGAAAATAGTTGTAGCGAAAAGAAGGATCTTGAATTGCTTGCGAAATAGGGGAGTTCGGGTTGCTTTTATGAAGACTACAGAGAAGTCTCACTGCAACAAAACAACCATGGTACCTAACCGAGACTAATCTGTGATGAATACAAACAACAATTTCGAACCAATCCCCAATAGACAACTTCAACCTATAATAAATAATCAACTCAGTAGTCATCTACATCAAGATTTTCCTGATGTCCTAGTCGGAAGTTGTGATTGTTGGAGTTCAGACAAGCCGAGAATGAGATAGTTATCTCTAATAGCATTGGGTGATAATTGCGCTATACCACAAATTGATTGGAATCCAACCCAGTGGTGCTAACGTTTAGGCGTTCGCAGTGAGACCCCAAGGCTTTAGGTCCTATACTTAGTAGGGTCCTGGGTGCATACTACTGGCGAAACAGCTATCTAGTGCTCTCTGACTTTCATGATCGACATTAGAGATCAGTTTGTAACGAATACGAACAACAAACTAGAAAATAGAAACCAAAACAAAAGAATTAGACGAAATGTACTAGAATGGTTGGGAATGTAGCCAAGTGTTAAATTGTATACTAAAATGCTCAAATTCATAAAGTTATTAGAGAAATAGATTAAGTTAATGGCTCAAGATGCTGATACAATTAAGGAAATGAAACACAAAGTTAAATACTCGTGCACTTATTAACTGTGATATCACTACGCTTTTATGCAACAATCATCAGAATTCCACTGTTTAATCACATGAATATACAAACTTAAACATTATATACATGTAATATCAGAAATGAAAAGTGATAGATATTCACTATGAGGGGTTTGAGATAAATGAGTAATTAGGTTTTTAAACTATACGAATACGAAGTTGTATGTAGCTAAATATATTGTGACTAGGAGAATTTTTTGGATTCGGTTTCAAAACTATCTTACAGTTAAACCATATTAACTTAATAGCTATTAATTCTTTTAATATTTTCTCCAGTTTCCAATAGTCGACATCATATGTTATCAATGAAGGATTTAATTAGAGTCACACAGTTGAAAACAATTCATTCATGTACAACGTAGAACCTGACGCGTATGTGCATGGGTCCAAGTTGCCAAACTACATTAGCACGATGAGAAAAAACTCACAAAATTAACAAAACAGTATAATTCAGTAAGAAGGAATGAAATAAACGAAAGTACGAGTAAATAATGGAACTTAGGATTTAGCAGAACACAAAGAGTGAATACAATGTCGGATAGATCACTCAAATATCTGTACATAAACATGACTCATCATTCCTAATGCTCAGTGGATGATTATCTGAACGTACACCGATGAAAGTGAATAAGTTTATAATGCACACATCGGAAATTCCATCTACACTTAATTATGATGTTGGATAAAGTAGGATTATTTTATAAAATAGATAAGAGTGACCACATTAAGACATCATACATAACTATGAGGCCATTAAGAATTAACCTAAAAGATAGTAGGGAAGATTTGTATCTCAGGAGGATGATGTTGGTTTGATCGCAGTCTCTGAGCTGGAGAAAATTACACAGCTAACTTCTATCAGAAATTTGTGCCCATGAAATCTCCAAAATTAAACCATCTAACTCAGAGATCACGATCAAACCAAATCATACCTAGATGCTTAGATTTCTTTAAAATGATAGAAATCAGCTAACTACACTGAAAAGTAAAAAAGTTCAAAGCTCTGTTTGATCTACAAATATCACAACATCCATATAAAGGAATATTTACATTCTTAATTATAGAGCTAATATCATTACAAAACAATTGTATCACAGCTTACCAATAGAGTCAACTGTAGTATCGAATGGAAATTTAGCTATTCGTCCATCTCTACTAACTAGCACACGCCCGTTCATATTCACCATTGTAGCATGAGCTGATTAAAAATAATTAAATGCAGTAAATGTTAAAACATTAACAGACAAAAAAAATATTATTGGACCAACAGGCATATCACAAAAATCACATGATTAGTTGAAGAAATGTAACCCAACAACAAATAAAGGCGAAATTTGAATACGGTTTTAAATCACTACTTGATATTAAATAACAATCATGAATTAATTCAAAAAAGTATGAACCATTATATGCCAACTTAGTGGCCTAAAAGAATAATACTATTAACCGTAGTAACGAAATGTCTTAGATTCTATCTCGCATACACGATCCTAGGTGCATATATTGACTAATTTAGCTTGAAATTAGGGTGAGTAGATTTATTCATGTGTGAAGTACAGGTTTATGTACTCAGTTTTGAGGGACGCTTAGTTGTATGAAAACTACTGACACTACACACTTGTCCAAACTCAAGTAAACGGAGCGGGGTTCGGAATAAGGACCTACTACTTGAAAGTCGACTATTTCAATCATGAAGTCACTGCTCCAGAACTAGGATAAAACATGCACAATACTGCCTAGTTTTTAGTTAACATTCAGCCGATATCAAGTTCATGCATACAACAATCTTCAAAATGAATAAAATGTTTTTACATGTAATTTATTTAAGACAAAACGTACTCACATATTACATACAATAATAATAATAATTAGTTAACTTACTTGGAAAACAAATTAACAACGAACGTGTGTCAAGCTGTACAACTTTAATAACTTGTAGTTGATCCTCAACTGGAAGCAAATACAAAAAAAACTAATTAGGAAGTAAGGAAGGTAAACTGCATCATCAACAGTATGAATAAAATGTACTAATCAATAAGATAATCAAATTGATATAACGGGATAAAGGACTGTGAAGGACAATCTCTGGGGTCTATTTTCAGAGATATCGCAGCATTCGCTGTTAAACTGTAGTTGCTAGACATTCAATAAGTATGATATTTGTATTTCTTAGGTTGTCAGCTTTTCAGAAACTTGTTAACTACTGTTGCATTTACTTCCGTTCCCAATTTATTGTCAGTCAGTCAGTCAGTTACAACGTAGAACTTGGTACATGCGTACATCAGTTCAAGTTGCGATGCCTCAATTAGCAGATAAAGATTAAATTGTCGGACCAAATCCCAGAGTACGGAAGCTAGTAACAAACTAAGTACTAATGGAAAGGCATAGAGATCAGAGATGAGATTTAAAATAAAAAAGTAATTCAGTAAAGAGAAAATTATGAAAAGCTCAAAAACTAGAATTTGGAGGAAGACAAGAAGTGGATGCACCTGCACCATTGCCAACAATTTTGCGCCATATCACCTAAAGTTTTAAACCATTTGTTACGAACATCACGTGGGCACCAACCAGGTAGTCTGCATCTATTAACATGGCTCAGCCCAATTGTCAATGACTTCATGGATTGGTGCCATGTTTCCGTTTGGCCACCCCTAGCTTTCTACTAGTCTACTCCCACAACAGACAACATTGTCCGTCGAGGTAGGCAGTGGTCAGGCATACGTAATACATGTCCTAACCACCTCAGCTGGTGAACATTCACTACTTCATCAATAGACTTACCGTATTTACCTAGTACTCTATTCCTAACCCACGCATTACTTACTCGGTGGTCCCAGTAAACACGACCAATGTTTCGTAAACATCTATGATCAAATACTAGGAGCCTACGAATATTCTCTATCCTTAATGGCCATGTTTCACAGCTATAAAGTAAAACGGATCTAACTGCTGCGCAGTAAACACGTCCTTTCGTAAGTAAACGAATGTCTCGCCTACGCCACAAGTGACGCAAGTTGGCAAAAGCCAATCAGGCCTTATGTATACGAGCCGAGATTTCATCAGACACCAGGTGGTCAAGACTGATGAGGCTCCCGAGATAAGTAAAGTGGTTAACACATTCAATTGCTTCGCTTCCTATCACTAACTTCGGTGCCGAATAAAGCCAGTACTGAAGCAGCATTTTGCATTTGGATGGGGAGAATCGCATCCCAAACATGCTTAAATTCATGTTTAAGGTTGTCGAAAAATTCAGCATTTTATCAGCAATCTTCACTCAATAGAACTATATCATCTGCATATTCTAAGTCGGTAAGTTTATCTACTGGAAGGAGGTTAAACCCAGAGAAATCAGACGATGACAATGTTACCTCAAAGTATGTCAATGATAAAATTAAATAAAAATTTTATAATTAGCCTATTATCTCGAGTCCTGTACAAAACTCCCTAAAGCTTAGTCATTTTCAGTCTGACTAATATAGTTTCTAAATTGTTAGCCTCGATTATACTTAGACGCCTAACTAGAGCTCGTGAAGAGCAGACTAGAGAAAACCAGGCTGGATTCAGACCTGGACGTGGCTGTATAGACCACATCTTCACACTGCGACAGGTCCTGGAACACAGACACACATTTAAGCGTCCTACAATAATTGTCTTCCTGGATCTAAAGGCGGCATTCGACTCTGTTGATCGTGAGGTTCTGTGGCAGTGTCTGTCATTGAAAGGTGTACCAAAGAAGTACATTAACCTTGTACAAGCTCTCTACTCTAAAACTACAGGTCGAGTGAGAGCTTATGGCGAACTGTCAACGGAATTCCTCACTTCAAGTGGTGTCCGTCAGGGATGTCCACTTTCCCCATTCTTGTTTAATTTTGTCATAGACATGCTCCTAGATATAACCTTAACTTCGTCTGACTTTTCAGGAGTTGACTTACTACCAGGAGCCTCGCTTACTGACTTAGAGTATGCCAGTCCAGAGTATGACAGTCCTATTTGGTGAAGACGCTGACAAAATGCAGAGTCTTCTGACTACCCTGAGCAACAATGCAAGCATGTTCGGGATGCGGTTTTCCCCCTCGAAACGCAACATGTTGCTTCAGGATTGGGTTGCATCGGCACCTGAACTAGTGATAGGGAGTGAAGTAGTCGAGCGTGTAAACCGCATTCACGTATCTGGGGAGTCTCATCAGTGCTGATGGCCTGGTGACTGACGAAATCTCAGCACGGATACAGAAAGCTCGATTGGCTTTTGCCAAGTTGCGTCACTTATGGCACAGGCGAGATATCCACTTGCTAACCAAAGGACGAGTGTACCGTGCAGCAGTTCGCTCTGTCCTACTATACGGTAGCGAAACATGGCCGTTAAGAGTAGAGGACATTCGTAGGTTACTGGTCTTCGATCATAGGTGTCTCCGAAGCATTGCTCGTAGTATCAGTGGGACAACCGAGTGAGCAATGCTGTCGTCGGGAAACGGGTTCTAGGAAAGGATGGCAAATCGATAGATGAGGTATTGAAACTTCATCAGTTGAGGTGGTTGGGACATGTGTTACGCATGTCTAACTACCGTCTGCCTCGACGAGCTGTTTTGCGGCGTAGGAATAGGTTGGAAGAAAGCTAGGGGCGACCAAACCAAAACATGGCAGAAATCGATGAAGTCACTGACAAGTGGACTAAGTCATGTTGGTAGATTTAGGCTGTGTGGTTGGGGTCCGCGAGATGAAAGTCACCAATGATTAAAGACCTTGAACGACATGGCTCAGAATCGTTCGCAATGGCGCAGGTGCATCCACTCTTTGTGTTCTCTCAAAATCTAACCTTCTGAATTCTCTATCTTTCTCCATTCAAATTTATCTCACTGAATTATACTTTTCGAATCATATCTTCGCTCCCTACTTTTCTGCATTACTGCTAATACTTCTACTATCGCTATCACTCTTGGATTTGAACTGACAGTTGCGTCTCTGTGCTGATGTGGTATGGCAACCTGAACTGATGTACGTACGTACGAAGTTCTACGTTGTATCTGTCTGTCTGTCTTATTGTTTTGTATTCGCTATTACTAATTAACCTAGTGTGAAATACCACCACCCATAAAGTGACTCTTATTTCCCAGTGCTGTTCTCTCTCTACCTCTGGAGAAGGCTTTGGTCACACAGGAACAGTGCAGCCAGTCAGCATTTCCGTAGTTTAGGTCGTAAATACCGTAAAAGTCATACATGCAAAAGCACTGATGAACGTAGATGATAGTAAAAATAAAGATAATGAGATACTGCATTGATCAAGTACAGTAATATCAAACTGTGAGCCATATTTTTATATATGAAAGGTTAATTAAACTAACCAGCCACTCAAGCTCAAGTATGTGAAGAAGTATTACAGTTGTTATTCAACTACGGTGTATAAAAGCTGAACTTGTACTTTACAGTGCCAGAGCATACGTTGTTTTCACTAATGCGATAACTGTGTTTAATAGAGTTTAATCATAGTCTAATTGTTTTTCTGAGACGGAATTCTATAATCAAGCTATTACCAACTTAATAACCACACAATTTTAACATAAGTAGATATTAATCAGTATTTATGAGCATTTCAAGCCCCTTTTGACTCAATATTACGATGATGGTTATCCAATATTAAAGAAAAGAACGTGTATAGTAAAAAATCAAGGTAGCGTGCATACAAATAGTCTTAGTTTATGATATGAATATGACATAATAACAGTTTATGGTTTAAATAAACAATTAGAGTGAGAGAAATATAGGTGACAACAAAATCAAAATATTTATTAATTATGCAATTTGAATGTGCTTAATAATCTCCTGAAAGTTTAGTTATGTTACCTTCCTCGTTCTTTAGAACAAACGTAACATGAGAAGCGATAGGACAATAACCATAACTATAACTGATGCAAACAGATGAAAAGAAATTTCATTAGGTGGAACTCTTTCGTCACTATAGAAACTTGATAATAAGTAAGATTTGGAGTACATATGTACGATAAAGCTTGTGCCTTAGCCCAGGGTTTTAGGATTTTGTAAAATACGTTGCGCGACCTTATTCATTGCTAAAAAGTGGTTTGCTTGTAATATTGCATAATTGGTGTTGGGAATTCCTTACCGTAACGAAATTAATAGTACTGAATAAAGCTATTGTTATTATGCAATGTATCGAGAGTAAATACAGTCAGTTCTTTATAAATGTCAGATATTGCATGAAAACCAATCAATCTGGTATAATAGTAGTGTATCATTTATACGGTATGTTCACTCTATACCCACAAAGACACTGGTAACCAACGTATTATTTATACTACTACTATTCAATACTTTAGAGTAAAGAAATTGTTCGTAAGCTGTATCAGAATCACATTAACTATCATAAAAAGTAACGACTAGAGATAGCAAGAACAACAGATTGTTATTACTATGATTAGTAGTGCTGGAAAAGTGGTTATTGATGTCCTATACGTGTAAATCATTAACTGCATTCGACCATTACATTCACTCAAATATGTGTGATCAACTGTATATACATTTATAAATATACATGTGGGATATATTTGCACCCATAAACGAACACCCTTAATACAAATAAATAGACAGACACATATGAAGAGATAGTATAAAAAAGTAATCTATACGAGCTGTGTGATAGATGATTTGTGTAATCATGGCGGCAAAATTTAACGATAGACAATCGTAAGAATAATATCGAATATATGGAGTGCTATATAAGATATTTTTCACGGTAAAAAAGCGAACACAAGAGATAGATTTAATACTTTACACTATATAACATCTAGTTAAGAATAAGATTTAAAAGTAGCTTAAAAGAATTAATCAGCCAATAGGTAAAACGACATGATGAAGTAATTTTTCGAGTACAAAATATAATCAACACATTCACATACTATACTATATTTACACCTATATGAGCAGCAAATATAACAAAACTATTATTTTATCGTTGAGAAATAAAGCCATTCTGTATTCGCTAAACTGTTAACAAAAATAAGATATTCACGGAAAAAATAATAATAACCTTTACGTCAATGATTAACATATTGAACATGATGATAACTCAATTTTCAATTGAGGAATGCATCTTATATGCAGAATTTATGCGGCTTTTGTTATTAATACTGAAACAACTAAGAAGTAGGATAATTTTGAAACATTTGTTGCTAAGGAATGAAATCAATCTCACTTCACAAAAGCATCAACAGGAAGACACAACTACGTTCAAATTACAGATACATACTCATTGTACAAGTAGCAGTGGTGAACGAGATGGCGTTTAACACAAAAGAATAGAGTTCGAGTCCTGGTTTGATTATCAACGCTGAGACGCAGGTACATTTGGCTAGTAAGTTACAAATTAAAACTAATTGCCGACTACAACCTAACTTTAACTAGAAGAGAATTTTTGAGAGTAATTGCGAAAATTGCATACTAAAGTGAATTATACAATGAAATTATATTGTTACTGATACTATGAGAAGATTAAAATGATAAGACAAGTAAAACTAAAAGATCATTGATTGTGATGTTTTGATCACTGATGAATCATTTTTAAATGGCCGATCCATTGTAAGGATATGAGTGCTACACTACCGATGAGTTATATACTAGAAAGAAACAAATGTCCGATATTTTCTAGTTTTCAATGGTTGTTTAACTAAAGTCAGTTTATGATGTGAAATTTCATGTCAATAATCTAATGAACAAAACTATTCTGCTTAAGTAACTTGTAAGCAATTACCAGATGTGATTTCCTTTAAAATATAACTAGTCAATCAATAGTTTATTCAGTCATCTGGTAACTAATCAGTTGTTAGTCAAAAACTGTTTTCATTCCTAGCAGAGTTTGTAGAACTTTAGAGTGACCTTCATCATAAACTGACACAAACTGTAGGATGATTGAAAGTTAGTTACTTCTTATTTGTTAGACGCTTTCAGCGACATAAGCAGCTCATAAAATATAACATATGATCAATTCAAAAATATTTGCTTGATCAGTTACTGAGTCGATAATAATGATCAGAATTTACAACTCAGATCTGTATTGGAAGTTGCAGAGCAACCCACAACTTAGTCGACTCAACAAGTAACAGGTTACCACCATTGAATTTCAGCACGGTGGTTTACAACTATGATGATCACTGGGAAGATTTAGAGTACTTGGTTAGATCTTGTGTGTGTGTGTGTGTACACTGCTAAAGAGTGCGTTTGATGAGCACATAACAAAAACAATCAGTGATATTCAAGTGCATACCCGGAAACTAGACTCGGCCTCACCTAATTATAGCCTATTTTCGTTTAGTGACTCATTTTATTGCACTTTCCATTATTGTTCTGTATGTTTTTTTTTTACCCTTTCTTAGCTAATACTCAATTATGTGATCTTGTACTAATTAGATTAATTTATTTTCTAGAAAAAAAGTTTATGCCAAGCTTTTTGTGTCTTGACTACAGTCGATTGAAGAGTTAACTGCACGCAAATAAATTCTATAGAGTATGGAACAGTAGTTTCCATTGAAAAGTTTATATATTTAGTACTAAAGTGACTATTACCTCATCATTTTACCGAATTCGTAAAAGAGCATTCCGATTATACCAGCACCAGATACAGTTTACTATCCGGTTGAGTCTCTACCACCTTTAATAATCTCACATACGTCCTATACCTACTCCCACTGAATATGCCCCCAGAAGTTTCAACACTCATCTTTACAAATGCCAGTTCTTATACTTAGATTTCATGAGACAACTCTATTAAATTATCTACACAGTTTCCTTTGATGTTGAGAAGGTTTAACAATTCATTGTTAAACAGTAAGGGTGCGACGTACAACTGTCTACATACTTTCTCCAAAAGTTCTAGTATATTGTGATAGCCTACCACAGCTTCGAAAAAGGAGCAATATAAGTCGGTGTCCTTGGCTTCATCATCACAATACTGAATTAAATAAATCAACTTAGCTCTGAGTTCTACATTTACATTACTAATAAGTTCTTAAAAATTCCGATAATTCATAGAATTTCTGTCAAATTTTATGATTTCGTTTTTTTGGCAAATTTAAAATTCTGGAAATTATGCTCATCAATTTAACACAAAGATAGACTGAAGCTCCATAGGAAGCTTATCCAACAATCTAAAACCATTTTACGTTCATAGAAATACTAATTTTGAAGATATTCAGCTACTTCATCACTTTCAATTCTTCTAGGACTTTGCGCAAAGCTGATTTTTTTAGACTCAGTTAGATGGAAACCAATCAGGTAGTGAGTCCGTGTTTGGGAAGCACAGTAGATCACAGACTTTTGACTTCCTTGTTAATACAGAGGACCTATAGATATGCTGGTTATTCGATATTTTCAAAGTTATTACAATTGTCAGTAAAAAGCTTGGTACACCTGAAGAAAGCTGTTTTCTAAAGTATTACTTTCAGAAACATGAATTTCCTGAGTTGAAGCAAAATTCTTAAAAGTGCAGTTGTTTGTGTATCTCCTGAACAGACAATGTACACAATAGTGTGTTAAACTATCATCAACTTATACAGTCGTATATTAATAAAAAGTGCAAGAAATTACACACGCGTAAATACTGTTCATTGATCATTAAAAGTTTGTCTTTATAATCAAAATTTGACAATTTTTTTACTTTATTAAACATGATCATATGTTTCACTAATAAAAAAGAACAAAAATAATTTATTCATTCATCATTTTGTAAATATTATTTTAGTTACATTATAAAGGATCAGTATTCATTACTTTGTTCATAGTATAACTGAACCTAACAGACTATCAATGTCAGATCAATAAAACCAGATGGAACTGACGGATTTCTGTTTTTACTTGTTTATGGATTTATTCCCTCGGAAATGATTGCTTTTCTTTAAAACACTGTGTATTGGCCAAGGAGATGATGATAAAAGGTAATGCTCCATCAAAATAAAACCACAATAAAATTATGATTTGCCTGTACATCGGTACCTCTATTTTCATATTATGCATGGAAAGTCAACTTCTCTATATATAAGGTTACTGAGGTCCACGAGGTTTCAATCGATTGTATGTATTACAGCCTGTCGATTTTTTTCCTACTTTGTAATGGCCCATTCTGTCACTTCAATTATGACTCTTTTATGTGGTCAGTTAGGAAATTTGATGAATCACTTCAATTTTATTTATAAATTTATCCCTATCCACTGTAACTACTCCAGGGCCTTTATTAGGTTGGAGAATGACAATGTTTTAATTGTGTATAATGTTGCTTAAAGCGGGGTTAATGGTCGAGCTTGGAAAAAGCTCTAACCAAGACTCCCATGAAAACTGACTGAAATTATTCTTTGCAATTCTGAAAAGTATATATGAAACTTATCAAGCTTGTAAGTGAATCAACTAGAAATGGAAGCACTTTCTTTTTACTCTAAATTTCATATCCCAAGAAAATATACCAAGAGAATCGACACTAAAACCTATTTTGAGAACCTGTCACATCAATTATCTGAACTACAACCAACTGTCGAAGAGGAGGTTGGTTAAAATTTCGTCTTTTGATATATCAAGTCGATACATTACATCACAAAGTCGAGTGTTCTGTTTAAAATAAACTAAAACATCGTGAATCGAGGTAACCTTATTTATATGACCTACAAAAGACAAATAAATCCGATGATTTTCATTAAATATAATGGAATGTCGAATACTGGCTTCAATGATTGTCCTTAGAATAAAATAGAAAACGAATGTCATGAATAATCCAATAATACGAAGCTATATATATATATATATATATATATATATATATATATATATATATATATATATATATATATTACAATGGCTTTTAAATACTCTGCATACTTTTCTTTCCATCTCTAGAACTGTGTGTGTACATAGACATAGATACACATGTTTGTTTAAATGAATGATTAAGTTGAAATGAGTTTATCTAAATTCTAGTTCACAAGTGTACTTATATTAAACAAAATAAGTTCATTACATTTATCGTGAAGCAGGATTACCCGATAATGTATATAGGCGTAGAAATAACATGAATTCTAACTCCAAATTCCGTTGATATATTCATACAAAAGATGGATTAATGAACTGAATGGAAATGTTAACGATAACATCGTTACAACTAGCACTTTCGTTAAAAGGAGAGCAGAAATGAACACAAGTGAAGAGAGCATGAAGGATGAAAATGACAGCCATTTGTTCTCACAAGATACAGCTAGGCTTTGTAAATGTGAACACATTCAACAATACATTATAAGTGGGATTATAATAAAACCATATATTTTTTGATAAAAATCGTCTTAATTGTTTCGTGGCATTTAAACAAATCCACAGTGTAATTTAAGGAATTGAGGTTATTCAGATTGTTAGTGCTTACTAAACGTGTTGTATTTAGCACTTTCGGTGACATTTTCATTCACTTAGTGGTTGTGTTACATAGTAGTGTAATTTTCATTAAACATTTCACTCCAACTAATAAGAGCTATCTACACTTGTCTCCAATGAGCATAGTTAGTATATCACACTCCAACAACTCGGATAAAAAACACAAATATATTGGAAGTTACGACCTGACGTTTTTGATAAAGGCTATGCATTAGAGCAATCATCTATTAGATAACCTCACTCGTATATGTGTAAGGTGCATACTGAAACTGTGAAACAGTATATACTAGGAAACATCTTCTTTACTAGAAAAAACTAAAGAATTCACTTATTTAAACCACAGCCTATGCACTGTCAAAAGAAATTTATTCGATACAATATATACATACATTACTAATAAAGCCCTATATATGCATTATTAAGGAGTCACATACAAAAACGAAGCAAGTGGCTAATAGTTTCATAGTTACCAGTGAATTATTAACTAAGGCCGATCTATGGTGTAAAATAACGAAACGTAATAAGTTCAGTGTTCCTTCATGTGTGAAATATAACTCCAAATCATATAACAGTATTTAAGACTTACGTCGACAAGGATTTGTATACCATGATGAACTAGAATCTTCATTTAAATTTACAAGATGCAATTTATAGACAAGTGGATCTGATGTAGATGAAACACCTAAGCAAACTGTAGGCAAATTTTGATTTGGATTAATAATTAAATCGAAATTAAGCACTGGATTAGGCATACATGGGACTTCAACCTAAATATTAAGGGAAAAAAAGCCAGAAATAACAACGATAAATTAAAAAGAACGAAGAAATATGAGCAATATGCACAAACAGAGAAGAACCACTGATTATGTTAACCAGTTAGGATGTGGCCAGTGGCTTAAATGACCTCATAAAGTTTGATAAGACAGTCACCAGGAGACCTAGGTTTCACGCTGATTGACATTTATCAGCAAGACTTGTGCATGTCATCTTGAAGGAACTGAAATTTAAAGATGGTTACTAAAATTAATTTACCAAATCAATTTATGATAATAATTATTACTACTCATATAACACGACATGAACAAAAGTTTGATAATGCATGTCAAATACAATCAAGACGACTTGACCACTAAGCAACGGCTTTGGATATATGGTGTGTTATCAAGTCATTCGAATGTATCAAGTCAAGAATTTCCGAATTCCGGTTAGTATAAATTCTAATTATATTTGAATAACCTAAAAAACGCCGGAGAAACAGATCACGAAACACAATAACTCATGAACATGCAATATACATCAACACTAAAATGCGACCTACCGTTACAGAACAAAATATATAGAACGGAATCAACAATGGACAAAATATTAAAGTGAACAACTTCTCTCTCTCTCTCTCTCTCTCTCTCTCTATATATATATATATATATACATATAGAGAGAGAGAGAGAGAGAGAGAGAAAGAGAAGTTGAAAATTCGACAAACTTCGTCATTGTTTGACTTCATCCGCAACATAAATGAAAATTCTGATGTACGGAGAACTGATTTCGTCTAAGTGAGGACAAGGATAATTCAGTCAGAAAGAAAGAAACTCGTGACCTTCAGAATTCCCACCCCCCGCCACCTGACGTTAATCAGTGACAAAAACGGTTCCCTTAATATTGAATTATTTAAAGCGAAATACAAAATAAGGGATAAATACGATTTTTACAATTTATTTCAAAAACAAACCTTGTAAACAGAACTAGTGATAAACACACTTGACCAATAATGATAAATAAATAAAGATTTGTATATATATATATATATATATATATATATATATATATATATATATATATATATATATAATATGGACACAGACTTACTCGTTTCACTTCAATAAATGTATTCCTTGGATTATACCATTCCATAACAAAAATACTTTTAGCAATAGTACCACATAAATATTTCATCCCTTTAAATTGGTTACGTACAACACTTGCTATACAACAACCTCGTGTGTCTGGAACTTTGACGGTTGGTTGAAAGCGCCTTAAATGTGACAGAGTGAGAGAGAATGAAAAAATCAGAGTGAAAATATAGGATAAAATCTTATCTTCCTCAATCATATCTTTAGAGAGAGACAAAGAGAAATGACGGGAACGAGTGATATTTGCATTATATCAATTATTACAAGAAATAAAATGAAGTAATACATCTGCTCTTCGCTGAAAGTAATTACTGATAGTAATAGTGTGTAGTTTTCAAAAGTAAGAGGAGGAAATAGAAAGGAACTAAAAAGATATAAAAAAAGAATAGTTGTCTAATTATTTAGTTTTAGGGCAATATCTAATGGAGTGAGTTACTAAAACATCACTAAATAATAGTAATCGGTGGAGACAGAAATATTCCGTTAAAATATGAAGCAATCGGTTAGTGGTTAAAAGGTTGAGCACTTAGCTACTAGGTATCTGTTTAGAGTCCAGCTTCATCTACTTCAGTTTACGCAGAATAGCACAGCTAACCCTCATACATAAAGTGTGGTTCAAAACCGACCACATGAACTCATACTCTGTAAATCAATAATAAGCCTAAAGTAATAATTCAGATAATTGTCTAAACAAAAGTAGGGAGTTCGAATATGCAACCTGATAATATAAAGTGCTTCATTCATTGGATCATAAGGTTGAAAAACTATAAATACGAGATATTACTTCTAATCATTGCATATAGTTAATGCTGTTCTTTCAGAAATTAGTAGTTATTTTTTAATTTATCTTCGACTAAACCTCAACTCCTTAAAATGTTTTCAAACCTCTTTATGAGCTAGCATCTATCACAGATTCACATGATATCATTCTACTCCTACATACAACTTTATTGCTTTAGCCGTGGCCAGATTAACAAAAAATCATTTTCTTCCATTTAACCGACTTATCTTTTCACCCGTTTAGAAATTACGTATAGTAACATCTAAACAAATTAATAAGTCATATCGTGTTAACAAACTTTTGTAGCTTTCTCTCTCCCTCACATTGATATCATACAAAATCGGGAATTTCGTATGTGATAGTAACATACTTTACTCGTCATCAATAGCACTATTACATGGCTGGTCAATAATTTTAACATCAAAACAACAAAACAATTAAACTTAGTTAAATATATTAATTTTAAAAGGCATATTTTGTAGTTGTTATGATGCTGTTGTCTGTCAAAATATGTGCATATTCATTCAAATCCGATTTTGTGTTATTAGTAAAGCACAACTGATGACTAATTTTTTAAAGTTGATTTCGTATGTGAAGAAAAGATTTGAACGCTCTTAGCCTCACATCAATTGTAAAATTGAAGAGAGATAAAGAAAAACGGCTCACGTAACTGAACAATAAGTTAACAGTAAGTGGTGATATTAATCAAAGTAAATTAACAATAGCAGGAGAATTAGTAATCTAAGAGTACCGTACTCGCCACTAGGTCTGGGGTTCAATCGTGCATGTGTGTGGGATTCAAGCTGGGACAGAAAACAATCGTCCAGTTATCTTTGGTTTTCAATGGTTTTACAGTTAAAGTATTCTTCAAACAACGTAGAGCTTGAGACGTATGTGCATTAGCTCAAGTTTCCATACAACATTGGCACGACTAGATCAAATTAACACTTTTATAACACCACAACATAATCCAACAAGAATGAACCAAAGGGTATTTATGAAAGGATCTAGAAGAAGATACAAATAGAATGCACCAGCGCAACTGTGGTCAATTTACAGTCATATCAACCAATGTTTTCAACCAATGATCGCACAGACTCAAAATAAATAAAAGTAAGACGAGTTGAAGGAAGAAATAGAAGAAATATTAAAGGGAGGAAGAGATTTAATTATGAACAGAGTGATCTCGAAATCTGTCAATATTTCCCGGTTGCCCATACAGTGAAGGGGGTCTTGTTTCTGAAAAACATGTAAAGGTAGCTGGATTAGAGTTGGTATTGACGATCTAGAAAGCGTGATCGTAGTGTTCAAGTTGGTCACATACAACCTGACAGTAATTTATATCAAAAACTAAATAAGAAAATTCAAAGGATTTAATAATGATTACATTTTTTGAAAAGGGAGCTATACAAAAAAGAGATTAACACAACGGCTATGCACTTTCAGTGAAGTTGTGTTTCCCGAGCTTTGCTGCTTAATTATGGAGCATAATTTTCTTACAAATTCAATATCGACGGAATCACGCGTTCTGTCTAAATAATAAACCAACAAAGAATATACTCACAGACATCGTTTATTTACTTGCAATCAGTTATAGATGTTGATATATCTGTTTTACAACAAAGTGGTTTATGTCAAATCTCATTTATTTCACTCATAATCTAATGCATTCGCTCAATTCATTATAAATGATGAGGAATGTTACAGACCAATTTCATATTTGGTAGTATGCACGTCAAAAATTAAGAAAATGTTGGTAATAATAACATAACTGGCAGATCGATATTTAGTTTCGAGTAAAGAAGCTAGTGGAAAAATACCTGTTAGTTTTAGTAATTTAATAAAATTTTATTTCGTCAGAAAAAAAATATGTGAATAATATGGATTGGATTGATTAACATATGAAAGGCATTGATGTAAGCTAATCTTGATTCGTTAAGGTTGAAAGTAGATGGCGGAAAACTAAGTCACAGATCAAATACATCTTAGTGATTTCGGTCCACCATCTGAGCAACTCGTGAAAAAAGACGATAGCTACCACTGGCTACAGTTTCTTCATTGACTGCGTTTAAATTGTTTTGGGGTGACTAACTATATGTATCATCGAGGTGGTTGTCAAGTACCCAGGTAACTAACAAGTAAAAGTACATTATATATTAATGGCTTGCTTTAAAGAAAGTAGTTCTGTGTATTCAAGTAGAAAGAGATAACTGATACGATAAACAAACCTGAAAAGATGACTGATTATTACAGATGATAAATGAAACATAATAAAATGGCTGGAATCGGAAAATGCTATAGTAATCTGCTGAGGTTATCCGTAACGTTTTCAATCTTCACTGTGTTGTATCTAACACATTTTTCGTTCACTTATTTATGCTGCATATTAAGGTATAATTGCCACAATAGACGTCTGGAGTTATCTGCAAGTGACTTCTAAGAATATATTAATGAAGCGTAGCAGCTCGACACACTGGATGAATGAAACATTAAAAGTTAGGAAATAAAATCTCCAATAAAAATTACACACCAATACACAATACTAATCCCCTAAATGAATGGATAAATGATCGAACATGCTGGATGCACAAGACTTAGTGAATAATGATAACATTACGGGTAACCTAAGCATAATAAATCCTAAAAACTGGAACCACTGAAATAGGAAAAAAATGTTAAGTCAATTAACTGAACATTCAAAACTTTACGTAGTAGAAACGAAATTCACACACCACTGTAGATACTTAACCACAGAAAAGAAATAATTATTTGCTGTTCCAAGGTATTTAGTTACTATTGATAAACAATTGAATAAGCCTATCATCTGTGATGTATTTTATTAGTGTGCTTATAAAACATAACATCAAAATGTTTCCACTTTCAGATGTGTACGGAAGAAATCAATGATTTAATGATAACTCTTGACACTTACTAAAACGGATTGTAGGACAAATAAAACAATCTCTGGAAACATAAAAGGAGGGTAGAAGCATATACATACAAAAAAATACTTACTTATGAAGAAATCGTGTTTGAGATGTCCGACTTTTCATTAAAGAAATTAAATTATGACTAAATAATTGAGGATGTCGACCTGATATGGACATCATTGTATCTTTAAATACAAATAACCACAGACATCGTCTTGGAACAAGCTAATAAATACAGAAAAAATTATCTCATTATCATCTTTAAAATGTTAGGAGAAAGCTATATATATGAATTACAGGTGAACAGTTTTTATGTTGAAATGGTTGTAAAAAACTACTTCGGATTTCGAAACCCTCTAATTACTTTATGATCTATCTTAAAAACTCTAGCTACTCGGATTCTATAGGAACAAAATATTTTCTTATATGATTAGTCAAGTCTATAGAACCAGTACTAAAAACAAAGTTGTATTTAGTTGAAGTAAATACTTTGGTAGATTATGAAGTCGAACTTATTTCATATGACCCAAATATACAGAAAAAAAACAAACATAAAGACTTAGTGATATGTCGATATAATGTTGACAATTAACTGATATGTTGGTGAGCACCAATTGCGGGAAATAAAAAACGGGTGCATACTTAGCTGCCACCTACTTTGATGTGCGGTAAATAAAGTACTACTCTATCAAGTTACTAGCGGCTGGAATGAAGCATATCAGGAGAAACAGAATTCCAAGTGAAGGTTACTTAGGAAACAGAAATAAATGGTCTAAGAGCTTGAGTAACAAGGTACGAAATCTACCAAATTGGAGTAAACATTTTTATTTGCTATATTTCAAGAAACGACGTTGAACATGGTACTGATTAAGACTTCATCAGCAATGTCAATTGTTCCTTATATAATTTCATCATATTTATAGTTTCCTACCAATTATTTGCTTATTTTTAATTTTTATAGACACATCCCCGCTTAAGGATTGTATAAAACTACGAGGGATAGATATATGCCAGATACTAGATTTTTTATATCGCTCTGAAAAGCATTAAGCAGAAACTGGGACTTAATTAAGACTGGAAATATATCTTTGTATTTTGCGTATGTCAGTTAAGCATTCAAGAAATTGTAATGCTAACTACAAGCAGATAAAAAAGTAGGGATGGTTTTTATTCGGCACTCATTCTTTCTAGTACTGTTAGAGTTATGAGGGCTGACATCACGCTGTGGAAGGGTTTTTCTTTTCGAGGCTACAGTGCCTAAAGAATAAGTATGACCTTTTGATGAATAGTTTTGTGTTAGCTCCTTGATTAAAAACACCTTAACATAGGAGGCGGGAATCATGGAGTAAGATGTAGTATGAATTTTTATTGCCGACCTTTTCTAGCCACGTCCATCCTTTATGTAAAGGCAACAAGGTTACAATGCTGGTTGTTGAAGGGGAACACCTTACTCTCGTCACATTACAGTGCCGTCAGTAGCACGACTTTAAAATCGGACATCAGAACTGCTACTCTTCGTCTTACCGCAATTAAACTTACCTGCCTAAAACAGTAGGACCTAAAGGGAAAGTTATTTTAGTCAGTAGAGTTCAATTGGTTCATCACAATAGGCAAAGTCTGACCACTACATAAAGGTAGCACCTACGGACGAGTATCCTTCCGTCTAATACTTCAATAGTCTAAAAGAAGCATCACTTTGTTTTTGATACATTTTCTTTATTCAATCACGATATCTGATTGGGTTCAAGAATCGTCTCATACATAATCTAGGCGTTGAATTCTCTACATAAAAAATTAACATTTATGATTTGTCTGTCGAAAGTTGCTTACTTTATACATGAATTTGAATTTTTAACTAACAAAAAATTGATTTAATTGCATTAAAATAAAACACAACCATGAACGAAGCATTTTATAGAAAAATAAGAGTAAAAATCAATGAATTCTACGCGAAACTAAGAAACGAAACACAAACAAGTACATTCATAACAAGTTAATATATACACATGTATTAATCAAAATATAAGAAAACTATTAAAATATAACTTTACTCTCTTATAGACTTAATCATGTCCAAGTAGTGACTGAAACTACGAACGGAAATATCTAATATTAGCGTAGAATTCAATCATTGAATTGCATAAATTCATTAGATGACTAGTGAAAAAGCAATTAAGTCCTCTATACAGCTCGAGGAATAAATACAACGTAAACTGACATCTTTTATACCTGTCTTTAGATAAAAATATTTTTTATCTGAATAGATTTGTATCTTCTGACTGATGTCCTTAAGGTCTAAATATGGTCAGTCTCTGTCGACTCATGTGTACCCTCAATGGATTGACTCTATACAGCTGTTAGAACTCTCAGCAGATCACTGGAAAATGCAGTGGCGTTTGACACGAATAGACTGAATCTAAGTCTTGGTGCGAACATCAACCCTGTGATGCAGGTATTTCTAGTTAACGAGTCCTATACAAGACGAAACCTGTGTCCAAGATTCTACTGACCATCCATAATTTAATGCTAATCAGTCTTTTAACAAGCATGAATATTACAGAAATAAATGATAGAACAAAATGATTCTAGGCGGCTCGAATGTCGACAATATCGTGGTTAAAAAAATTAAAAGTTTGCGACTGAAGTGATAAGTGAACAAAGAGCTAAAGTGAAATTTGGTTTCCAGATGAAGATATGACAAATACCAACAAAACTAATTAACAACGAATACATCAATTAGTTGGGTAACAGTGAAAAGAAATAGTATAGAAAGCATACGAAGTAATTAATAAAATATTATAATCTATCCTATCTAGTTGCCACAACATTTCATGTACGGTAAAAGCGTAACGAAATCCCGTTCATACACGACCACGTGTTGAGGAAATTTCACTCATCGTCATCAGGTGAACATATTTTTTACGAAAAAAGGAAAAGTGGTTGATAGATATGTAAGGTAGGTCTGAGTGTAACCCAATGAAATACATAGGCTTTAGGACCCTGAAAAAGCGAATGGGATATAAAATTACCTTCGTTTCAGGGAACCATGGGATTGTATATCCTAACGCTGCTCCATTGCCTTATATCTATACGTCAAAGGTTTGAGAAACGATTCGAAAACAAGCATATACTTTAGTCCGAACATCAAGAGAAGTCTTCCATGGTTAAGATTTTAACTGAGGTGTATCTACAGTTACAAATTACTTTTGTTCATTTGTTTTTTTAATCATACCTATGTTCCATTCTTCACTTCCTTACAATATTGTTGCTTAATTTGTGTGGCTCATACTTTAGTTCACAAATGTACAAAAGTATTAAATACATAAGGAAATCCAGTTGAACATTACGACCGAATTTGATGAAGTGAAACAGATCATATTTGAAAACAAGAATATGGAAAATGAAATTCATCCAACAACGTAGGGTATAACACAAAAATGTGCAACATCCCAACTTAGCACATACATTAGTATAGTGGTAGGTAAATTAAAAATATGAAAATTAAATGAATCAAGATAATTATATTAATAATCGAGTATGTAAACTATCAGAAATAATCAATAGAATTGGGAAGGAAGGTAACGATAAAATAAGTACAAACAACCGTCACTTAAATCAGTTTTAATATGTATCAGCCAGGTCTCTAGTCATAGATTACGAGTGTCCGTGCACCTAGGCTTTCTAATTTACTTCTACGCTAGCCAGCATTCTACTCCTAGGTAGATAGAAACTGGGTATATAAACAACACAATCGTAGATGAAAGTTTACAGCTGCATGAGACGACGCTTTACTGATAAGGAAAAACATATGGGTTTCTACATAATGATAGAAATCATAAATATATATTCCTAATCAAACCTTTATATAAGGCAGTTTCTAAGTTGTTGTGACACCAATAACCAGTTATGTTGATAGCTTCACATACACTTAACACACAGCAATTACATGAATGCAATTGTTGTGTGTGTATGCACAAGTGAGTGTATCCAAACCAACAGATAAACGATGAGTGCAGATTAAATCCATCAATTAATTTCTTAGTCAAAGAACTAAATATGAATATTTGAGGAAAAGAGAGAGGCAAATAAGTTATAACTTACCAATTCTAGCGTACCATCAGCTAAATTGACTAAATCAAGGTAATAAATACCATCGTTTGTGCCAAACAGAATAATTTGACCTTCAAAAGAAAAGTAAAGCGTAGTGGGTAGTGCTTCGTTCTACATGTAATAAGCACGCATATACATACACAGAATATCGATATCATTTCCTTCTTTAAATGATAAATGAATTAACGACTACCACCTAGATTTTAATTTTAGTATAATGTACATGCGCAAGATTACTTAAATAATAATGAGGATAGTGATGACGTATAGTGAGAAACAAAAAGTGCTGAACTGTTTATGAGCAACACAATAAGAAAAAAGTGTTTATCAACATCACTGAAACTTTCTTAAATTAATAACACTTAAAAGAAATAATAATTTGATCAAGTAATACAGGAAAAATTTTATTTCAGTAAATAGTAGCAGCTGAGTTGATTTTTCTGAAAATTGAGTTATATAAATTATAACAATGTGACAACACTTCATCACTTCTACAAACAATCTCATCCTATTAAATTTTAATAAACTAATATGAAAGTGAACAAATCAGAAAAACTGAATCAATCGATTCATGTGATCTCAAAAACGTTTTCATACCAAACAAGAATTAAGTCAGCCCATAAGAATTTTCTAAACTATTTGTGTTGTGTAACATACACTGATACTATATTATTTAGGTAAGAATGATGTATGGAATGGGTAGAAGCATGCAATCACGAAAAGCTTGATGAAAAGACGCCAAAAGATAGTTTTCTCAAAATGAGATTTATATATATATATAGTTTTGCGGAGACTGGTTTAAATTCTTTATTTATACACGTCATAAATTGATCACCGTCGCGTACCACTGGAAGCTAAAAAGCACACTGGGGCATTTATTTCGTTCTAGTATGGGTTTTCTCAGAAGTGCACATCCACGAATTCAATACACACCAATCTTCGAACTTGCAGGTTTCATGGCGAATAGTCATCCAGCAGAATCACTGGGAAGGTGTCCAACGTTAGTATCTTCGCTTCAATTAGTTTTTAATATATCTCGACGAACATCCAATTCGATCGGAATCAACTGTCTTATTTCCGGTTTGTTTGGACTCCACTAGTTACTCAAGAGAATCTTGAAGTGGACCACTAGTGATCTGATTATTATAGATGAGTCTAAATGGTTACATGGAGATTAGTTTGAAACCTGTTTGCAATCGTCATAAATATGCAGTAAGTAATTGCTTCAACAATCGATCGGTTTGAAAAATTTACTTATTTCATAAAATATTGCAGATTGGTGTTTGTTTTGCCTTCAGAAACTTAAACAGTCAACATCAGAGTCAGAAATAAGAATCGTGCAATAAAACTATACTAACAACAAAACCGATAACACGAAAGTGTAAACTCTAGAAGAACTAACTTTCATCAGTTATCTGTGATGGATGGCTACATAAAATCTGCGAAATAGTGCAAATATTAAACTTCTAAAGGAACACAGTTACCATCATAAATTCACACCAATTTACTTCTTCTATAATCTATTCTAAATAAATTAGTCAATGTTTCGCTCTGTTCCACATTTATAAATATTTATTTCCTTATTTAAAACACGAAGATATTACTTTTCAACAAATTTATTATCAAGATGCATAATCGTATATACATATGTATGTTTGAAATTGTAACGATTAATTTCATGAGGAAACATGAAAAATGAATAAGCATCATGTAATACAAACACTTCGATACTAAATTATACGCTGTAAGTGATAACCGGTTTGATTATTTAACCATAAACAGTGTCAGATCTGGCGTAACTTACTACCATTCACATAAGAGGTTAGCAAAGAGACTTGCAACGAAATCGCCCTCAGAGCTGGTATCTTGAACTAATGTACGCACGTGGAAAGTTCAAAGTTGTGACTGGCTGAAATCTTGAGACAACTGATGTTCCATGCAGGATTCGGACAGGCATCACTCAGATTCAGTTTTGAATCTCACCACTGAGCTGTTAAGGAAGTGATTGGTTATCTGTAGAACAGAGATACTTCCACAGATTGATCATTGCAATATGACCAATATCATGTTTATCTATCCCATTTTAGTGCTGACAGAAATCGACAGATCAAGTTGACCAATACTATGCATTTTAATTAATGAATATACTTTTTATACAAAATACTTGATTGAACGATTTATAAATGGTATATGTTGTATATGTTTAATGTTCGTATAGGTCTAAACATACATTTCTATCCTATTGATTAAAGGCAAGTCCAGACAACTAGTTATATACATTATGATAGTTTAGACACATGGTGACATTGATAAAATAAGGAATCTTGTAGATTTTCAAGTGAATAATGTGGAAGTGCTTAGTACAGCTTACATCATCTATCATTTAATGCATCATTAATTTAGTGCAAGGCGTTTACCTGGTATAAATTAATTTATTGAACTTCGAGTTAGACTCTAGTTGGATAACAGACTATTGATAACCAACTGTCAAAACTGAAGTAGGTGGAGAAGAATTTTAATTTTCAACGAGATAACCGTAAGTTATGCCTTAAAACTTCTGACAATTGGTTATTCACGTCGGATTCTTTAACATGATAACAACCTTGTGATGATTAGTTGTATTTACCTGTAAAAAGGACTTGTTCCTGATATCAGGAAATAAATGGCTGTTACTAATTGAGTGCTTTAACCAATAAACCAACGTTGTATGTAAAGAATGAACTGAAAATATGAAAATGTATTCATCATTAATTTACGAAAGTACTCTAATTATAGTAAAGAGAATTATAGAAATGTTCAGAAAAGAAGAGAGTAGAAAAAACAATATACGCCAGCTCGCACTTGCTATTGCAAACGAATAAACGTATCCTTTATCAACCACCGATATAAAGGCATATAATGCATTAGAGAAATATTTTTTACTTAGAAGGAATTTTGGTTGAACAGTTGGATTTATGATGAGCGAGGTAAAGTGAACGTTGGTGTCTTGGGAAAATTAGTCCTGATTGGTTTTGGCTTGAGTGATTTACAATATATGCATCGTCTAATAATTTATGATATCTGGTCATGTTTACTTTAGTCTATATTATTAAATAAAAGATTGAAATTTTCCCGGCTTCTGATCCTATTTTTGATTTTACATCATTCAAGGGGGTTGGGTCAATAATTCCAACTTGCGAGGAAATATCATTTGATTACAGTGTATCGCTGTGTTTATCCATTGACTAGCAGTGAAGTAACATAAAACTTGTTTAAATTATCACACTATAATTCGCAGCAAACGTTTTCATAAGTAATGCGTACTGAATCTTTCAGAGATAGTTGTTACTTCATTGTATGCAAAAAATAGAAGATATATCAAAAACGTGAAATAACTTTCAGTATTTACAAGATAATAAATCGTTTTCAGTGTAATTTGTTCTGTTAACAAATTTCAAAAAAAACGTAGGAGCGGCAGAGTATTTTGAATTCAGTGTATTTCGTTACATCCTCATCTAGTATATACAAGCTTTGTTTTAGTTAGTATACTTGTACATCAAGAAATGAAGTGTTTATCAGATGGCACTGAATTGTTTGAAAGACTGAGTGGAATTCAAGGTTTCGTAATGCAGAGTCCGTAGAAAAATAAGATGGTAATTCCAGAAAGTATTGAAGATAGTTATGCAATTTGAAAAAATCATTATTACAAATATAATAAAATCAAAGGGTAGATTAAGTATGATGGTTTTAAGTTAGTAAAAGTAATTTGACTATGAAATGATACGAATTTAGTGTAAATACATGAAGATAAGAGATAACATTTAAAGACAGCGACAAAAGAAGACGAAACAAATATCATCAACATGATAAGTTGCTAATAGTGTAAAAAGTGTAATGTAGGATAAAAATGATGATTCTTGTGTCTTTATCTATGTGAATACCAGCTACCTGTAAAACAACACATAGTTCCGATATATCAATGCATTTGGACAGTAAATAATATGAATTCGACTGAGGAAAAATACAGAATTATAGAATTTTTAGAGGTATAGTAATCAAGTCATTCATCAATCAAAAGACATATCAAAGTCAACCCAATCAATCAGATAATAAGGAAAATAATAAACAACTGCATAGTTTAGGGTCAAGTCAGAGGACGATCAAAATAAAAATGCTAACAACCATGAAACAATAATGGGAAACCAACCATATTATGGTACGACAGAAGAAACTGTAAGTCAGATGTGGAGAAATACTAATAGCTTATTCTATTTTGAAGTATATGTTGATGATACTTAGAAAGACAATAAGAGCATTATGACTAAACCATCCTTTTACGCAAACACAACGTAACCGGACTGGTGTTTTCCAGTAACTCACTAGTTACATGATGAGTTTAATTCCTACAAAATAAGTTATTTCACATAAGTGGAACTGTTTTATCTCGTTTATCAAACATATACGGCGAGATTAAAGTTAGTTAATATAGTATACAGCATATACTATATCTAAAAGTACTTTCTAATCAAAGAATTCTCTGAATTATAAATAAGGAAAGATACATTATACATCAACTGCTTCCTTATTGAACGATAATTTAAATCACACTTAAGTTCGGATAACCAGATGGTATCATTGACTTAAGCAAACTGTGCGATATAGGAGTACGTATATCTGAGTCTGCTCGTTTACTAAGCACAGATTAATAGACACAGTTTTGAGACACATTGATTATATAAGGCTTTGTGAGATTACCTGGCTGAAGTGGCGCGGAGCCGAAACCTGTAATCTATCAGTTGAGAGCAGGTGCTTTAATTATTAAACCTCTGCTCGATATATGGATCGCATTTGTTGCGAACGGGAGGGAAATACCATTATATTTTGTGTAAACAAAATGACTCAATTTGATAAGATATTTAGCAACTAGGAACCACCCAACTGCGGGACACCACCTCGGAATAAAACTTGTTTCTGAAATTACAGAATATGCGACTTCCTATATATACATACAGCTATTGTTTCGGGGTAAAAGAGAATTTAATCTGCTTTCGGAAGAAAATGAAACTAATCTATGGATAACGTGATAGATTAGGTTGTTCTGTTTAGAAATGATTTTCAGGGAAAAGATTAAAACAGATGTACATGGATGAAATTCTGAAAAGAGTATGGGATGTATGATGGGGTTATATTTAATCAGATATAATGCAACTAATAAATACTAAATAACAATCGGTAAATTTAAGAACAACGACATTAAAATAGGAAAAGTATCCACACAATACAGCTGCACACAGTTGAATTGTGCACGTAGAGGATTTAGCCATTCATATTCGAGGATGAAATGAAACAATGTTTCATATACTCAAAGAGAGTAATCACTTATAATTTGTAATTCATAGTCAAGATATAACTACAATAACGGTAAGGTGCTAGTGGTAAGATTGAAAACCACGTTGATCGGTCTTTCCAAAAGTGTAAAGTTAACTAATCTGAGTATCTCCTTAGATCATGAGTTCCAAAATTATGTTATACCATACTTTACAAATCAATTCATTCTTCTGAAATCGTATTCTGTATGCCTAATATTTAATTATGTTTACTTCTTTGGTATTTGTCGTGTTGTGATAATGCGGTGTGAAAACCTGAAACAGTGATCAGATGTGCCAGATTGTGAATTGTTTTTAGACTGACTGAATGCAACAAAACCATATTAATCAGTCTAAAATGGTAAAAATTCATACAACTTCTCATTTATTTATCAGGGATATTCACAATTTTAGCAACGAAGTAAATTATACAGATCTACAAAACCGCATCTGATTAAAACCTCCACTTAAACGGAATTTCGTTGTTGTTGGTGGAATGATAATATATTTGTCCTATCCCTATGAGTAAAAAAGTTGTGTCAAATTGTTTCCGCAGTTCTGAATAAGTGTCAGTTATGAGATGTCAGAGATCTGATTTTTCCATCTGCTGGGATATTGTATAAATATATTGTTCATTCACTATAAGCAAACTAACCAATCATCAATGTATTTGAAACTATCAAGCCAATCCTTGGTAGTGATAGCTATAAGTTGAATTGTATTCTGTTATCAATCTAGCACGTTTTTCATTCGATATCAGGACATTCAAGAAATTATATTCATAAAAATTGAAAGATTCACGCCAATTTATACATATTAATGGACTTGTAAAAAAGTTGTGATGATATATTACTCACTAAGCAAATAAATAAACGAATTTGAATATCGAGTCAAATTGTGTTCATAAATAGTAATAATAATATTTGTTATTGGTCACTAATCAATTTAGGAAGAAGTGACTGAATAATTCAAAGAACAAACTTACTTAAAGTTTCTGGATTTACCCACGTAGCAGTTGAATTCACTTTTAATGGACAGCCTTCAAATATTTGCATAAAACAGGCACCCATCTATAGAAGAGTAAATTAGAAAAACCCAATTAATAATAAAGGTTTCCCAATGTAACTGAAATTACTTAACTCTCTGAACTTGGTTTCGAGTCACATTTTAAATGTGAAGGATAGTTGGTCAAGTCGAAGTCAGTCGGGTTTGCAACTTACCGCAGAAAGTAGAACATCTTAACCACTAAGCCACAGCTCGATGAAATCGGTAAACGATGGTCAGAGTAAATAGATGTATGTGATTTCGTTATGGGAAAAGGTGACACATTTTACCAGTATACTAGATTGCATTGTGTTAACAATCTATGATTTATTTCCGTTTTTTTATAGCTTGTTTTCTGATTTATAGACAAAAATATTTGTGAAACCAAGAAATTTCTCTATCAGTGTTACAACAGTACAATCGATTGATAAAATGGCTGAATTACTCAAAAACGGATATATTTGAATAATTTTTTTGAAATATAGAACTAAATATTATTTGAACTACATTAGCTGGGACGCTTATTCCTTTAGGTTCAGACAGA